>JAJEJO010050661.1:0-79354 GCA_020662805.1 Glaucomys volans | reverse complement strand
AAATGAGAGGGGGAGGGGGCGGGGATATGAAAAATGGTGGAATGAGACAGACATCATTATCCTATGTACATGTATGATTAACAAGACTGGTATGAATGTACATCATGCACAATCGTAGAAATGAAAATTTGTACCCCATATGTATACAATGAATCAAAATGAAGTCTGTAAAAATTTAAAAAATAAAAAATAAAAATAAAAAAGAAAGCAGAATTTTTTTTTCATTTTTTTTTTTTTTAGTTGTCAATGGACCTTTATTTTATTTATTTGTATGTGGTAGTGAGAATTGAACCCAGTGCCTCACACATGCTAGGGAAGTGCTTTACCAATGAGCTACAACCCCAGCCCCAAGAAAGCAGAGTATTACACTTGCTGTGTTCACTACTGCCTCCCCAGCACCTACCACAAGGCTTCACATATGGTATTAAATGAATAAATTACTTGAATTAATAAAACACAAAAATATATGATCAGGCTATTTTTTCACTTAAAATCATAGGTAAAAAAGGTAGAATCATAAATATCTCACTCTTTATGCACTAGTAATTCTTTTCTTGTGATTAAATGAGGAAGGCAAAAAATTATTTTTTAAAATATGAAATGTTATCTTCTTTTACTTTAATTTTCATTGTAATTTTAAAAGCCTGTTTTAATTAGAAAAATATTTATTTTTTAACCTACCTTCACATAGAAACAAGAAAGAAAAGAGACCAGTTAGAGCATTATATGTGTGGTCCAGATGAGATGATGAGTAGGAGGGCCTAAGGATAATGGAGACTAACCAAAAATATTTAGTAGCTTACTCACAGACAGTACTTAATCTACTCTGGGTACTTACTGTATGCTGCATACTTCCACATATAGCAACATTTTTTTCTTATAATACCCCTATGAAGGAATGTATTAACATTTTCCTCCTTTTACTCATTAGGAAAACTAAGGATCAGAGAAAGTGAGAAAGCTTGTTCAATATACAAAATTTCTAAATAGTGGAACCACTGTGTTCCATAAAACCATAGATCCTTCGTCCTGACATAATGTGTACTCTGGCCAGTATCTCCCAAATACAACAAACATCTTTCCGTCTTCTAGCCTTTCTCATTTATCTGTGCCTTCCCATTCCTCTGAATACACTGTTCTCCATTTTCAAAAACCCACCTAGAGTCAGTGTAGAAAAAAATGCCTTTTCTAGAATACCATATGGCAGCCTTAGCAGCATGAGTGTCCACACTCGCTAAGAACACAGACTCTGGAACCAGGTGCTTGGGTTCTATCAGCTCTACAACTTAACGTATGATATTTGGAAGAGCTGCTTAAGGTTTCAGAATTTCAGCTGGTCTATTGTAAATTGTAACAGTACCTACCTTGTAGGTACGCTTGGATATGGCAAGCCCTCTTCAAATATTAGTATTATTTTTATTACCTACTCCATGCTTGTACTCAACACATGCTACTTACACAGTTATTTTTCTTTACGAATACATCTGTCTTTGTTCCACATATATACATGCAAATATATGTATACATGGATACATGGATTCTCTTCTTACTTAAAAGCAAACATTAAATCTTATTTGTTCAACTCCTTCTATCCCCAGACAACTGACTAGGGGTCTTAATACATGCACTGTATTGTATAAACAATGCTGTAATAGTTTTTATATTTTATATTATCATTTTTGGGTCCTGGGCCAAGCCACTCCTCTTAACGTTATCCTACATAGTATCTCAAGAACTATGTTCCACTGGGCAAGGTGGTACAGGCCTATAATCCCAGCTACTTGGGAGGCTGAAGCAGGAAGATCACAAGTTCAAGACCAGCCTGGGCAACTTAACAAGGACCCTGCCTGAAAATAACAAATCACAAGGGATGGAGCTCAGTGGAAAAACAACCCTGATTTCAATTCCTAGTATAGCAAAAAATAACAACTATGTTCCCTGTTATTGTTTTGATGGGTTCATTATTAGCCTCAGAGGAGAAAATAGTAGTAGAATAAGAAGAAAACTGAGCCTAGAGCTTCAGTATCTCTATTTCAGGGTTTGTGAAGCTCCTTACTGTAGGTATTTTGAGCTGAGAAATTGTTACAGGGCAGTCTTGCATGCTGCAAATGTTTAGTAGATCCCCTGGTCTCTACGTAGCAGATGTCAATAGTGTCCTTTTCCCAGTTGTGAAAATCCAAAATGTCACCTCCAGACATTACCAAATACCATCAGGAGGGTAGAATTGCCCCTGGTTAAGAACCACAGATCTAACTACTGATCAATTTATATTTCGTTTTTGACAGTTTTCAGAAACATGTATCTGGGTTAGGTCACCTCTATACTATTTTAAGCCATAGTTCTTCATTTGTTAAACATGTATAATAATAGCTGCTGCACAGGAATATTAGGAGACTAAATGAGATGCTGTATTGCAGTATCTGGCATGGACTTTATCAACAGTACAATTTGTTAATTTAAATTTCAGAAGTCTCTATTGTTTATACAGTTAGAAGAAGAAAAAATGTTAAAATGTGTCCAACTGTTGGAAAAGGATCATGCTAACTCTCTTACTCTTCTCCCACCCTGGCATCAGTTTCCCACTTGGTTTGACCCATGTTTTTTGTGAAACTAAAACTGGCCCTGTTTTAAATAGCCTTCATGCACCACCTGTCTCTTCTGGCAACCCAAACTTCAAGAGAGACAAGTCAGAAGTGGAAGAGAATGCAACACAACAATCAAAACACACTAGCAGCCCAGTAAAGGGTGGGACTTTATAGGTAAAAAGAAGTGACTTCTTTGTCTCTACAGAATTCAACTATTTCCTAGGTAAATTCAACATTTCCTAGGTAAATTCACAGAGTTTAAATATTAACACCAAACTTCAAAGATATTATTCTTGGTCTTTGAAAAATAATATTCCTTAAATGGGTAAATTAATCATTGTTAGAGAAAGAGAATGCTAAATGTTCTTATTGTACTCAGTAGATTAATAAGTTATCCACGTAAGTGAATTTATTCTTAAGAAATTATTTGATTCAGCACACCAATCCTTTTTATTTTTTAATATTTTTTAGATGTTGAGAGACCTTTATTTTATTCATTTATTTATAAATTGTGCTGAGAATCAAACCCAGTGCCTCATGTGTGCGAGGCAAGCACTCTATCACAGAGCCACAACCCCAGTCCCCAGCACATCGATTCTTATGTTATTGAAACTATAAATAAAATATAGAAATGCTGAAATTATAGTGAAGGCTTTAGGATGTCAAGCCAATATTAATATGTCAAAGGGTGCAGATGGGGTCCTTTTCCAAAGAATGTTTTATATATATAAAACATATATATACAAAAACATTCTAAGATATATATATATACACATATATATAAAACATTCCAAGATAGATATATGTAACATTATATATATGTAAAACATTACAAGAATCAATGAAAAATTTGATTCACTAACATGCTATATAATTGAGCTATTCTGCTTACCTTAAATGCTTTTCTTGGCATCAAATTTTTAAATAAACAAATAAAAACAAAAAACAATTGAGTAAACACATCTTCATGCATTTTACAATCTTAAGAAACAAGAGCTGGACATGGTAGCTCATTGACTCAGGAGCCTAAGGCAGGAGGATTGCAAGTTTGAGAGCAGCCTCAGCAACTCAGTGAGGCCCCAGGCAACTTAGCATTATACTGTCTCAAAATTTAACAAAGCAGGATAGGGGGGATGGGAGTGTAGCTCAGTGGTGAAGTTCCCCTAGGGTTCAATCTCTAGAACGAAAAAAAAAAAAAAATCCAAAAGAAGCAAAAGAAGTCAGGCATGGTGGCACACCTACAATCCTATCTACTCTGGTGACTGAGGCAGAAGGCCTGAGCATTTACCAACCTGGACAACAGAGTGAGACCCTGTTTCAAACAAACAAACAAACAAATAATAAAGAGGCAAAACAACTGGAGACCTTCTTTCCCATCACAGGATCTTGAAATATTTTGGGACTATTCTTTCTCTCAAAGAATAAATAAAATACTTGAGAATCAATCTAACAAAAGAGGTGAAAGTCCTCTACAATAAGAACTACAGAACACTAAAGAATGAAATTAAAGAAAGTCTGAGAAGATGGAAAGATCTCCCATGTTCTTGGATAGGCAGAATTAATATTGTCAAAATGGCCATACTACCAAAAGCGCTATACAAATTCAATGCAATTCCAATTAAAATCCCAATGATGAACCTCATAGAATTAGAGCAAGCAATCATGAAATTCATTTGGAGGAATAAGAGACCCAGAATAGCTAAAACAATTCTTAGCAAGAAGAGCAAAGCAGGGGATATCACAATACCAGAACTTCAAATATACTACAGAGCAATAGTAACAAAAACAGCATGGTATTGGCACCAAAATAGACAGGTAGATCAATGGTACAGAATAGAGGACACAGAGACAAACCCACATAAATACAGGTATCTCATACTTGACAAAGGAGCCAAAAACATACAATGGAGAAAAGACAGCCTCTTCAACAAATGGTGCTGGGAAAACTGGAAATCCATATGCAGCAAAATGAAACTAAACCCATATCTCTCACCCTGTACAAAACTCAACTCAAAATGGATCAAGGACCTAGGAATTAGACCAGAGACTCTGCACCTAATAGAAGAGAAAATAGGTCCAAATCTTCATCACATTGGTCTAGGACCAGATTTCCTTAACATGACTCCCAAAGCGCAAGAAATAAAAGCACGAATCAATGATTGGGATAGAGTCAAACTAAAAAGTTTTTTCTCAGTAAAGGAAACAATCAGCAATGTGAAGAGAGAGTCTTCAGAGTGGGAGAAAATCTTTGCCACACACACTTCAGATAGAGCACTAATCTCCAGAATCTACAAAGTACTCAAAAATCTTTACACCAAGAACACTAATAACCCAAACGATAAATGATCCAAATGAACAGACACTTTACAGAGGAAGATCTACAAGCAATCAACGGATTTATGAAAAAATGTTCAACATCCCTAGTTATAAGAGAAATGCAAATTGAAACTACCTTAAGATTTAATCTTACCCCAATTAGAATGTCTTTTATTAAGAATACAGGCAACAACAGGTGTTGGCGAGGATGTGGGGAAAAGGTACACTCATACATTGCTGGTGGGATTGCAAGTTGGTGCAGCCACTCTGGAAAGCAGTGTGGAGATTCCTTAGAAAACTTGGAATGGATCCACCATTTGACCCTGCTATCCCACTCCTTGGCCTATACCCAAAGGACTTAAAATCAGATTACTACAGTGATGCAGCCACATCAACGTTTATAGCTGCCCAATTCACAATAGCTAGATTGTGGAACCAACCTAGATGCCCTTCAATATATGAATGGATAAAGAAACTGTGGTATATATACACAATGGAATATTAGCCACAAAGAAGAATAAAATTATGGCATTTGTAAGTAAATGGATGACGTTGGAGACTGTTAGGCTAAGTGAGATTAGCCAATCCCAAAAATCCAAAAGTCGAATGGTCTCTTTGATAAGTGAATGATGATGCATAATGTGGGGTGGAAGCATGGCAAGAATGGAGGAAGGATAGAGAGCATAGAGGGACTGGAGGGGTGGGGTTGGGGTGGGGAGGTAATAATAACAGAATGTGTGACAGACATCATTGCCCTGTGTACATGTATGAATGCACAGATGGTGTGACTCTACTTTGTGTACAACCAGAGAAACAATAGCTGTACTCCATTTGTGTTCAATGAATCAAAATTAAATAATTTTTTTAAAAAAGAATAAATAAAGAATAAGAAAGCATGGAATTAAAAACTTCCTTCCTGCCTGGCTTCCTGCATTCTTCCCATTCTTCTATTCTTTCTACTTGTATTCTATCCTTTCCAGATGCAACAAACATTTATTATTAAAAGGTATTGCAGATGGCACATTTGATCAACACTGATAAACCATAGCTACTACAGGACTAGTCACCTCTAAAAAACAATCTATCTCACTTTAAAAAGTGACTTTTATACTAAAGGCGTTACAGGCACATTTTTGTAGAAACAAAATGCATTTTATATATAGGCATAGCACACTTAAATATCTAGCCCTTATTATCATTCACTTTAGACCAGAAGTCAATCATAAACTGCCATACAAAATAATTTGAATCTATTTTATTTTGCTTTATTTTTCTTACACTTGCTGTTCTTGACTTCCAGAGAATTCAGAGCAAAGACATTCATTTCCTCGTTGCTCATAAGTTGTCAGCATGACCGGCCCTTACACATTTTGCACTTATATTCACAAACATGCACAAGTAAGTACACATCACCCTCTACCTCATCCATTTGCTGGTGTATTAGATAAGGACTTGTTAAAATAAGTTTTTAATGTGTTAAAATTGCTTCTTACTGCTCTGATAGAAAACTTAAAAGAAAAAACAGAGGAGTTTTTGTGTGTGACTCAAAATGTTTCCATACTACTTGATTATTAGAAAGTAACTGTTCCCTCTACAATCCCAACTACCCAATATTTTTATTTAACAGTAACCTTATAATTGTTTATTCAATATTGCTCTGGGATTTGAACTTCTTTGACTTTTGTGTAAGACATAAGTGATGAATTATTTTGCTTCAGTTTCTTATTTTAGTTTTTTTCAGAAATAAAAGAAAAAAAAGAAAATTTTCTTAAAATGCACATCATACACTTAGTTACAAAATAAGTGACAATTATCTTGGCCTTTTCTTTGTTCCATAAAGGAAATATACTCACTTTAAAACATGTAGTTATGATTTTTATAAATATCTTAGGACCTATATACACTTCACTTATGCACATAATACACAAACTCACCAAGACATCATGAAAATTCTAAATTACTTATTTGTATTCAATATATTCTGTATATCTATCTGTATATGCAATTTATGATTTTTACTACATTGTATATACTTTTAAATTATGCTCATATGAGTCACAAAATTTTTTTTCTCCTTTCTTGATGTAGAAGAAAGCTAAACACAGTTTGGTAAGTCACTGATCTAAGGTCATATAATGGGGGCATCAATGTCCCACCCTAAAAGTGGAATTTAAATCTTCTGATTCTAGTGTAGCAACATTTCCACTATATCTGTTGCAGGATAGAATGTTCTAAACCTCCTGCGAGCAAAATTCATGACATTGGCTTATTCAAACTCAGTTCTATACTTTGGAAATAATATATTGTGGTATCACTCTGACATAGTACACTACTAACATAAAATCAGCTGTGTGTATGTGTTCCCAAGAAATACAGGTAAGAGAATTTCCTTTTAGAGGGTTTTTAATCTGCTTTGCCTCCCTATTCACTTCACCTTGTCGACCCCCTTCCTCTCACGCCCTTTGCTTGACTCTTTCTGGGAAGTTTTCCCAGTTTAGAGCATGTGTGTGTTTGGTGGGGTGCCCATAGCTGTACATGTGCACATGTTCCTTTTTGCTTATCATTATGTACTCCATCTCAGATTCTGTTTTTGAGTGGAGTACTTTATGAAGTGTTGTTGTTAATGTGTTCATTAAAGCTCTTTACAAACTGAAAAGGGATTCAAGGATGACTGCCGTAAAGCAGGTAGACTAGATGGGGTGGCTAATTACTCATCCTTGCATTTCTAATCTGCCTCAAGAAAAAATAGAAGATTGTGAGTTTAGAAAACACAGACGAGGTGAATATAGAATGCCTGCTATTCTGGGACAGATGTCAGTGAATCGACTCAACTCAGGAATAGCTATGAAATATTAAAAAAGCTATTGTGCTGGGAAAGCAGAAATAACATGCCCATGCATAACAAATTTTAAAAAGGTGCTTCATATACAAATCTGCTAATGTTTCTTTATACTAGACAAAAGGTTGCGTAATTTGAAATGGGAGCCAGAAAACCAGACTTGATCTTGAAAATTGAAAGAGAAAGCTAAAAATTAAGATTTAAAAATAGTCTTCCTTTACTTAATTGATGAGAACAAACTACAGAATTTTCATAACTTACTGAACAAATTCTAACCTCAATGAAAAATATCTCTTCAACTCCCTAATTTGTCATATAGCACACACAAAAATAAAAAATAGGCTGCAGTCAGATGCAGTGGTGTGTGCTTATGATTCCCAGATACTGCAAGAGCTGAAGCAGGAGGATTGCAAATTTGAGGTCAGACTGGGCAACATAGCAAGACCCTGTTTCAAACAACATCATCAGCAGCAGCAGCAGCAACCACCACAATAAAACATACAGAACCTTTAAGAACAAAGCTTCACTATTTGTGCTCTTGAGCTCCTCCCTGTTTTCACCAATTGTCGAGGCCACACCCCGAGGTTCTGACAAGGTGACTGGTGTCCATTGAGGCATATTATTTGAGAACAGTGTGTGTTAACAGTGATAGTAATGTGCTAAGGATTTTAGTCTAAAAAAGTAATCATGAGTGAGATTTAATGTTAGTAAGATGGGTAATGCTATAATAAAATTAATATGCTGTAAAACTCCTAGAGAACTTGCTGACTATATGAAGGAAAATATTTTTTAAAAAATTGTTGGTTATTAACATGGTCAGTATGATATATTTACACTTGTGATCTGCTAAATCTTGCCTAGTCCCTCCAAAAAACACAATTATTCACCTTACAAATAATGTTACTGAACACCCGCAACTGGGAATATCGGGTGTTCCTTGCTAGTTTTCCAGCAACTTTTTTTTTTTTTTTTTTTTGCTGTTATTTGATTTACTTTCTAATGATTTGAACTCAAAGAGGAAAATGTAAAACTGGCCACTGAAGCCATCACAACTTTCTTTCTAGAAATAAAATTAATATGTCATCTAGTTTCTAGAAATATAAAGTAGTACCTCTATTAAACTTGATAAATATGATCTTTAGTCTTGGCACAGAAGGTATAAAGCAAAGGAGAAACAAGGACACTACACTCTATTTCAACAAATCCCTCATTCATTATTTTAAATTTGTGACTTCCTGTCAGAGAAGCCATGGCATCAAATCTTGCTATAATCCAGAGTCCAGTAGATCAAACTGATCCCACAGCAATGGCCCCTAAGAATACTGTAAGCTCTGATGAGTTTAGTTAACAAAAATTTGGGAGGCATCTAATATGTGTCAGACCCTGAGTGGGAGCAATATAGCTGTGGACTTGATGACATTATAAGAAATAAAATACAAAGGAGGGAAGGAATTGCTGTACATATAGTAGGCATAATTCTTTCTCATATTTTTTATTGGTGCATTATGGTTGTGCATAATGGTATAATTTGTTGTTATGTATTTATATACACACCCAAAGTAACAATATAATTTGGGCAATTTTGGGAATTAACATCTCCTTCGCCCAGTCTGAATTGTAGAATTCAGAGATCTATGAGTTCTGATCTGCAAGGATCCTTCCTCTAAAAGCTACACAGTCTATAAACCCAGGAGGCATCCTTGTCAGGAATGAGGGAATTCCTAGTTCTCATCTGGGAGCTACGTCTTCTTGGTCTTTGCACCTTTATCTCATATGTCATCTACACTGGTTGTAGTCTGGCAGTAACCAAATAGGAAGCAATTTATGCCATGTATGGATCTTCATTATAACAGATAATCTGGATGACATAGATCTTTGTGTCTATGTCTATGTTAGCTCACCCTTGGCTAGGTGCTCCTGAATATGCAAAGAACATGGATCCTAAGTTTGAATAACTTAATATTTAATATTTGCTATTCAATTAGAATCTAAAGATTTTTTGACCAAATAAATACAAAATTCTGTTAAATAACTTTTCCACTGATTAATCTAACTTCAATTGACCATGCAATTAATCACATGTGAATGCTACATATAAAAGCACTGTATGTTTACAGACTCATTAGCTTTCCCTTTTAATTCTATATGATCTTTAAGGACACAAAGACTCAAGGTACCACAGAAAATTAATCTCTTCTAGTTCATATTTTTATATTTTAGATGGTATATTGTATTTAACAAAAATAAACTATATCTTGGCCCTGAGTTTTAAAAATTCTAGCTGTTGGGTGTTTTATTGTAACATACAAATTATTAGAGAGGGGATTATATTACACAAATAACTATTGAAGGAGAAAATATTCCTGTGCTTCATTTGCTGTTGTGTCATGTGGTGTAGTAGAGTTAAATTATTTGCCTAAGGTAACAAAAAGGTCATTAACCAAGTCTAGATTACAGACAAAAATTCCACAAAGTGGCCTTCCCTATTCACTCCCATTGTTGTATATTAAGAATACAAGCACTGTCATATTTTAAACCTTTTTATTACCCCAAAATGAAAGTCAAACATGACAGAAAGAGAATGTCACATCTTAAATGCAATCGTGACCAAGTCTAATCACATCTTTTTCATCAAGATAAATAATAAATTACCTGGGAAGATTTATTAATTGCAGGAAATATTTGTATCTGCTTAGATTAGTTACTTCCAATGCATTTAAATTTGGGAAATACTAAGAAAGGTAGTCTTGTTTTTGTTTTTGTTTTTGTTTTTGTTTGTTTTTAACCCAGAATACAGATTTATTAAGACAACTTAAAATTCAAAAACAGAAATTTAGAAAATATGATTATATTTTAAATACTGAATACAATAATTACAGTTGACTTTCTGCAAAATTTGCAATTCTCTCTTTTCTTAAGTCCTGGAGACATTTGAGGGAAATTCTTTTATGCAAGCAGATATGTTGTTAAACGTCTACCTTCAATTGACCTCAGGCCTACTAGAATATCTTGTCTTTGCGCAAAAATCCAAAAGACCAACTCTGGACAGATGAGTAGGAAAAGTTCTCCCTTGAGCTAAGCATTGGTTAAATTAGAGTGTCCATCAGAACCCCAAGGGGCATCTTTGTGCAGCATCCTCTTTGCATCAGGGCCCTGAGTATACCCTCTGTTCTGTGATCATTGTCCACATTCTCACTTTTCAAAAAAACTTTCCTTCAGTTTAGTAACCCAGCCTTTCATAGGCAACACTTTTGGCCAAAGGATTCCTTAGCTTTAGGATTTAAAAATTTTGCAGCCAAGATTCCAACTTCAAACATGCTCATATTTATCAAGAAAACAATAGCAGCAAAAATATAACACTAAACTCCATAATAGATGACATCCATGAAAGATGTCCCTCAAGATGTAGAAATTTAAAAAGAGAAGAAAAAGGCAAAACTCACCAGTGAGACCAAACAACTGGGACTTTTAAATGTTTTAGTTTAAAGTTAATCCCATGAGGGCACCTATGAAATATTTATACTTTAATGTTCCCAAAGTAGTTTAATCTGATCTGCCAAGTCACAGCCACAGCAGAATACTATGCCCCAGGGTCAAGTGATGTGCTGAACTCAGCAGGATAGCCCTGTCTCCACAGTCAATATATGTCCTACAGGCTATGCTGGAAAAGCTGTGATGTAAGCAACACAGTCTACTCTCAGCACAGAACTGCCTGAGAAATGTTGAAGAATTTTCTGTTTATATCTCCAGATATGATGTTTCTTAATTGGTATTATGCATAAAAGAGTCAATATTTGCAGAATTGCTACACTTACACACACACAACCATAAAACCAATGTATCAAAAAACTGTCAACAATCTTGAAGGATCCTTTATAATTAAAGCTCTAAATTTGCCTTAGAAATTATGTATCATATTAATGCCTAGTGATGAGAAGAGTTTGTTAAGATAAGAGGATGGTGGAGCTACTCAATCTTAATTGATTTATCTGTTACTCAGAATAACATCATGATAAATAATTATCACCTAAGCCCAACTGGTTGTACCATTTCCTTTCAAGTGATGTTTGAGACATATTGTCAGCATGTACAACTTAAAAGCTTACATATGTTTTTCCCATCCACGTAATCTAATCAAAGGTGCAAACCCTGGCTCTATGCCAGTACAAACCTTCCTTGTTACACAGTTGCAGGCTGCACAGTCCATCTGGAGTTGCTGGTCTGCTTGATGTCACATGACAGATCCTACTGGCATGGAAGATGAAAGGATGTTCAGGCCACGTGTCTGGGGATGACAGTTTTCATTGTGATGAACCACAGAGTCACAGCTTGTTAAATAAGGCTGTGACAATGATAAAAGACAAAGCCATCAGTCTACAGCAGAATATGGCCTATCTGCCCATGACAAACCAAGCTATCTCTTCTCACACATGCTGACATCTCATAAAGCATTCCCACAAGTGGTGGCCAGAAATAGTCTCTGAAGACAGCCCCACAAGAGCATAATAGCTTGCTGCTTATCTTTGAACAAATGAATGGAAAAAACCTGGAGTGCACAATGTAGATTTCTTAGTCTCACAGATAAAAGTGACTTTTTTCTTAGGATATTTCACATAACATTAAAATACTGAGCAGTGTGATATAACAATGACTATGAGGTCCCTTGTTTAAAGGCATGCCAATTTTAAGCTCTCCTCCTATTGTTTTGTAAGTCTATGGGTCCACTTTACAAGGTCACTTCTGTTTATTCAGAGTCCCACTATGAACAAAATAGTAATAAAAATAATCATAGCAGTTATCACTTAGTCAATGCTTACATTATGCTAGGCATAGTGATAATCATATAATATACATTTTATCAGCTAATCCTCCTTACACATGTATTACATAAACATAACTGGATATACCATTTCCTCTCAGCAATAGCTTTATTATACTCATTTCAAAGATGAGGTCACTGAGATTCTAGGAAATCATTTGTGCTTGCCACTTAATGGTTGAATAGAAGGTTGGAATGTGAGAGACCTGATTTACCATTTCCACTATACCAGAATAATAATAAATAGTACTAGAAAAGCATTATAAAAATGGAGAGTTTAAAAATATGAAGTCTATAAACTTGTATACATATTTTGAGGTCACAACTAATTTATTTAGTGATTTAAACCAGGGCTGAGATTGGAATTGTGAAGTTTCATTATCTTAGTATGTCAGATTGCGACATTCTTCTAGATGCTCTGCCACCATGTGGTTATTCACAAAAAGGAAGCAGTTAGTTTTTAATAGATCTCGACAACCCTTTTGCCTTTGCTTCTTCATTTCTTCCTCCCACTCTCCTGGTTTCTCTCTAACCATCTTACTTTCTAAGACCCCATTTTTCTCCATCTGACTCATTCATCCACTGACTGCCCATTGTCCCTTTGAACACCATCTCTTCTCTCTTGATGAATCATATTATATACACAAGCACACATTCTGGTATGAGGTTCCATTTAAACTTATGATGCTTTTGCTTAGTTCTGCAACTCTTGTCTGAATATAAATTTTGGATTTTCTTTCTTCCTAACAAATTTCTTAAGAATGTAAATGGGCCAAACACTTCTCTTATATTTAAATCAGACTTTTGGAGTCCTGGACAACTAAGCAAAGCTCAGTGAATGCTTATCCAATTGAAGTGCTTTTTTCAGCTAATGACTTCAAAGACCAAAGAGGAGACAAAAGCCCTAATTTTAAGGAAAAATAGTATCTTCCAAATCCAATTTCCAAATGTTTCTTAGTAGTAATAGAAGGCACTTTTAAATAAAATCAACTTTCTCTAGTCTACAAAAACTGAAAAAAAGAATCCATTTAATTCAGTGGTTCTTAATGTTTTGAGCAGACTGTAGAAGATATATTGCTATTTTGGTTTTGATATTTATTTGGCAATGACAGTTTTTTAATAGAATTTATAAATAGATGTGAAGATTGGTAGTGATACAATTTTAATTATAAAATATGAAAGTTTTAGACTGGAATTGAACTTTAATATCACTAATTAACTGGTTCTCATTTCAATCCACTGAGACATATGCACATATACAAATACACTTATGCACACACAAACACACTCATATACCATCTCCATAATTTATTGAATAAGGAACTTACGGTGCTGAGGCATTTTGAAAAATATTCTTGGGTAATTCTGCTGAGCATTTAAGATAAGATTGTGTATCATCATCCGTCATGAACAACCATAGAAATGAAAAGTTGTACCTCATTTGTGTACAATGGATCAAAATGAAGTCTGTAAAAATTAAAAAAAAAATAAAAAGAAAGAAAGAAAGAAAGAAAGAAAGAAAGAAGAAAGAAAGAAAGAAAGAAAGAAAGAAAGAAAGAAAGAAAAGATTGTGATCTAATTTCACCCCTGATTGGTTCTAGAATCTCTTCTATAACCTCCTTACCAGAATTGTCCAACCTAGTTATTTAACACCTTCAAAACTAGAGCAGTGTCAGGGCACTAGAGACTCTTGTGAAATGAAAGGCTTAAGGCCACTTGCAAAATACATTGTTTACAACCAGAAAAGAGAAATTAAACATCTGATTAAAACACAAAAGGCTCATAGATTTCAAAATTAATGAACTTCATAATTCAAAACAGTAAAATACATATATAATGTTTGAAGCAATGCCTTTTTCTCTAAAGACTTTGTGTTCTTGATGAGAAAAGTGGGAATAAAATGGTTAAGGAGAAGCAGGGCAAAGACTCTCAAAAAGAAAGACATAGAAAAAGGAGAACAAGAGATCAAACTGGAAAAAGAATAATTACTAAATAGATTATTTGGAAAGTTTGGCCATAATCCTTGCTGCCAACTTCAAATAAAGAAGAGTAACAATGGAAATCAGATTAAGCATGTATGCATGAGTATCTTATATCATTCAAGTATCCTGGCAGGCTTGATAAGAGACATAAAAACCCACTATTAGATGAAATCAACTAATATTTATGGAACATTTATTGTATAAAATCTTAAGGCATTTCCTTCCCTCTAACAGACAAGGCTATGGCAAGAAACAAGAAAATAAAGTTCAAATGTAATAAGATGATATCACAAGATGATAGATCTATCACAAGATGATAGATCAATTGCACAAGAAGGAATTATTTAGATAACGATAAGCTTTGAGAATTCAAAGGAGGTTCGGATCCCCTCAATTTTGAAGAACCTTGTGAATGGGGTCAAGTAGAAGGTAACATACCAAGGTAGAAGCATTCTGTAATTTAATACTAGAAGCAAGATCTTAAGATGATTTTTGAGTAATAATTGTTTGATATGAGTTGAAATTTTAGTAAGGATAGATAGGATTAGGTACTTGAACACAAGCTGAGTAGTTTAGGGGTTATTTGAGCAATGAAAACCCATGCTGTTTTTTGCAAAGGATAGTTATTTGTGATCTAAACAGTACTCGAGAGGAATTGGGTTATATTTCATATGGAAGGGATTAGAAAGAGAGAAATGGGAAGGACGAAGACTGGTTATGAAGTCTGTACAACAGAGCAGACAGAGGCTGTGAGTGTGAATATGGGTCATGGCAGTGGCAACAGAAAAAAAAAGTCTGATGTAGAACTTCTTCTAGAGAAGCAACAGAGGAGTGGCCACTGCTGCTTATTTACTTTAGTATTTGTATCATTCAACCCTGATTAGAAGACTCCAGTGAGTCAGTTTGGTGAAACATTAGCTCAGTTGGAATGTGTGACAATTTCCTACTTAAAAGGTCACACAAGTCAAACCTGAAAGCTTCTTATTTGGATAAAATTACTCAAACACCATTTGAAATGCATTTCACTCATATGCTGCCTACCAAAATTTAGCTAGTCCCCTCAATTAGGCCTTTTCATCTGTGGAACTTATCCAAGCCAACAATGTTCCTTGGCCTCTGATGTCCTTTCCAAATCATATCTGACAGGAGAGAACCCTCTGTCTGTACTGCAGACAGAAAATGACATTAAACTCTACAGCAATGCATTTTCATTATCATTTAAAAGGATTTTGAAAACACAGAGGTTATGAATTTGACCATATAAAAGCTGCACTTAGCTTGTTGGCACTTAAGGTGATGGTGTACAGAGAGATCAGTTTTGAAGGTGGCAAAAACAATTACTACAACAAAAAACTTCAGAAGTTTTTAAAAATTATAAAGAATTACATAAAATCCCTATTTCACATGAGTTTTTTCTTATAATTGAATCAATCTTCTAAGGAAATTCTGATTATAGGTACTACTTGAATAATCCAAACTTTATGAATTAAAATTTGTGAATTCTGGAGAAGACTATCTCCTAAAGACTTCTTGGAGACCTGTTACCACATGATGTAGAAAGTTTTCTAATTTTGTCCTTTGTGATCTGCATTCTTTGAAGAGTCAGGTATACAAATCAATGCATTTACCTCTCCTATTCTTTGTCTGTGATATACTCTGTAATTTGTTCTGTGTAGAATGTTCTGGAATAACATAGGCGGCATCTCCAGTACATCCTGAGATGATAATACTTCACAGAATCATGACACCTAGAAAAGGAAAAGACTCTAGAAATTACATAGCCAAACTCCCACTCAGGATGGAAATACCTTCTGCATCAAGGACATCCCTGACAGAAATTATCACCCAGACCGTCTGAAGGCTCTGCAAGTGTTCCATTCTATAAGCTTATACCACAAAAAATCTTTCTTCTGTATACCTATGCAGGGCACTTTTAAAATTGGTGAATGAGGCAAAGCCAAATGTGATCTCTGCAGCTTCCAAAATCTATTAGGGATATTTCTACTTTTTGTTTTTTATATTTGAACTCATTTCATCACCTGTCCACAATGATATGAGACAATAAGACTTAATTTATTATATACTTTTGGTTTTTTAATTTTTAATTTTTTTTATTTTGTACACAAATGGGGTACAATGAAAAGTTGTACCCCATTTGTATACAAAATAAAAAATCACAATGTAGATTCCCACAATTCATGTAATCTTACATATGCTTAGGGTAATACTGTCTGTCTATTAGATACTTTTGAAGCAAAGCCATTCCCAAATAGAAAAGTCTAGGCACTCCATTGAGGACATTCTCATATACCAGAGGAAATCCAATTAATAGGGCATGACTTGTACTTTGTGACTCCAGAGTACCTCCTAGTCATTATCACTTTATTTTCAAAGTGCTTACAAATGATCTATTCAATAATTTATTCTGGAATTCTTCCAGGGCTCAATGTTTAATTTGCTAGAATGTGTATTTATGATATAATTTATTGATTCAGACAGCTTGTCAAATATTCATTAAGTACCTACTACATACCATACATGGGCCTGTGCTTTAGTGCTGCATTGGTACGCATGCTCTTTGCATTTCAGGAGTTTATAATTCAATGGGGGAAATAGAAAAAGAAACAAACAACTCACGTATGCTGTTTTAAGGGATAAGAAAGAGGACAAGAGTGACTTTGGGGAAGCATATCAGAAGGACATTTAGTGAGAACAAGTTTTCTGAAAGATCACTTATATAGTATATATGATCTATACATAGAAGGTAGGTAAAATCAAGTCATCAATGTGGAGTGATGAGCATGTTTAGAGATCCCAGTGGTAAACTTTCAGTTCTGTGGATAAGGTCAGAATTTGTTGAGAAGAGAGTGCTGGGTAAGGTTGGGGGAAATGTGGAAGAGAGCATGTAGTAAAAAGTGAGATCAAAGAAGATAATAATCAGAGGAGCGCTAACATCCCAGGAATATGCAATGTGTAGAAATGAATGTCATACATGTGTCTTCTCTGTGTGTGCATCTTTAAAGGAGAAATAGCAACAGGAAAGTAGAAGAAAAACTGGGAAAGTACCAAAGGAAGACCATTTCCTAAGCAAAAAAAAATCTATGATGCCATATGTATTTTATGAAATCAAGCAAGATATCACAGGAAGTGGTTACTGTATGCAACTGAAGGAGGTTCTTGGTTAAAGTGATATGAACAACATCCATGGAGTTGAAAAGATGAATCCAGATTGTTGCAAAATGAGGAGTGATTTCAAGAAGAGAAACATGAGTTCAGGGAACCTGTGGACAACTTTATTGTGAACAGGGTAGATTAATATCATGTTGTAACTAGGAATAAGTGTCAGGGGGGATTTTTTAAAGCATGGAGATATTGGAAATTAAGTAATGTTTAAATCTAGAAAAGGGAACAATTAATTTATGAATGCTAAATATCAGGAGAGAACAAAAATCAAGAAACAGAGAAATTCACCATACACAAGAGGAAAGATACCACTATCATTTTAAAAGAAAACAACAACAAAAAAACACAGACAAGTGTATCACTATTTAAAAGAAAACAAAAGCACAGACAAGTGTATCACTATTCAATGATAGCAATAGTGATTGCAAATATTGAGAAATACTAGATTGTTGAGAAACTGTAAAAATATTATCTAATCACATTGAGGACTGGCTTAGAAATAATAACCATAAAATTATAATTGAAAGTTTGATTAAACTTATTCAACAGCATTCTTCAGATAGTTTGTAGACGGGGAAGAATGCAAACACTTGATGAAAAAGTTCCAGAAACACCAGGTAAAGTGGAGTGAACATGACAGTTTGTAGTTAAAATTAAAATACTAGAGGTAGGCCTTTGGATGAATTGTGTTTATGAAGGCAGATATTTCCCAGAAATGATGGGGATTAGAGTAGAAAAGATAGGCAGACACTAAAGTCTCTGGAAAATGAGGGATATATATATAGAATATGGCTGTGTGTGACACCAGTGAGGACGGGAGGCTGAAATGCCTTGCTATTACTCACCACAACAAAACAGTTGTTCCATGGAAATGGAGAAATAATGTAATCAGAACCGAAGATCCTTAGAGGAGGTGACCTTGAGACGTGGGAAATGAGAGAAAGAGCAATATCTTTTAGATGCATGTGCAGAAGAATAGAGGTGGCTAATTATATTTAACCCATTTTAAAAACTAGAAAGTTGCAACTACAATCTACCTCTGTGATTAAGCAAAGATAAAGGATAAGGAATTTGCCATGTGGCTAACATGTTCAAGATAATACACAATTGTGATTGCTCAACCATTATAATGACTGCTTAACTGCTGCTAGTAGATTTTGTGTTATCACAGGTTAAAGAATATTTCTGTTTGTGAAAAAGAAAAAACAGATTGGAAAAACATTACACTACTGTGAAATGATTTTTTTTCCCCACTAGTGGTTCCAAAATGACAGCACATCCCCTAAGTAGTTCCCAAGTCTCTTAAAAACAATAACCACTTTCCTTCACCACGTGTTTACTATGGTGCATCTACTTGCTATGCTTTTACTACCCTATGAAGTATGACTTAATTCCATTAAAATGCACAATAAATGCAACACTTAGGAAAAATAGCCAAATTGGCCAGGTGCACAGAGTTAGATCTGGCTCCAAAGCTCTTCCTTTCTGTGACCATAAGCCAATTTTCACTTGTGTGTAATTTCTCTCAAATTTCATGTTTTACCTCCTCAGTAACCTTGCTGTTCACTGGAAACTTAGACCTCATACAATCTACCCATGTTTGCATAACCCCCTTGGATTTTAAACTAATGTTTTACTTGTCCATTCTATTATTTTGTTTTTTGATAGATTTGCTTTCCATTTCATTTCTCATGTGTCCTTTACTCAAATATCCACTGATGCTATGGGCCTAAGTCCTTATACATGGAATCTGACCTTTCCTTTGTTGTCCTGGTTATGATATTTGTGGAGTTCTCTAGATCTTGCTCTGTCACTGTACTAAATACAATAATATGAAGCAGAAATATAAGGTAACTTCACTTTTCCATAAAAAAAGCAGCTAAAAAACTAACAGAAGATCAAACAGTTCTTCTCAAAGCATCTCTGATCTGGAAACTGATAACTGGACATTTTAAAAATTGCATAGGATGAGAAAATGAGCCAACTGCTCATTTGAGTGTCTTTAAAATTATAAAATTCCATGATTCTATATGATCTGAACTTGGGACAAACACAAAATTCTTTTCTAAGATGCTCTAAACTATTATGAACTTTTTGTACTCCATTCCCTAGAATATGTCTGAAAATTCAGTCTTCTGTGTTTATAATCACTTGAAACTAATAGATTGCATTTTTTAAGTCTAAAGAGGCAAATGACAGCAGGTGGAAAGTAAAAGGAAAATTTCCTTGGACAAGAAGTAAAATATTTATATATCACAGGAAAAAAATTTCATAACCCTAAGTGACAACTTATTTAAACCTTTTATTTATTTCATTTATAATATTACATGATTATTATTGGGAAAAAAATTGGGAGTGTACCCCAAAAGAATCACACAAGAATGCAAGCTATAAAGATTTAACCCCCCAGAGAAAAAATAGGAATGAAGATGAATAATGATGATTGTGAAAAATATTGAAACAGCTTTGGCAATTTCAACATAAGTTTAGCTACAATGCTTAATGATGACTATGGGGATATAATTGCTATTCTCAATTTTTCATATACTGATGGATATAAGAAACTGGTAGCAATTATTCTGAGGTGATGGCCTGGAGACAAGAATAGGTACTAGACTCTCTGGGGGTGTGCAGCATGTATAATTTTTAAAAGCCAATAAGCCTACAAAGGCTATTCAGAGATAGTTCTTTATGGTTTAGAGAAAATCTGAAGGTTGAGGGAACATTGTTAGGTTTAAGGGCCTAAAGAAATTCAGAGTTTACTACTTACTAATTCTTTCACAAATTTCCAGACTACAAAATGAAGTTAATTAAAAATAATGTAGTTATTATTTCTACAATAAAACCAAAAAAAATTTTTATAAAAACAATTTTGTTATTGCAGATAAATTCCCAAATGCTGGATGGATTCTGGATAAAACAGGGAGAAGTTTATGAATTTCATAAACATGTGCAACAAGTTAATATAAACTAAAAAATGGTTAAGAATAGAAAACAACTAAACCCAACTGGGTAACTATTTTGAATTTTATATATAAAGAACAGAAATCTTAGCTCTACAGTGTTGATTGCCATGGATTTAGTGAGCAGAAAGGTGTATTTAAGAACACAAACAAAACTACATATAAGACTGTGATGGGCTGACAGATTTGGCTCCGTGGGATTGTTACAGGCCAGGCTACATGGGCAGTGACTAAACAGACTCCATTTTGCTCTGAGACTCCATGTTACGTAGGAAACGCTTCTCCCATGGCAACACCCCAGCTCTGGACCCATCAACAGTTACTAAGCATGACATGTTTGGCAATACAAAATGATGAAATGGCAATTCTTGTATAATTAAAAATCATTCTCTTTTTGATTCCTATTTTCCTAAATAATGTACCATGTTATCAGTGATGTCAACAGTGACTGTTTAGATGTTAGTAAACACTCTATAGTTTGTACCTAAGTAAGGTCATTGTGATCCACTTTCCCCTCGGTTAATGATTTCAGATCTCATGATGTTAGTTTGTAATTTTGAATCATAGCAACAGACACTTATAATTGATGTACTGATTTATGGTATAAAACCCCCTGCAATCCTATGGTCGGGGTTATTCTCCCAGTAGCCATTTTTGGGGCATTATGTGAGACAGTCAAATGGCCAGCTTAATAAAGACTCTCTCTGTGGTGATCAGTTGGTTCTTAAGTTGCGCCCCATAACAAGACCATATAGTCTTATTAACATACTTCAACTGAAGTGGAAAACAGCATGTCAATGAAATGTGCGACTTGAGTAAAGACAAATGGATATACAGATCCATAGTAGCAAAAGCTGTAGGGGAATGTGATAGGAGAAAAGGTTTTGCTTTGGAGTTCCGATGATCAAATATTCAGCCCAAGAATCCTGTATTCTATGATGTTGTTATGTTGCAAATGCAAATATGAAGAGTTAAATGACCAAGGGTGTCTACACTTGCTTCGATTGTATGTAAGCCTAAAGAAAAAGTCCAGAGAGATTCTAGGAGTCCAATCAATTTTTCAACAAGACAAAGGAAATTCAGATTCCAATGCAATTATCAACCAACATAAATGACCTTGCCTGCATGTGGATTTTTTCCATTCTCTTTTTCCTTCTTTCAACTCTTCCTGTTGCTTCCTCTTATTCCTTCCTTAGTCCAAAACTTTTGGTCCTATCTATCACTTCTAACAAGTCTTATCAGTTTGTAACATATAGTTTGTGACAGAAGAATAAAATAAAAATAAAGTCCATAAAGATGAATAACTACAGGTCTGAGAATGTAGCTTAGTGGTAGGGCACTTGTTTAGCAAGTGTGCAGCCCTGGGTTTGACCTGCAGCATTGAAACAAACAAGCAAAAATACAGTGTATAAAGTTCTGGTGTGCTATTTCCTAGTAATGTTATTATACAATGCATATTTCAGAAAGCTAGAAGAAAGAATTTTGAAAGTTTTAAGTATTTGAGGTATTCTTAACATTATTTAAACATTAAACTATATAATTTAAATATAATGAAACATCACATGGTAACACGTTAATATGTACAATATTTATAATTTCATGTATCAAATAAAAATAAATTTAATTTTTAAAATACAGTGTATGTAAATCAAAGTATCATGTCAAAATTCAGGTGATCGATTACAAGGTGGATAATATCAGTATGTAGAAAATAAAATGAGATATATACCATTTAGAATATGAAGGAAAATATACTTACCTTGGAATAAACCTATAATACCAAAGATTTGGAGAAGTTAAAATGAACAAGTAAAATAAAACAAATTTTGATAAGGCACCTTAAACAAACCTGAACGTATGGAGGTTACTGATTAAATATTAAGAAATTGGAAAATCTCTTAATTGTAAAGATATTAATATCTCACAAATCAAACTACAACTTGAGTAAGTCAGTCCCAGGGTATTAAATGTGATCTTTTTAATACCTAAAAGAACCAATTTACTCTTTTTTTCAAGATGTTATTAGATATTCTTGTTCGAACTTCATATTAAATGTTTTTTAGACTTATTTTAACAAATCACTACGAAAACAAGAATTTACTTGGTAGAAAATTGTGCAAAAGTCCCAAATACAGAGTGTAAAGAAAATCCAATAATGGCCCATGGATTTTACATGAAAAAGATAATGACAATTATCTTTTTGTATCTGTAATATAAATGACAATTCAAATGATATTACATCTTTTCCTTTTCAGATTAGCATTAAAAAAACTATAATACCACATCTTAGTGAGGAAATTGGAAATGCTATACTACTGATATGAACAAAAGGTTACAGTAACAAAATCTGTGATCTTTAACATTGTGACTTCTCACTTCCCTCTTTGACTAATAATTCTGTTATCAAAAGTTTGTTTAAAAATAATAATTTAATAAAAAAGATCTATTTACAAACATTCTCTGAGGTGCAATGCTTCACAGAACATGCCATCAATCAACATTTTAATTGACTAATAAATATTCATGAAACTGGGTAATTATGGGTAACACTATGATTTAGACTTAGAATGGAATATGCTCTAACTTCATTTGTTGATATGGAGAGTCCTAAGATGTTGATCAATGAAACAAGATAGAGAAGAGCAAAGGAAACAGCCCTTCAGTGTTTGCCATTGAAGAACAGGACTGCTATGCACAGATGACACTGATGAGATAGACGATAATGGTATGGAGCAGGCAGACAAGCCTGAGTCCCATGCCAGTTCTGCTACTGACAGACTTTGCCACATCAGCAAGTTATATAACCATTGTCTCAACCTTGAAGAGGGATTAAATGCCTATCATTGAAGATTGTGAGAACATCTTTAATGATATATGGAAAGTCCTTAGCATCTGCATATAGAAATTAGTGATCAATAAGGGTAATTCAGTGAACAATAAATGCATAGCATTTTAAGCATATGTAAAGAGTAAACATTTCTGTCTGTCTGTACACTGTTTCCACAGAATGTAGTTTCTATTTTCTATTCAAATAAATCTTGCAAAATTGCAATTTATTTTCCATAAACAGGACTACTATAAAAGTAGCAATGCTCTAGTGCATGTATCTTTTGCCATGCACTATCTTATGCCATGGACTATCTTAATGAATGATAGCCCAGAGGAAAATAAAAGTCTTAAATAATTTTCTCTGCAATATCCCCAGCCATCTCTCTCAACATGCATGCATATACATGTGTGAGCACATACACACCCACAGGCGCGCGCACACTCATGACCTCAAGAGACCCAATAATCTTCATTCTTATGCTCCACAGTTAAATGTTCACTATTCCATGAGCAGTTACTCCAGATTATCAAACCAACCCTCACAATTGCATTCATTCCTAACAGTTCAAATTCATAAACTGCTTTGGTGCTGAAAACTAGAGGATATGACTCAAGACTGATCACCTCAAGACACCTGTATTGTTGTTGGCTCTTCTGTTCCATTTCTTTGTGTTCTTGGAAGAGCTGTTTACCTAATATAGCAGCCAGGGACTTTTTGGTTGTTTAGACACAAACCTCATTTTACTGTCTTAAAAACTACACTGATACTAAAGTCACACATAGTGGTGACACAAGTTAATTATACTGTTCTCAAGAGAGTTGAACAGAGAAGAGAGTGGGAGGAAGGCTACTTGAAGGAGAACTCTATTTAAACTCTAAAAGTCAGACAAAAGTAGGCTGAATACTCTGGATACCACTACCAAAAGAAGGTATCAACATCTTTACAAACTCCACTATTTTGAGGCACTCTGCATCTGGGTGCATTTTAATCTAGAAATGATGCAGTCCAGGTGTAAGCACTACATCTCCCTTTCATTGCTTCAAATAAGGAATTCATGTTCTCTAATCTCTTAAGACACAAATAGGGGGAAGAAAAAAGCAAAAGTGACTTTGCAGTGACACAAAATGTCTCAAATTTTCTACTAGCCAAGATAATTTCTTATGAAAGTCAGTACATTTAAATCTCTAGACATATACTTTCAAACTGATGAATGAATCCTTCCTATAATTGCTCAAATTTTCTCCAGACTGAAATATAGGCAACGTACTGAATTATTTTCAGGTCCCAGGTGCAGTTCCTTTGGTGCTGGTCCTCTTAGGAAGTCAGCCACATGGCCAGGAGTTCTTGCCCCTGGCTTTTGTGTTGCCCCTGCTCATTGAAAACTCTCCTGGCTCTTGCAGTTCCAGAATATAAGATTGATGACATGAGGAATTAAATAGGTTTGGTGAGAAAAATCACAGTAGGATATGGCAGGACATATAGTTCATTTTTGTAACCCTTGAGTCATGTGGAGTGGTGAGAAATAGAAGTCATTTTGCATTTTAATGGAACTTCTGTTGAAGAGAGTGCATACTGTCCCAGTTTTAAAAGCACCAGAATTAGAAGTCTTGAGTGATCCCTAGGAGATCAAATTTCTCACGTAGAGAAATAAAACATTAGGATGACATTATTTTAGCACTTCACTTTTAGAAAATGACTTCACTATAATTTGGGGGTCTCTTCATTCAGTAAAGACTGATGAGTGATAGATAATTGCCACTGTGTGAAGCACAACAATAAGAAGCAACTTGTGTATAGAGCAAACATTCATATTTTAAGAAGGAAATACATTGTCCAGTGAATTGCAGTAGTTATGAACCTACCTTAAACATACTGATGATCTAGAATTAATTCCTCACACCGCAAGTCATTTACATTGGGATTTAAAATACCTTGCACATATTTTGGGCAGTAAATGTTGTCATTAAAGTGAATCTTCCTATCTTGAATTAAGAAGTGGAGCCCAAGAAATATCATGGGTGGTAGAAAATGCATGGGATCTAAAATGTTGATTAATTTTTCCCGACAGTGAGTAATTCACAGATGATTGAAAAGTTGTAATTCAAACTTCTCTAGTGAACAATAGATTCTAAGTGCTTTATATCATCATCATTGTTATTAATAGTAATAATAGTAAATCAGTTCTATATATAATGTGTAGGTAGTGAATTTAAAATCCAACTCATCTATTCTCCTAATATCACATAGGTGGTTGTATTGCATTGTGAATTCAATTGTGTTTTTTAAAATTTAGACTTAGCTTATTATTTTTAAGATGAATGGGTATTGAATTTTAACAACCTATTTTTCTGTTTTAATTGAGATGATTACCCACTTTTCTCTAATATTTTTATTAATTGTGTTAGTTTTTCATTTCTGTGGCAAAATCACACAGATGACCAGTTAGTAGGGAGAGAAGTTTATTTCTACTCTAGATTTTACAGGTTGTTCAGTTCATGGACAGACTCATTGCCTGTGGGTCTTTGGCAAGGCCAGTACATCATGGTCAGGAGTGCATGGTAGAAGAAGCTATAAACTCATGGCAGCTAGGAAGAAAAAACAGAGACACATACAGGAGCCAGAGTCCCAATTCCCACTTGAAAGTTACAATCCCAGGGACCCAACTTCCTTCCATTAGGCCCCACCTCTTAAAGGTGGCAATACCTCCCAATCGTGCCACCAACTCATGAGCGGGCTCTTAACACCTGGGCTTCTGGGGTACATTAATCAAAACCATAGCATCAATGTTATTTATTACATTGAAGAATTTACAAATATAATAGTACCCCTCATTTTATGTAACAAACTCTGCTTACTCATGAAGCATTCACTCTTAATACCATGGAAACACTTTGACATTTTATTTAGAATATTTAAGTGGGGCTGATGAGTTTTGGTCAGTAAGTTCTTTCTTTTCATGTCCTTGTAGAGCCCTGGTATCAAGTTACACAAGCCTTGAAGTAAGATGCAAGAAGTGTCCCCTTTTTATTTGTTCTCTGGTAGCTTTTGTGAAATATTTGAAGAATTCCAGTTTGTGTTTGGAGAAATAAATAGTCTAATCTATTAAAGCTACTAATTTTCTGAGAATATTATAAAAATGAGATATTTTTCTTTAGGAGATTTTGGACTGTTTTGGTTTTTAATTTCTTCTTAAGTCTATTTGGGAGGTAGATTTTTTCACAGAATTATTCCATGTCATTCAAATTGTCAAATGTATTGATTAAGATTTTTTTTTTTAATTTTTATAGACTTCATTTTGATTCATTGTACACAAATGGGGTACAACTTTTCATTTCTATGGTTCTGCATGATGTACATTCATACCATTCATGTAATCATACATGTACATAGGGCAATGATGTCTGTCTCATTCCACTATTTTTCATACCCCCACCCATCCCCCTCTCATTTCCCTCTACGTAATATAAAGTTCCTCCATTCTTCTCTAACCCCCTACTCCCCCAACTCTATTCTATATCATCATCCACTTATCAGGGAAAACATTCAACCTTTGTTTTTTTGGGATTAGCTTATTTCATTTAGCATGATATTTAATTATTGTTTTAATATTTCAATGACTTATACTGATGTCTCCTCTGATAACCCTGATATAGATAATTTATTATATTATTTTTGTCTGTCAGTCTTAAAAGGGATTTTCCAATTTTATGAAAATTTAAACAATTTATTATTATTTTCTCTACTGTATGTTTAATTTTTATTTCATTGATTTATAGTTTATATTAGTCATTTCGCTTTATTATAACAAAATACTGGAGATATTAACTCATAAAACCTTTATTTTGGCTCATGGTTTTGGAACTTCCAGTCTTCAGTGAGCTGATCCATTTGAGCTTCTGTTTGGAGGTACCAGATGCAAATGGTGGGAAGTACATGGTGGAAGAACTGCCCACCTCATAGCCACAAAGCAAAAGAGACCAGGGCAACTTTGTCTAGTATGAGATGACTATACTTATGTGGGTTTGTCTCTGTGTCTTCTATTCTGTGCCATTGGCCTACCTGTCTATTTTGTTGCCAATACCATGCCATTTTTGTTACTATTGCTCTAGAGTAGAGTTTAAGGTCTGGTATTGTGATACTTCCTGTATCACTCTTCTGCCCAGGATTGCTTTGGCTATTCTGGGTCATTTGTTCTTCCAGATGAATTTAATGACTTCTTTCTCTCTTTCTATGAAGAATGTCATTGGGATTTTAATTGAAATTGTGTTAAATCTGTATAGCCCTTTTAGAAGTATGGTCATTTTGATAATATTAATTCTGCCTATTCAAGAACACAGGAGATCTTTCCATCTTTCAAGGTCTTCTTCAGTTTCTTTCTTTAATGCCCTGTAGTTTTCATTGTAGAGGTCTTTCACCTCTTTTGTTAGATTGATTCCCAAGTATTTTTATTTTTTCTTAAGGCTGAGTTGTTTTCCTAATTTCTCTTTCAGATGATTCATAGCTTATGAATAGAAATGCATTAGATTTATGTGTGTTGATTTTATATCCTGCAATTTTGCTGAATTCATTTATTAGGTCTAGAAGTTTTCTGGTAGAGTTTTTTGGATCCTCTAAATATAGAATCGTGTTATCTGCAAATAGTGACAGCTTGAGTTCTTCTTTTCCTATTTGTATCCCTTTAATTTCTTTGGTCTATCTAATTGCTCTGGCTAGTATTTCAAGCATGATGTTGAATAGAAGAGACAAAAGAGGGCATCCCTATCTTGCTCCAATTTTTAAAGGGAATGCTTTCAGTTTTCCAATAAGAATGATGTTGGTCATGGGCTTAGCATAAATAGCCTTTACAATATTGAGGTATGTTCTTACTATCCATATTTTTCTAGTGTTTTGAGCATGAAGGGGCATTGTATTTTGTCAAATGCTTTCTTTGCATCTATTGAAATAATCATATGATCCTTAACCTTAAATCTATGGATGCGATGAATTATATTTATTGATTTCCAGATGTTGAAACAACCTTGCATCCCTGGGATGAACCCCACTTGACCATGGTATACTATTTTCTTAATATGTTTTTTGTATGCAATTTGACAGAATTTTGTTAAGGATTTTTAAGTATAGTCATCTCATACTAGACAAAGGTGTCAAAAACATATAATGGAGAAAATATAGCCTCTTCAGCAAATGGTGCTGGGAGAACTAGAAATCCAAATGCAGAAAAATGAAACTAAATCCCTCTCTCTCACCCTGCACAAAACTCAACTCAAAATGGATCAAGGACCTAGGAATTAGACCAGAGACCCTGCACCTAATAGAAGAAAATGTAGGTTCAAATCTTCATCATGTGGGCTTATGACCAAACTTCCTTAACATGACTCCCAAAACACAATAAATAAAAGCAGGAATCAATAAATGGGATAGATTCAAACTAAAAAGTTTTTTCTCAGCAAAGGAAACAATCAACAATGTGAAGAGAAAGCCTACAGAGTGGGAGAAAATCTTTTCAACATGCACTTCAGATAGAGCACTAAACTCCAGAATTTATAAAGAACTCTAAAAATTTTACACCAAGAATACAAATAACCCAATAAATAAGTGGGCCAAGGAAATGAGCAGACACTTCACAGAAGAATTTATAAGCAATCAACAGGTATATGAAAAAAATGTTTGACATCTCTAGTATTCAGAGAAATGCAAATCAAGACTACCCTAAGATTTCACCTCACTCCAATAAGAATGTCTATTATCAAGAATACAAGCAACAATAGGTATTGATGAGGATGTGGGGAAAAAGGTACACTCACACATTGCAGGTGGGGTTGCAAATTGGTGCATCCACTCTGGAAAGCAGTATGGAGATTCCTCAGAAAACCTGGAATGGACCCACCAGTGACCCAGCTATCCCACTCCTCGGTTTAGACCCACAGGATTTAAAATCAGCATACTATAGTAATGCAACAGCCACATCAATGTTCATAGCTGCTCAATTTACAATAGCTAGATTGTGGAACCAACCTAGATGCCCTTCAATTGATGAATGGATAGAGAAACTGTGGTATATATACACAATGGAATATTACTCAGCCATAAAGAATAATAAAATTATGGCCTTTGCAGGTAAAAGGATGGAGTTCTTAGAACATCATGCTATGTGAAATAGGCCAAGCCCAAAATAACAAAAGTCAAATGTTTTCTCTGATAAGTGGATGATGATACATAACAGGGGGGGAAGGTGCAAAGAAGAAAGGAGGAACTTTAGATGGTGTAGTAGAAAATGGGGTGGGGGAAGGAAACAGTAGACTGAGACAGACAGTGTTACCCTGTGACATGTATGATACATGAATGGTGTGAATTTACATTATGTACCACCACAAAAATCAAAAGTAACCCTTTTGTATACAAGGTATCAAAATGCCATCTTGCAAAATTAAAAATTAAAAGAAAAAAAGAAGAGACCAGGGTCCCACAAACTACTCAAGGTTTCCCACCTGACCCCACCTTCTCAAGGCTTCACCACCTCTCAGTATTTCTACCTCAGGGATTAAGCCTTCAAAACCTAGACCTTTAGGGACAAAGCTAAATAATAACACAATATTTCTTATTGTTTATTTCATTACTTCTTGAACTTAGATTGCTATATTTTTTGTTTTTGCTTTTGTACTTTAGTTGTATATATTCTTTGTTTTTGAATTTTTACTCTTTGCTACCATAAGCACTTTCTTGATTTCTTTTCAAGTCCTTTGTTAATTCCATCCCACAAGATTTTATGTGCTATATCTTCAGTATGATTTAGTTCATAACATTTTCTAAGTTCCATTGCTATTGCTTATGGAACATACAAATTGTCTGAAATCTCTGAGCATAGTGAATTATCATAGTTTTATTTTTGTTGCTTAGTTTTAGCTTAATTCCACTGTGATGAGTAAATATGCTGTAAATAGCTTCAGTCCTTTGATATTTTGAGAGTTGATTTTTAGTATAATTGATGACCAATTTAGCAAATTTTTCTATGCATTTCAAAAATAAACATTGTTATTGTCATATTAAGGGTTCTATATTTGTAAATACTGTCAAGTTCCTTACTTGTTTTATTTAGATCTCCTATACTCTACTGATTTTTCAGTCAGTTATTGAGATAAATCTGTTAATTCATTCTCTAAAATTATAGAATTATCTGTTAAGATCTTTTTTGCATATATAAATATACATATGTACAATCACACGTTTATACTTATATAATATTACATATGTATACATATGTAAAACATGTGTCTGTTCATACATAAAAATATGCATATACATAAAGTGAATTAATACATCTATAAACTAGTTATTTGATATTTAAGATTATAATATTTTTCTAGTAAATTGTGCTCTTCATCATTATAAAATGTCCTTGTATTATTAGTGCTTCTTACCTTAAAGTCTACATTCTTTATTACTCTATACCAGTAATCTTCTTTGTTCCAGCTTTCTTAAGGTACAAATAACAAATTATAATTCTGTACAGTCACATGTTACTTAATGACAGAGAGGGGTACCTTCTAAACTTGCATCACTAGGTGATTTTGTCATTGAGTGAACATCATGGAGTGCACTTAGACAAACCTAGGTAGTGTAGGTTACACACCCAAGCTATATGGTATAGTCTATTGCTTCTGAGATACAACCTGTAATGCATGTTTCAATACTTAATACTGTATGTAATTGGGTCATAATTGTAAATATTTTATATTTGCACTTATAAAGATAGAAAAGGTAAAGTAGTAGACCATAGATTGGAATTTTTCAGCTACATTATAATCTTATGATGTCATTATCATGTATGTAGTCTTTCATTGATGGAAACCTCAATGTACAGTACATGACTATACCCTTAAGATGTACTACAGGATAATTTGAGATATGTGTATATTGTGAAATAATTACCATAAGCAAGTTAGCATATTCATTGCCTCACATAGTTTACACTTTTTTTCTTGGTAGAAACAATAATTAAGATCTCCTCTTAGCAAATTTAAGTCACTGTATTTTTCAAGTGTACAATGCAATTATTTACTATTGTCACATTAGGTCTCCAGAAATTACTCTGTTGTCTCACTGAAACTCTGTACATTTTGAGCAATATTACCCCATTACCTTCACCCACAGTTTTTCATAATCAACATTCTATTCTTTGTTTCTATAAGTTTTTCTTTTCTAGAAAATTTCATATTAACTGAGATCATGCATAATATCATTTAGATTCTGTCATATTTTACTTAGCATAATGCCCTCCAGGTTTATCCATCTACTTTGTCAGAAGTAGTAAAAAGTTTTTTCTCTAAAGATAATATTACATTCTGTATACATACCATAACACTTACTTTGTTATTATATCTTAGTTATTGTGTAATATGCTGCAATGAAAATGGGGGTACAGATGGCTCTTCAATTTCCTTTGAATTTATTTCCAGAGATGGAATTGCTAGATCACATGGTAGTTCTATTTTTTTAATATTTTAAGGGACCTCCATAATATTTTCTGTATGTAATATATGAAATGTATGTAATAGCTCTTCCAATTTACTTCTCCAAACACAGTATGCAAGTGTCTCTTTTCTCCATATCTTCACTAACATTTGTCATTTATTAATTTTTTGCTAATAACCTTACTGATAGGTATGAGGTGATATCACATTGGGTTTTGATTTGCATTTTTCTGATGACTAGTGATAAATCTGTTGCTCATTTATGTTTTCTTTGGGGAAAAATGTCATTTATGGTCTTTGACCATTTTTAGTAAAGTTACTTGTTGTTTTGCTATTGAGTTGTATGAGTTCCTTACATATTTTGGATAATAAAACATTTTGAACACTTCCTTTACAAAGATCTTTTCCTATTCTGTAGATTGTTCTTCATTATTGTTGATTTTTCCCCCTTTGCTGCATAGAAAGAAACCTTTTTATAGGAATATATTCCTATTTGTTGATTTCTACTTTTGTTGCCAGTGCTTTTGGTGTCAGATCCAAAGAATTATTGCCAAGAACAATGTCAAGGACTTTTTGTCTGTTTTCTTCTAAGAATTTTATTACATGAGGTCTTTGTGTAAGTCATTAATCCATTTGGAGTTAAAGTGTGTGAATGGTGTAAAACAGGGGTTCAATTTCATTGTCTTGCAAAGTGGCTCTTCAATTTTCCCAAGATCATTTATGGAATAAATTCTACAAATTTACAGCATTAGAGTATTACAAATTTGTGTATCTATATGTACGAGTAATTTTGTACTATCATATGCTTTTATATTACTAACTAGCATCTTCCTATTTCCTCCTGAAGAACACATTTTAGTATTTCTAATAAGGCAGAACTAGTGGTGATTAATTCCTTCAGATTCTGTTTGGGAAAGTATTTATTTGTCTTTCATTTATTAAGGACAGCTTTGCCACTTAAAGTATTCTTGGTTAGCATTTGTTTTTCTTTCAGCATTTTGAATATCACCTGATCTACCAGGTCTGTAGAGAAATATAATGATAGTATAATTGAGATTCCCTTGTATGTGATGTATCTCCTTTTCATGCTCTTTTCACAATTCTCTTTGTTTGATTTATGACAATTTGGTTATAATTTGCATCATTGAAGACCTCTTTAGGTAAAAACTATTTGGGAAATGTTGAGCTGCATGCATCTGCTTGTCTATGTATCTCTCAAGACTTGGATTGTTTTCAGTGATTACTTCTTTTAATAAAGTTTCTGATCTTACCTCTCTTTCCAGTACACAAGTAATGCCTATAATATTTGTCTTCCTGTGTCTCATAAATCCCATAAGTTCTCTTTATTCCTTTTTTATTCTTTGTTTCTCCACTTACCAGGTAATTTTAAGTCTTCAAGTTCACAGATTTCTTTCTTCTGCTTAATCAAGTCACCTGTTAAAACTATCTTTCTCATTTTTAATTTCATTTATTATAATCTTGGATCCAGAATTTCTGTTTGATTCCTTTGTATGATTTTTGTATCTTTGTTAAATGTACTTTGTTTATGAATTGTTTTCCTAATTGAGTCCTAATTTAGTTAATTTGTCTATAATTCATTCCATTGCAACTTACTGACATTTCCTAAAACAACAATTTTGAAATATTTATCTGTCAATTCATAGATCAGTATTTCTTCATAATTATTTGATGAAAAAATACTGTGTTGCTTTGGTGGTCTTGTTTCTTTGGATTTGGTATTCTTTGAAGTCTTCTTACATTGCTCTTTTTGAATTTGAAGGAGTTTTTACTCACTAGGTTTAGAGAGAAATATCTTCAGCAATCAGCCTGACTAGTAATTCTGAGGTTCTTAAATATGTCTTCTATGAATTTGCATACTCCATTTCTCTTGTTACTTTTTTGGAACTGAATTCTTGAGATGGTATGCCTTTCTTCTGTTTCTCAAAGCAAGGCTGGATGGTATGAGCCACCTATTTTTCTCTGTGGCAGTACCCAGTATGCTCAAGTTTGTGCACCTCCTCCCGATTCCATAGGACAGTGAAGAATGTGCTCAGAGCTATCCATAAAGACTTAAAGTTGCTATGAGGTATGCTTGGGCACAAAGCCATCTAGACAGAGGGTAGTAAGGCATGTAAAATATAGGAGACACCTGTAGACTACTTGGCATCATACACAGGTATTGCTTCCTAGTCAGTGTGTGACTGGCTTCTTAATGAGTCCATAAAGCCAATAGTTGAATCTGTAGTCCCTGATAATTTCTCAGCCCTCATTGCTTTGAGTTATTTCCTCTCATCTGTGCTCCCAGATTCTAGATTGGGAGAGAAAGAAATGGAATTCTTAGGTAGGGTACAACACAGCTGGGAAAGTCAGGTTTTCATTCACTAAGTTCTCATTTTCTATGTAGGAAAAACTGTAGGTCAAATGGATGTGTCTTAATACAGTTCTGCCACCTTGGGGAGAGGTGATTCAAGAAACATGAGACTGCCTTTTTAACCTCTTCAATGCATGGATTATAGAAAATTTTGCTTCAATGTTGTACTGTACTTTTTGCACTGGATACCTGGAGTCCACTAAGGTACTCTCATTTGTGGATGGTTGTCAAATTTAGTGCATTTTGGAGAGGTGATGGTAGAAAACTCCTATTCCACTGTCTTGTTGACATCTCCAATATTATTGCTATTTCATGTTTCTTCAACTGTTTTTATTTTCAGTATTTCTGTATACTTAAATTAAATTTTTTTGTAGCAGAATAATTATTTTTGTTTCAATCTGAGACATACTATTTTAATTAAAATATTTAATCCATTTATCTTTAATGTAATTACTTACATAGTTTGACTTAAATCTACAATTTTACTCTTACTTTTCTCTGTTTTTCAGTGGCTTTTTTATTCTTTTGTCTTTCCTCTGTAGCCTTCTTTTGAATTCACACTATTACCATTACATTTTCCTTCTCTATTACCATGTGAATTATGCATTCTTTTATTATTCTTTTAGTGCTTGCTGATTAAAAATTTATTCATGACTTATTACAGTATAACATTAATAATTTCACTTTGCTTTAATGTTAGCATCTTAGAATACTTTTAAGAAGCCATCTCCCATGTTTGCATTATAATGGTAAGCATTTTCAGTGTATACTTACAAATTTCATAGACATTACAATTATTGTTTTATACAATCAATATGTATGTATACTTACTAAAATACTTACCATTTCCAATGTTCCTTAACCCTTTGTTCATTCCATGTAATCATGTAGAATTACATTTTCTTTAACATAAGAACTATCTTTTATATAACTTCTAGTGCCATTAATGAAGTATTCAGGGTTGAAAACATTCAATTCACATGTCTTAAAATAGTTTTAATTAATTACAGAATTCTAATTTAGCAATAATTTTATTTTAACACTTTAATGATATCAAATCATCAGCTTCCAACTTCCTTTGTTTCTAGTGAAATGTCATCTGTTAGTCTTATTTTTGTTATTTGAAAATATTGTCTTTTTATCATCTGCCATCTTTGAGACTTTTTCTTTGTTTTTAGTATTCAGCAGTTTGACTGCAATGTGCCTAGTTGTTTCTTGCTTGCTGAGCTCACTTTATGTGCATATTGATAACACACATTTCTTTAAAAATTTCTCAGCTGAAATTTCATTTAAAGTCTGTTTCTTTTATTTCTACGGACAGGTATGACTTTCTGACAGAGTCACTCATGCCTTTTATGCCTTGTTTTCTATATATTTTTTTTCTGTGATTCAGTTTGTATATTTCCTACTGGCCTGTCATTTGCTTTGTTGAAACTTCTATGAAAACCATCAGTTGATATATAAATTTCAAATATTAAATGTTGACTCCAAAATATTTATCTTATTTTTATAGTATACTGAATGTTTTCATATGCTAATAACGTTTTTCTCTAATTTCTTGAAAATGTTAAGCATACTTATTTTATAATCATTGATTTTGATTTCAATGTCAGAATCACCTGGAAGTCTGATCCTATGACCAATTTTCCTTCCTGGTTACCAATCATATGATTCTATGTCTCTGCATGCCTTCTCATTGTTTATATAATAATGAACATTGTACACAAGAACTAGAAATATTCAGATTGTAGATGCTAATTTCCACCATAGAGGTGCTAGGCAAATGAAGCAGCTATTACTTTAATCCAAGCATAAATGGAGCCAGGTCAAAACTGCATTGAATTTTTGTTGAGACTCAATTTCCCTCTACTTTGTCTCTATTGCTAGAGTATAACACAATAAGATTGTTTAATTGGAGATCTGGAAAGTATTTATCTCTCACTACTGGGAGATTGTAGGAATTTCCTTGTTACTTCTGAAGATTTTAATTTTTGTGGTGTTCTGTGCATCTTTTAAATGGCAAACATCTTGAGAGGGAGTCTGTGTTTTTCTGCCAAGAGTCCTACTTCTTTCTTGGTTACCCAAGAACTCTTTATCAGGGGAAAACCCTTTATTCTACCTACACCTATACTGAGAATGAGAAAATATCCCGAGAGAGAAAATCTAATGCGCTAGATTGTTAACATCAATTTACCACTCTTTTGATAACCTTCAAAGACTATGTTTTATAATCTTTTTCACCTGGAGTAAGACTTCAGTAGTTTTGCTCTGATTTCTTAAAATGTGTAGTTTGGTTCTTCATCTACCCACTCTCACCATCTTTAAGTTCTATTTTTAGGAGAGACACTGGTCCATGTTTGAGGACACCCCAGCCTTGGATTACTGCTGAAAGTGAAAGCTGTGTAGGCTTATGTGACTTGTGGCATTCCTTCTCTCTCTGTAGGAAACCCAGTCCTCAGGTTCTGGAATATATCCCACATTATCACTTACTTCCAGGACAATTGTAAATCTTGAGAACACTTCTGAATATTTTCTGGAATGTTCTGAAATGTTCTCTTAAAATTTAGTTTCTGTAGTCCTCTTTGCAACTGCAGCTCTTTGATGCTTTTAAAAATACATCTTTTATAATTTATCTGTTTTTCTGTATGTTTCTGTATGTTCACATTGGCAATGTTAGCTTTCTGCAAATTATTTTATCCTTCCTAGAAGTCTCCAAACATAGTTGTTCATTTTGATTTTGAGAGCCATTAGGAGAAATTATTCTTCTGTTACCCCAAGGTTTTACTAATCCCTAGTGTATGACAAACACAGCCTAATACACTGTAGAGTGTTAAGTTTGTGACCACTATGCTTAAAGGAACTATATTTTTTCATTTCTTATGCCCATCCAGTTCTTACTGGTGTTTTAAGGTTCAATTCCAATCCAATGCATCTGGGACACCTTGCCTGACTAGAAAGAGATGTCTGCTTTCAATAAATCCTTTAAAACTATTATCCTTTTGTGCCATCTTCCTGAACAATAAATATTTACAAGGAGCTCATGTGTTCCAAAATAAAAGAACACTTCCATCACCCAAAATATTTTAGATGTGGGTAGAGGGTTAGGAAAGAAGGGATTTTAACCCTTGCTAGTTTCAACTCACCCTTATAATTGAAAAGTGAGGTTAAAAGCTAGAAATAGCTAGCTTTGATAGCTAAAGATCACAAGGACAAAAGTTGTAATGTTTGAAAGAAGCTTCTTTTTGACTATTTTGGAAAAATACATTTCATATATTTCCCGGTGCTTTCCTATCTCTTCAAGTGAGGATACAATGAAAAAAGGGGAAGAGAAAAGGTCTACTCAGAAGTTAGTGGTTCCTGATAGCAGCAACAAATTTATCTCACTGAATTTAACTGCTAAGTTATTCAGGTGAATGCACAGATTCTGGCTATACTTAAAATCCCTCAAGCTTCAGCATTGGGTAAAAAAGTTCTACTAGCCTACTAATTGATTTTATCTTCTTAGTGTATGTAACAAGATGTCTCTAGGCCCCAGAGGTAATCAGCAAGTCACATGAAGCAAACAATTTAAGTATGCTGCTGCTAATGTTAATAAAATGACAATTCGTATATTAAAAAAATAGCTTGTAGCAGCATTGATGATGTTCTGGCAATGGTATTTGAAATTCCAGACACAATACCTTGATATTAAATTCTCAAATTCAGTAGTTTACATTTGTCAATATACCAACATGTGGCTTATTCATACCACTCAGTGTCCTCCAGCATCCATCTCAAGGCTGTCTTATAGCTCTGTAATGAAAATTTAGAACTTAAAATCCTGATCAAATGTCATCACTACACCAAATCAGAAATATGATTTATGAAGGTTAAGAGCTACTTTGGAGGGGGTTTATCATAAAATCTTGCTCAGAGGTAATATTAAGACAAGAGGAGAATAACTCAGCAAGTCAGGAGACTTACTGTCACCCTTCACTCCTCAGCACAGACTAGACTTATCCTTTTGAATCATGTGCTCCAAATATGAAGAAAAAATTTAAAAACAAAATTATCTACTGAGTAAGAAATGATTTTAACCAGGATGTGACTTTTGGAAATGTACTTATGATGGATATTATAAATAAATCTTATTGAAAATGAAGTTAATTTAAAATCATAAACAGCCTTGGGACAACAGAAGTGAAAAATTCACTAGAATGCTCCATTAGTTAATTTTAAGTACTTAAGAAAAAATCAGTTCTGCCTTGAATAGAACCATTATTACTTCTAATGTTATAGGCTCTGAGGAACAATCATAATATTTTGTTGAACAAAAATGAAAACAAGAGTCTTCTAAGGAACCCCCTGAAGTATTTCTGGTTAAACTCTTCATGGAAGATATTTTATGAGCAAAACTAAGCAACTTCTCCAGTTTTTGAATATGTAGTGGGGCTGGCAGAGGATAAGGGAGTGCCATACTTTGCTTTAAAAAAATTAAACATATGCCAGTTGTCTATTTTTCTTGACTTGAACAAAAAGCTCCATCGTGTATGTTTAAGAGCTAAGCATTGCCAATAGCTGATCTCTCTTTAATGTTAGTTTACATATGTGAAGTTATATAATGTGCACACTTTTATATAAATATCTAAAGTATCAATGATGAAAACAAGAAAGATTGCACAAGCTGAGAGAAAAGTTTTGAAAAAATAGACTGTAGGCATAATGAATATTCACAAAACTGAAAGGATACTTTCTAGCAGTGAAAATAATCTCTGAGTTTAATTAATTCTTAAAATGCCATAGAATTTTCATTTAGGGTTGGATATACAGTTAATACTCTTGAACTTCATTTAATTGGTTCATATTATATTCGTAATTATAATCTAGGTAATTGTATCAGTGAAAGTTAAATCATCAAAACAGAATAAGCAGGAGATATAAATTGAAAGATTTAGTACAAAGAAGTAGTTTACAGCATTTTGAGGACCAGCTGAGCGTGCCTGACATTTGCAGGGCAGGGCATCAAGAGGCAAAAGCAGAAGGACTCAGCATTGAGTGAAGCTGTAGTGCAGTTTCTTCATTAGCAGAACCTCAGCTCTGCTGTTAATCCTTTCAGCTTATTGAATCAGGCTTAGTTGTGTTATCTAATATGATCTCCATTATTTCAATCTACCGATTATGGATTTTTAATCACACGTATAGACTGTCTCCCTACCAACATCACAATTAGTATTTGCTTGAATAACTGGGAATCATAACGTCACCAAACTGACACATCAAGAAGACAATCAGAGTCATAGATAGAATTGTGAATTTAAGTACTAACTGATTTTCCTAAATTCCCAAGAGTACTGCAGGTTGTCCTATTCAAGTTCAAATACTGCTCTCTTGAATAAAAAGGGAAACAAATTAAGTTAAAGAAAGTTTAAATCTTTCTTATGATAATTTTTTCTCAACTTTTCTGTTTGTATTAGTATAAAAAATAATTTCTACATTAAAAGTTTCCCATAACACAATGCCATAGAACATGCATTTCTGCAAAAAGTAAAAATTAAAAGGGTTAATTTTGTAGACACACTAAATGCACTTGTCAATGATAGATAGCATTAACGTTGATGTATTGATACATTAATAGAGAATTAAAGAAGTTATTTTCATAATTCTTAATCAGTGTTGTGAAAATCTTTAACTATAGGAAGATAAAAAGGATTCCAGTTGTAGAAGATGAACTATGAGATATTTACATTTTAGAGTAAGTGGTAAAACTTTAATTCTTTTCTTTTGATTTTGGGATTGGCATGGTTTAAAACTGCATGGTTTATTCTAGTTTATACCATAACATAAAAGATTACTAAAGATTATGATAAAAGGTTTCATTATTGTCTTAAATTTACATAAATAAAATTGACCTTATTTTTTTTCTAAGTTTTCATGAGATTTAAGATGTGTACAAATTCATGTAATCAGTACTACAATCAGGATAAGTAAAAATTCCATCACCAAAAAACAAAACAAACCAGAAAAAAAAAATCTTGAACTTGTAATCAAACCATTTTTCCTGTGGATTTTCACACAAAACCATGAATGAATTTGTTCCCCATCCCTACAGCTTACTTTTCAAAATATTTAATATTGATGGAACTTTTTGAGACTGTATTCTTTGAGTTTGCATATACACATATGGACATATACACATTATTGTGTCAACAGTGTCAATAGTTTGTTCCTTTAATTGTTGACAATATTTAACTACAAAGATATATATTATTTAATTTCATGGATAAACTGTTTATACATTCACAAAGGGCAAATGAATGACTTAGAGGTTTGGTCAATTATAAACAAAAATGCTAAGAACATTTGTGTATATACATTTTTATTGACATATGTTTAACTTCTATATGGTGAATAGCTAGAAGGGGGATTTCTGGATCATATTGTAAAACTAGGTTTAAATTTACAAGACACCAGGAAATTATTTTCCAGTGATGTCACCATTTTGCATTCCCACTGGCAATGAAAGAGAATTCTAGTTGCATCACATCCTTGTCAACCTTTAAGATTGTCAGGTTTCCTTTTTATTGCTGTTGTTACTGTTTGTTTTAGCTATTCTTAGAGCCTTGTAGTGGTGGCTGTGATTTGCGTTTTGAAATGTCTTATGGTATCAAGTATATTTTCATATGTTTATTTGCCATCTGCATATTTTGATAAAATTTCTGTTCAAATATTTTGCCCATTGCTGTTATTACTGAATTGTGAGAGTTCTCGTAACTTTCTGTTGGTCTATGATTTGTCATTATTTTATTAAGAATTCCTTCACGTGACAACCCATGCTTGTGAAGATTTCTTCTGTGTTTTCTTCTAGAAGATTTATAGTTTATACATTTTACATTTAATTCCTGGTTCATTTTGAGTTCGTTTTTCTTTAAGATATGAGGGTGAGGTCCTTTTTTATATTAAAAAAGAGGCTTACTTGTTTCAACACCATTTGCTTAAAAGGTTATTCTTGCTGCATTGACTTGCCTGTGTACTTTTGTCAAAATTAATTGGTTGTATTTCTTTGGGTGTTTTTCTGGAAACTGTATTCAGTTTCTCTGATCTATGCCTATTCATTTGGCCCATACCACATTGTCTTAACTATTAAAGCTTCCTAATAAGTCTTAAAGTAGTGTAAGTTCTACAGATATATTCTTTTTGTTTTATTTGTTGTTTTTAGATATACACGACAGTAGGGTGTATTTTGACACATTATACATACATGAAGTGCAACCCATTCCATTTAAGATCCCATTCTTGTGATTGTACATGATGTGGAGTTACATATTTTTCCCCCAAGACTGTTTTGGTTCCTCTATATAGTTTGAGATTTTACATAAATTTCAGAATCTTCTTTTCTCTGTAAAAGAACCTGTAAAAACACTGTTTGGGTTTGTATGTTTATATAGAATGACTTAGGGCAGAGTGGATATCTCAGATATATTGAATCCTATATCTATATTATATGTTGTATTTGAACTCTTTGGTGTTTTGTAATATTCAGTATATAGATCCTGCATCAAAAGATGTGTATGTACATACGTTACAGAACCATTGTAAAATATGCTTTTCTATAAAATCAGTTTCAAATTGTTCAGTACTAACAAATAGAAATATGAAATTTTTGCTCACCTATTGTTCGACTTACTATGTTCAATTATTCATTCTAGCTGTCTTTATCTTTCTTCTTTTTTTTTTTTTTTTTGGTAAATTCCTTTGGATAGCCTATGTAGAAAATTATCATCTGCAAATAGAAACAATTTGTTTCTTTCTTCCCTCTTCCCAATGAATTGCTTGTATTGTTTTCTTGCCCTTGTTATAATATCTGGAATATTCAGAACAATATTGGATAGACATGGATTAGAGCATACATTCTTTTCTTCTTTCTGATCCTATGGGAAAGAATTTAATATTTCATCACTAAGGTTGATTTTACCTTTGGGGTGTTTCGTGAAAATTAACGTCATTAGTTAAAAGATGCTCATTGCTATTCCTAGTTGACTGGGAGTTTTGATCCTGAGTGGAGGTTGAATTTTGTCAAGCAGTTTTGCATCAATTGACAATATCATCTGCTTATCATTGGCTGACATCTAATAAATGTATGAATATTGAAGTAGTCCTCTGTGCTTAGGATAACCCACTTTATATGGTTGGTGTGGTATTCTTCTCTTTCACCTCTGTGACTCGTTTCAACTCATGGCTCACTGTTTTCCAGTTCTCTGCCTAGAAAGCCAAAGTTTTATTGTCCTCACTCTGAGCCACTCTTGCAATGACAGCAATGACCTTTGAGACCTAGTGATAACAGGACAGAGGGAGAGGGGGAAAAAAAAGATTATTTCCTCACTTTGGGGACCAAAGTTCCCAAGAGAAGTATTCCCTTCCCTGGGAGCTTTAGGTACTATTCCTACTGTCTTTGCTGCTGTGCTGCCTGGGGAATGTCTGAGGGACTTAAGGGGAGAATGCCTAAAACAAACCACAGGCATTTCCTTAACTCTCTCTGACCCAGCAGGGCTTCCTTGCTCAGTTCTCAGATGAGAAGCAGAGGTTCCCTTGCCTCTCTTTCTGTCTGCAAACAGCAAGCAGTATTTTTTTATTTTATTTTATTTGGTTTTTTGGTACCAAGGATTGAACCCAGGGACACGTAACCACTGAGCCACATCTCCACGCCTTTTCATATTTTATTTAGAGACAGGATCTCAATTAGTTGCTTAGGGCCTTGCTAAATTACTGAAGCTGGTTTTGACCTCTCGATCCTCCAGCCTTAGCCTCCCAAGCTGCTGGGATTACAGGCATGCACTACCATGCCAGGCCTCAGTAAGTACATATGTGTCAAGCTTCCTTTGAGTTCAGCCTGGAAAATTCCAAAAGAAAAATGAAATAGGAAGCTCACCTCCAATTTGGTGGTACATCAAATTCTGTTTTTCTTCTCTAAACCACTTCCCTCCATTTATTTTCCAGAATCTTCAGAGGTACCCCCCCAACATTCTATCCGAGATGGTAGAGTCATTCAGTGGAAATGTGCTTGCTCCATCATATGCAGGATGTGGAACTGATATAGATTTTTAGATAAAAGTAGGAAATGAATATCCTTCTTGTTTTGGATGGAATATACTTACTGCTAGTATTTTACTTTAAAATTAATTTTGATCTTCCATCATTAAGATAGACATTCCTCTGTATACTGGAGCTACACATATCTTTAACTTTTTCTCAGAAATTACAGTAAAAAATGCACATCATGAATTTTTAAATAATTAAACAGAGCCATTTAGTAGATGACATATGTATCAAAATGGTGACAACTTTGTAGTTCAAAAGTTCAAAAATAGAGCATCTTCCTGAATCCCCTTTAGTAAGAAGCATATGGTATTGGGAGCAGCTTTGATTTGTCACTGGATGCAGCTCCTATGTGGCTCTTGCATTACTGCTCTCCACACCTGCTTAGCATAACCTATTCTTGGCATGGTTGGAGCTTTTGCATTGTCGTCATCTAAGTGCTTTATGTGGCATAATAAGGTGATGATGAAGAAAAGTAATATGTTTGTTGTTTGAGCAAACACACAGACTTGAGTTTTCCCCTTGAAAGGAGTTATTTCTCATCTGTCACCTTTTAGCTAAAAATATTAGAGGCTTGTTTTGACTCTTACCTCTGTTGCTGAATCCTGAGTAAAGAAAAAAGAAAAGTTGGGTTTTTATAATTTGAGAATTTCTAAGTTCATGGAGACTAAAGTCTCCTTTACCTAAGTTGTCCAGGATCTACAAAATGCCTAAAGACAGGATTTCTTGGATGCCAGATAGCACAAACTGCATAAGATAGAAAAGACTCAGCACCTGGGGTTCTAGACCTAGATTCTCCCTATGCAGGATATGGAATAAACAATGTCTCATGTTTACATTGTGGGTTAGAGTTTTCAAAAACTCAAACCCCATTTTCTCATTTGATCTACACAATGCTGCTTCTTTAGGGAAGAGAAACAAATGCTCAGAGCAATTAAAATCTTGTGTTCTTTGATAATCCCAGAATATTTCACATGAATTCCTCTAGTCTGATATGCTAGTTGGAGGTCCAATTTCTTGATTTATAAAAAATTACAAATTTTGACTAAAATTTTTCCAAGATCTTTTCAAGTATGATCAAGTTATATTTACACATTTCAATCACATGCTTATCAATCAGATACTTTATAAATCAGATGCTTTATAAATTACTTCTTAGAAAAAGATATTGTTCTTCACAATTCCTAAATCTAAAAATGTCTTAAATCTGTCACTGAAATACAAAGCATTCCTTCTGATCACACTCCAGTACATTAGTACTGGCTGTGGATAATAGCAGCATATGTTGGTGTAGTTGAATAGCATATGATTTTTCATTGTGTTTACTGAATTATTTAATTTGAAAATTGTGATCTATTTTGCCTATTAAGTTTTGTGGATGCCAGTCACTTGCCCATATCCTCCCAATCTAATTTATCTCATTAATATAAACATCCAATAGAAAAGCAAATTATATGAATAAACAATTCATTGAAGTAGAAATATAATTAGACTCACTCTCACTAAATGCCAAGCAAATGCAAATTTAAATGAGGAGACACCATTTTGTACACATCAGACTGAAGAAATTATAAAAGAGTAATTACATGTAGTGATGGTAAGGATATATGGAAATAGGAATCCTCATACATTGAATAACATGAGTTAATATTTATTAAGTCCTTTATATAATGTCTGCAGGTAATAAGCACTTAAAATTGGTAAAACATTCAAACAATTAAATATATAATATATGACTAATACAACTGTGAGTTGCCTCAAACCTTCTAGAAAGTTATCTGGAAAAAATATATATACGAATTAAAATATAAATATATCTATGTATTAAATGCACTTAACTTTTGAATGAGCATTGCTACTTTCAGCTAATACTTTGTGGAAATAAAACTGCTAGCATTTAAGAATATGTGTAGAATGATATTTACTTCAGCAAAAATAATGAAAATAGACTGAATGTTCATCAACAGGGGAATACTGAGTAATTTATCGGTCAGAATCCCAAGAAAACAGATTTCAGGATCTTTTGAAAAGGGTTTTCCTACAAAGGGAGGATTTTAAAAGTATAATCAGTATGTAAGGAAATCACAAGAGCAATTCCAATAACTTTCAGTAGCAGTGTAGCTATTATCCTCTTTCATATCCTTGGATTCTTCTGTGACCAAAGCTCAAAAGGAGAAATAGAGGAGACCCCTTTTTGAGAGGAAAAGTGCTTTTGGTTGAGGGACACAACCAGACTGAGGCAAATGTGCTGAAGGGAGCCAAGACAAATACCCAACCCTCATCCTTTTCATTCTCAGTAATCTCTGTCAGTGAGTCCCTATTTGCCAAGGGAAGCCATGGAAGCCTGCCTTCCAGAGTGCAGGGGAGAGATGCGTGGAGAGCACATCAGAGTAGACATAACACTCTTGTTACTCAGAGAGTACAGAACAATGCATAGCCATTGAAGCAACAAATAAACCAATATGAATGGCCACACATGATACATCGTAGGAACAAGTGAGGTAAAATTCTGAATATGATTCATCTGTTTAAAAATTGTCTGGAGGTGTGTATGTGTGTGAATATATATGTACTTGCAAAAAATGTGTTTTGTATTCTTTCATGAGATGGTCAGCCAATTATGACCATTAGAGGAGACAAAGGAAAGACCCAGGAGAAAAATTGCTTATCATTGTCTTTTGCTAAAGATGGGAGTCATGGGACCCCACACAAGATCACATGGAAAGCCAACAAGGTAGTCAGCAAGTGGAAGATAGGAGTAACAGGAAGGTTAGGCCATTCCTATTACTGGGTTTTCCCTGGGAAAGCAGGGCAGGACAGAGTGAGTACTTTAGGACTGTAAGATAAGGACAATTTCAGTGGTTTTAGAGTACAGAGTGATCTCTAGTTGCCTGGTTATCTGACTCTGGGACAATTAAGGGAGAAGAATAGTGTGTGCTGTGGCATGTGGACCAGATACAGAAGATATGGGTCTGATTTGGTTGGTTTGCATATCAAAGATGTGTTACTGGCTGGGTCCTGTATGCATGCATATATAGTGTTTAGAAAGAGAGTTTTCTGCACTGTTGAAAATAATGTATATTTAGGGTAGGTGAAGGAGAAGTAGAGAATGGGAGGTATAGGTTTAGAATAGAAGAGATTGTTACATTCTTTCTTGTATACCTGCATTGTTATCCTTGGTACAGGGTACATTCATTTGCTGCTATTCGAGAATTCAATAGAGTTTAAATGTCATGAGGAAAACAGAAAATGAAAAGAAAACTTTGAGGTGCCAATGGAGCCTTATGGGCTAAAATAAAATAAAACCATAGTCCAGGCCTCCCCGGCATTTTCCTGACTAAAAAAGAGAAAGAAACCCAGTGCCCTTCCTGAAAAAATGGATGGATCTTGGTGAGTGGAAGATTATTTTCTAGGGTTCCTTTCCTGAAGTACTTCATAGATGCCTCTACATGTTAAGAAAAGGGATGTAACATGCTCAGGAGACAGTCTGAGCACTACTTCTTAAGTGAAATTGATTTTAGAGAACATAACTGGATTAAAACACACACATGGACATGTATATCTACAAATACTGAATTGGCTCCTGAGATACCTTCTCTTCAAATTCCAACTGTTTAAGAGAATGTTGCCTATTATGAGACAAATATTATATTTTTGTGAAAGAACATAAATTTTTTGAAAGACAATAATTGACAAAATATAAGTCCATCTAAAATCATATCTTCAACCTACTCCAATAATTTTTAAAGCACTTTAAAATAGCTAGTTTAAATTAATCTGTTAATATTGAACTCAAATTGAGTATTTTCATATGTTCTGAGCAGACTTTAACTCTTTTAAATATGAACTTTCCATATAGACAGAAATTCCTGAGGAGTGCAATATTCAGAGACACTTTTCTCTTTATGGCACCAACCCGAATTTGGGGTCAATAGCTTTTCAAAATTCATGTCAAACTATTAGAGTACCTAGACACACTGGAATTCATTTGTGTTGCTTCTATTTTAAATGAGAAGTGTTGAGAAAGTGCCTCTCCCTAATATCACTGGAGAAGTAATGGATTGAAAACAACACTGCTTCTTAAGAATTTCAAAACCAAACTATAAAGTCAAAAGTGGGGGAAGAGGTGCCATTTAACTGTCCTTAAGAAACAGCTTCTCAACCACAAGTGCTTGTTAGTTGTTCACTCTCTGGTCTGCCTAGCAGTGGTATCTAGATTCCCCTTCATATGCAGTGTCCAAGTTTCTACCTAGATGGCATTAATATTCAACGTCTAAGTGATTCTTGTGAGCTAAGCATTGAGAAGATATGATTTTATTTCTTTTCTTATGCAAATGACATTTTTAATTTTATGATCAAGCATAAGCTATATTTATTTTCACTAAGACTTCTATCTAATTTTTAAATGCCAGGTGTGTAAGATACATTAACTTTTTCCATGTTTCCTCATTCCTTTGCAACACTTTAGGATGATAGGAGACCATAAAGATTCTGATGGTGTTAAATGTACTTGGTTCGTGGCTGGCGACAGATAATATAGATCAACTGGCTAATATAGTTACAGTATAGAAAAACTTTGTTCATAATTTTTGTAAACTAAATTTTGCTTTGTCATATGAGGGAGAAATAGGGTATGCAAATGAACAAATCTTCAGAAAGAGAAGATGTCGGTTCTGTTTTTCTCGTATCAGCCTCATGACAGGAATTTAAACGGAGCAAAGCATACTGGGATCTGACCTACTTTTGAGACAGGGAAGCATAACAGTCATTTGTAGGCAACTCCAATGTGAGGGAATTCAATGAGGCCCTTAGCTCAGCAGTAACTTATCTCAAAGTCAAGTCTGGAATATTTATTAGATGTTAATCTGGTAGCAACTCTGACTCTTCTGTTCAATTGGGATTCCCTATGTATTTGAGAATCATTACTGTTTACTGAAATATCGTATGTAGCCACTTCCCCATTTTAATGTCTGATTATAATGTTTTCCATTTTTAATGTATTTTCAAACGTCATTGACTTTCAAACATTATCTTTCACAAAGCAACTTGCAGATCTTGTTTTAAAAACACATGCCAGACTTGGACTTGCTACAGATAACACACAACGCTTACACAGCTGTTTCATCAGCCTTACCTAGGATCATTTTCAACATTTCAGGGCAAGACAGGAGTCCCACAACCAAATGCCTGGAATGCAGCCAGTCTCACAGCACTGAGTCAGTATAACACACAGACAGTGAGTCAAAGCTGCATTTGGTTCTTAAGTCTGTAAGACACCAAACAACTGGTGTTCACTATGTCTCTTACTTACTCTCTGAAAGAAATAGGAATGCTTTGGTATTATAGGCACAGGGTCTCCTGGGAAGAGTATTAAGAGAGCTGAGTTTTATGAGTGTTGTGGGTAGGAATATAAGTCACACTTGGGTCTTTTCCGGAATGGCTGCAAATGCAGAAAGCATCAACCATCATTAGTGTCAACTTCAGATGTGAAAGGCAGCAATTATATAGCCACATTTTAAAAGGGAAAAGTCATGTGTGGTGAAGAATTTGCTAAAGCAGTATTAAAATATGACTCTTATTTTTTAACCCTAGAAAGGGCATCTGGGGTTTAAGATGTTTTATTAGTATTTAAACAATGGACTTAATGTAGCCTGAAGAGCAATTGCATTGGATTTGTTGTGATTGTCTAAACGAATGACTTACTGAAGGAGACTATCCCTGACACTGCAGAATTATCACTTGAATAACTAGTTTAATAGTTTCATTTATTAGTGAAATCCAAATGTTGTTTTAATCATAAACTGGGTATATGAAGCTATACATAAATAATATTGAAATACCTAATGTCATAATTACACTGTTTTAGGGGGTTGTCTTTGAAACTCTGGGTACTTGAATAAATCGGTAAAGGAGAAGGTTCGTATGAAAGCTCTCACAACAAAGAAGAAATAGATGATTTTTACTGAAAATTTTGGGTAAAACAGGTCAAAGTCTGAATGCTATCATGTCTTCCCACACTTCCAGCCACCACATTTGAGCAAGGGGGAGGCTTCTATTCTGGAAGGAAATGGGGCAGAAAGTAAAACAGCAAGAGTTAGTGCATAAGTAATAAGCAGAAAAAAGCAAAAACTACCATTGTGTAGTGATGTTCTGGAAAGTAGAACAAATGTTCACCAAATAATATGAGAAATTTATGAAATAGGCCTCAAAAAAAGGCTCACAGGTTACTATCACAGAAGAGACACTGATGAAAAGATTTTTACCTGAATATGAATTTCCCCACCATGTTTCCAAGTCCTTTGTTTTTCTCATTCTATTTTCTTCTTCATTCCTGCAGCATTTCTGGTAGAATCTGTAACAATTTTAAGTGTCAAGTCACAGCATGTCTGCAGATGGAAGCCTCCTGAAACACTACCTGATGAATGTTGAATTTTTCCTGAGGTCCATAACCTAACAATGACTTACGTATAAAAATGTTCATTATTCTCCTTGGTGCCTCTAGATACCACTGAATTTCGCCTGCTCTCACCTGCCATCCCCCATTACCTCTCATGCTGTGGCAGCACTTGAGGAAAAACTGAAAATTTGCTACCCATAGGGAGCCTGTGGATTCAAAAGCAAAGGAAAACATGAAAAAGATAAAAGTATAAACACAAGCACATGCACATACTCCACTTCCCATACATTCCACTTGCTCTAAAATAGACACACACACGCACACACACACACCTCACAGACTGGTGCGGAATTTGGGAAAGTACCTCTGCAGCGGCTTCTACCATTCTTCATTGCCTCTTGCATGATCAGGACTTTGTCATATTTTAATGGATTTAGCTCAATTTGGAAAGTCATTTACTCACCCAGGATTCAACAAACATTTGTTCAGCACTGTTGGGTTACTGTGCCACTTCAAGGAGCCTTGCTGAGATCAGGTGTGCTGGGGGATTTGAGTTTGATATGAAGACACATCAAATGGCAGCATGGTTTTTTTCTTCTATTTAGCAGGAGCATAGATGGGTAATACCTGGGGAGGGCCTCAGGGGACTTTATGGGCTAAAATTGAGGAAAAAAATAAAACTAGATTATAAAGAGTAAGCAGATATATGCCTTTTTGTAAATCTTCCATTAATTTCATGAGTCTTTTCAACATAAACATTTATCCTATTGTTCATTTTCAAAAATTTTCTATTTAGCAAAAATTTTTTCCTCCATTAATCCTGTTCATCTCTGGGTATTGTGACTTTTCTTGTATACAGTGCTTTCTTCCACTTTATTTTTTAAATATGTCGTCCAGAATCTTCTTTTATTCTAGACCGTTTCTTTGATTTTCAGTTGTCTGTTTATCAATCAGAAATCCATGGGTTTTGTTTTCAAAAAATCATATTTTAATTTTCAAGAACTTTTTATTGTTCTTTGATTTCTTTATCATGACAGCCTGACTTTATTCTTAAGATGCATATCATTTGAAAATCTCCAAAGATATTGATTATATATTTTATTTACCCTTTTTTCTAATGATTTGTTTCTTATGCATTTTTATTACTGCTATCAGTCATACTATTGATTGCCCTTAACTCTGGTTAATTTTGATTGCACATTCATATTTCATTGAATGACAGATTGATTAATATAGCCAGGGAGCCTGGAGACACACACTGTTGCCAAAATAAGGATTTAACTTTGGAGCTGGGGTTCTTCAGAGGTATTGTGACTCTCTAATTTTCCCGACCTCAGCCATAGAGGCAGTCAGGACTTGTCCTATGTGCCTAGTGCTTCTCTCTTAGGACCTCACACCCTCCCTGGGAAGAGTAAACTTCCTTTAATTCATCCCAGGGTTATACCCCAATGGCAAAATCTTCTCTTGCCTGTCACTTTGTGTGGCTCTGGGAGAAAGGAAGAGTTTCCTCTCAGCTATTTCAAATTCAATTACTTAATGATTTTTGCTGATAGCCCCAAGGCCCCGTTCTGCTCTTTGGATTTGTTATTTTATTTGGTACTCCTTTAGGAATCATTTGGCAAAACTACCCATAAGTATATCTTGGGCTGCTGTCTCCAGGTCCTCATTGGAAATTTGTGTAGTTTAAACACTTTATAAGTGTATGTGAGTAGAGTTTGACTCTGGAATTTAATCTGCTCTTAATTTCTTTTTTCATGGTGCAACAGATTGAACCTAGGGCCCCATGCATGCTAGGCAAGCACTCTTCCACTGAGTTACCCCTAATCTACTGTATTTTTTCTGCCATCTCTAGATCTTCAAATATATCTACATTCTTATCTTTGTGCTTTTCAAATATAGGATCTCATTGTTATATTCTCTTAAAAATGTTAAATGAAGTATATTTCAGTATGATCTCAGAAAGAAGAAAAAAATATTATTAGGACAGCGACTGGAACCAGAATTCATGAATCATATTTACCTATATTATTTTCCCTAGATACTATCTATAATTAGATGATGCTCCCTCAATATTTTCACTCCAAAACCCTAGGAGGGAAAAATTAATCAAGTTTGTCACAACAGGAATCCACAAATTTTTCTTCACAGTTTTAAAATTAATTTTTAATTTATTCTAATTAGTTATATATGACAGTAGAATGCAATTATACACTTTGATAGATCATACTACATGAAATGTAATTTCTCATTTTTCTGAAATCTATAAATGTTTTAATGTTTTTTATAAAAAGTGAGGGCTTGCCCAGTGTAACACAGAAATCACTTAAGAATTTATTGGAAACTATGTCTTTATCAATGTCTGATATTTTTAACATAAAAACATTATGTAAAGGGATATATGCAATATTTAATTAATAAAAATATACATATGAATACATTAATATGTATATGAGAGTCACAAAGATAGAAATTGTGTTTAAATATAAATGTTGATATATGTTTCTAGATGTTCCTCTACTTAAAATTTCAGGTATGATAAGCAAATTGATTTAGGTAAAAAAGGATTTGACAGTCTTGAAACTTTGAGATTAAGGAGAAGAAACCAGAGAGAAAATATTGAATTAAAGACTTACTGTCTCTTGCATTTCTATTTCAACCAATGGGAAATAGTTATTTATGTTATTTAGCTCAATATGTGTCAACCAAGGAAAGAAAAGCAACTGTCTCAGGTGTAGGTCCCTCAAAGGCAGACTCTGAGATAAAGATCAGCATGAAGGATGTTTATTAGGGAGTGTTCTGAAAAATCAACACCTAGGGAAAGGAGGGAGAGGAGGCAGAACAGCCTAATTGAATCAGGATGTATCCCCAACCAAGATCTCAGCCCCACACAGGAACTTTGGTATTTAAGAAATATTTCAGATTTAGAATGAGGAATCAGGGCTTGCGTATTCTCAAGTGATTAAATAGTGGGTGCAGACAGACCCTGAAAAGAGGTATGACTTGGCTATGCAGCTTTCTTCTACAGAGGAGATTCCCCCAAAAAACTCAGAGTTGAGTGCTAATTTATATTAGTTACAACAGTCAGGGAAATAAGAGCTTCATTCTTAAAAAGACATCTGGGCAAGCCATCATATGTCAATCACAGTCTGCCCTTTCTACTACTTGGAATCAATTCTTTTAGGTTGTAGGAGCATCTTCCTTCTCTTGGTGCAAGGGGAGCTAAGATGGAAGAGCTTAGTGGGTCAAACCAGACCCAGATACCAGGTCCCAGTAGCACAGATATTTCTCAATGGCTATAAATCTCCACTGCAGCACTGACAGCCTTGCTACAGAACCCTTGGGGTCTGCATGAGATTGTCTTACTGGAATTTGTCATAAAGTCCATATGGCATCTTTTCCAGTCACTGGTATCTCTAGTACCACAGGGTCTTCTGCCTCATAGAAGAACAACTCAAGCAGTAATGTTGCTTGTACTGGCATTATTGCACTGTTATTTCTTGCTCTGGAACCTACGCAAAGCCACCAGTCTTTCAGATCATTAAGTACATTCTGGTGAGAAGTATGCTGCCTCCAGGCCTATCAGCCATTCATTCTTCCTGGTGAGGTGCAAATAATACAATATTTTGTCCTTTAATTTTGAAACACTGCCTTAGTATATTGGACCTCTAAAATTTTTATTAACATTACAGGTCTCTGAGTCTTCACAGGATTTGGTTTTCATACTATGAAGAACATGTGGCTTACCAGGATTTATATCATGCTAGTCACTTCATGCTCATCCAGTCCAATTAGAATAATGCCATTTGTATAATAATGGTACAACATGACGTTCTTTGAGCTGTCAGGACTGCCTGGATTTCTTCAAACTATGTTATGATGAAATAACAGTTACCATAGCTCTGAGCAAAACTATAAATGTATTCTATTGTCTGTTCCTTTTGTTCTGATAAAGATACAAAAGAAAGCATTCTCCAGATGAACTCAATAGGCACTTACCAAGTTCCTAAGACCATGTTAACCTATTGTAGCAAATATACCACATCTGGCACAATAACAATATTGAGGCTACAAAGTTTTCTGAATTTATAGTAATCCACATTGTCTTCCAATATCTGTCTATTCTGTTTTGCTTTGTTTTGCTAGGAAAAGACCTGTTTATTAAACAAAGATATAATGATGACCACCACCACAATACATTTTAGGTTTTTAAAGGTGATTCTATTTTCTTCATTGCTCAGGAATGAGATACTATACTTACTTACTTATTATTATGGCTAGGTATATGGGGAAAGCATTTTCAGAGATTTCCACTTGGATTTGATAGTTTCTATGCCAGGAACCACTACATAAGATAATGCCACATAGCAGATAAAACTGTTATACATTTGGTGACTCTAGAAATAACTACTGGATGAGTCATGAAGTTGGGTAGACCATTGTGAACTAAGCCTGGCCCAGGAATCAATTTATTATCTGTCCTCATATGATCCCTCCATGAGAAGAGGAGCCATGATATTCCTCAGGTCTCTGAGTATCAAATTATCTCAAATTTGTGTCCAAAATTTCTTGAAATGTATGACTGTTCTCTTTCCCTACTGTACTTTCCTCAGTAAATACCTTTGCGAAAAGACTGGATAGGCATGCCCATTTGCTATAGCTCTGAGGGCCTGTCTCCTCAGGAGACCCAGACTTTATTTCACTCACAAGATTTGAGGTCTAAAGTCTGGCTCTGAGAAAGAAACTGAGTAAATCATCATGGCTTTTAATTAAAATATCAGTCCTATCCACAAGCAATTCATATAATATATAATGAATATTTGATTTCTTATGAAATTGATCATGTGTGCATGTGTGTGTGTGTGTATGTGTGTACACAGTATGTTCACATCATTTTCCAGGGTCTTTGCCAAAGTAGTTAATCCTGTATTTTTGTAAAGTAGTATCCATAGTGTCCATACTATCCAAATTTATGCTATACCCTCCCCTTTGGGCCAGCATCTTCAAAAGCCATCCCCAGCATATTCTACCACTTCCTGTTGTTTAAATGTTGTTAAAGTTCTAGTGTTCCTTTAAGGTATAACCTCCCGTTTCCTTTAGTAGGCGTTTTAGTTAGCTTTTAGACACTATGACCAAAATACCTGACAAAAACAACTTAGAGAAGGGAATTTTATTTGGCGCTCACAGTTTTAGAAGTCTCAGTCCATTGATGGCCAACCTTATTGCTCTGGGCCTAAGATGAGGCAGTACATTATGGGAGGAACAACTAGTGAAGGAAAACTATTCAGCTCATGGTGTGGCCCAGAAACAGAGATGGGTGGGGAGGGGAAAGGCATGCAGAGAAGATGCACCTTTCCAGGGCACTAATCTAGTGACTCACCTTCTCCAGCCATATCCCACCTACCTACAATTATCACCAAGCCATTCAAACTCGGATGGGCTGATTAAGTTACATCCTTAACAATCCAGTCACTTTAACTCTAAACATTCCTGCATTAACAAAAGAGTTTTGGGGGATGAAAATCACATCCAAACCATAACAGCAGGCCTAGTATATCCCTACCTGGGTTATTGTAAATTTTTGCCTAAATTATTTTCCTCATAGACAGGAGATGGAAGAAAGGAGAGAGATGATACTTAAGGGAATATATGTGTTGTCTTTTAGCAGAGAGATCTCTGCATTTTGCTTAGATGGGAGATTAGCAATCTTTAAGAAGTTAATTGGGGGCTGCAGATGAGGCTCAGTGGTAGAGTGTTTGCCTAGCATGCATAAACCCCTGGGTTCAATCCCCAGCACTGCCCCTGCTCCATAAAAAGCTAATTGGCCCCAAGCTGAGTGATTCAGTCAATATTTTTAGATGTATCATCCCAAGTATCCTCATTGCAGATATCATTGTCATATTCTTTCCCTGCAAAGATTCTACTTTTGCGCAGAATGCACCTTGGTTTGGAATTTCATCTTATTTTGGAGCTTGGCTATGCTTATAATTCAATTCTAGGCCTGGTCCTGAGCTCTCTGTGCCTTCTTTCTATATAAGATTAGAGCATTTTTATATATTACCAAGGAGGCCCTCCCTCTACCTTTCACATTTAGCTTTTATTGCCAATTAATCTTCTCAATCTCCCGGCTTGCTCTTTTTTCCCAAAGGTTTATAGAACTTAGCAGAAACAGTCAAGTTCCAATGTCCTTGGAGAGTCGATATTTACCCCATAATTCTCAAATATCTAATGCATTGCACTAGCTACTACATTGTCTTTCACAGCACGCTACCCAATTTGCCAGAGATGAAAGTCTTAATGACTATGTTGCTACCTTATGCTCAGGGTCTATTTGTGCTCCCCTAACCAATTATGGAATCTTTAATTCCATTACCTGCCAAGGCAGGAGATCCAGCTTCAAAATCCCATTCAGTATGTGGTTTCTCTGACCTTATCAGTGTAACAAGTAATTTTGCCTGGAAAACACACTTTGAGATAGAGATTATTATACATGAAGATAGAAGGGCCAAAAAGAAAATGTGACCCAGAACAGGGAGAAATTGACTGGGGATGAAGTCCTAACAAATGCCTAAATGTGTACCACAGAAAGTTCTTTAAATGTAATGGTCCATTCAGGTTGTATTGAGGTGGGACAAGAGGACCTTTTTACTCCCTTGTCAACAAGTCTGTGTAAGCAAACTTCTGGGAGGAAACATGAAGTTGAATGAAGTAATTTTCTTCAGCTCTCAAAAAGTAGTGACATCTGACAGCATCTTCTAGCATCTGAGGGAAAAATCCTTCATTCTGAAGAATGATCTGAATGACACTTCATAGCTTCATTATGTGATCCATTTTAGATGAAGGGACATCTTTCAAAATAAGAATGGAAGCAAAAAATAACTGGGACACAATAATATAGATAGTTCTTATTGCTGTCATTTTCAAAATGTGACTAAAAGAAGGTAATAATTTAAACAAGAAAGATGTTCATCCATTTATGTCTTTTAACACAACATATTCAGCTAAAATCTTATATTTTAGTTACTGTTGGGATTCAGATGTGAATAATATACAGTCCTACTATTTTGAAGCTTACATTCTAAGGGATGGTGCACATATTAAATACATAAATGCATACACAAAGTAATTTAAGATAATTTAAGTAAACATTATTTGGATAATTTAGTCCATTTTATCAGCCACCAGGTCTCAGTATATACAAGTACAGTGTAGAATACAAAAAAAAAAAAGAGTACATGTTGTCCTATTTTCAATGAATTGATAATCTTGCTGGGTCAATCAGAGAAGGAAATAGGAAATATACAAACAGCAATTGAGTGTGTAATTAAGATTCAAATAAATCAACTTTATTCATTTAAGATTCAAATAAATGAACAAATATTAACTGCTACGTGGTGTTTCTAAAACATAGTCACAGTTACACCTGTGGTTCTTGTTAAAATGTAGACTTCTGACTTAACAGAGTCAGAATTTCAATAATGGAACCTGGACATGCATTTTACAAGAATTACAGGCAATAGTGTTGCAGTTGTGTTTTAGAGGCACTTGTGACTGTGGGAAGACATTCTTATTCAGCAGAATTAGACTAGGTTAAGCCATGTGATGCAGAAGTCTGGCTTTTAGGAACTGCCAGGAGGCAGGTGGTGCTGCGTGGACGTGGTTCCCTGTCTCCTTCTGGAATTATCCCTTAAGAGAATGGCTCCCCTAACTCCACCCTATCCTGTCCATCACAGAAGAAGCTCCTCCAGGTCTTCACCCCCATTACCTGTGTGTCTATACATAAAAGAGAGTTGGGCTATTCCAGGTTGATGTTGTAAGAGTCCAGAGCTGGTATGGCCAGACCCATCATGCCCCCTCTCGTTTAAAGAGTATTGGCTCTTGTGTGTTTATTGAGTAGATAAATTTTTGGGGTAACAGATAGAAAAACTGCCAACATCCTCCTCCAGCAGTTAACCCTTTTCTCCTACACACAGGACGTGGCAGAGAGGACCACCACATGTGACAATGGCTCAGAAAAGCTTGTCCACTGGCAGAATGCAGGGAAGAGCCAAGGAGCTGTGAGCTTTGGAAAGACCATGAAAGTGGATGACCTTGCTTCGGTGAAGAGGGAGAAGCATTTCAGAAAGGAGAAACTGAATCCTACAATGAATAAATGAGCAAGGACTGATCAAGAGATACAGAATAAATCAGAGACTATTCTACCACATGGGAGAACAGTCGAAAATGAAGTAACAAATACGGGTTGTACCAGGTGGTAGAGAGCTTTGAATTTGAGACTTAGGAATTTTTACTTTATTTGGAAAGCAATGGGGAGGCTTTATTTATGGCAAGAGAGAGTGTTGATACAAGAAAGTGTCATGAGCTTTAACCTGGTTATGGTGTGTGGGATAGCTTCCAATAAAGAGACTACGTAAGAGGATCTCAGTAACAACTCCATTGAGATAATCCAGTTTTGACAGGAATAGTTTAGATTCAGAAAGTGGAAATGAAAGAGGTAAATTGATCTAAAAAGACTTAGAAAAATATTATATGTTTTCATTAGCTTTTTAAACAAAAACTGAAAATTATTATTCTGAAGAATGCACAGATACTTGAGATAAATTTTTCATTTAATAAATAACAAGTGAAAAGGCATGCTATGTGCCTGGGCTATTCACTGACATGAGACTGATGCTCAGTGGGCACCCATCACAACAACTACTATTGTGACATGACACAAATTTGTGCTGCAGTGCAAGGAGGATAAACTGGAGTCAGTCTTTCTCTTTGCTGGGCTTTTGCTATTTCACTTGGGGTTTGTAGAAAGTTGTGCAAGATGATTCTAAGTTTCTTTCAATGTTCTGAAATTCAATGACTATAAGAAATGAAGTTAATAGATATTATAACAGATATCCTATATGTGAGTATACACTGTACACCATAAAAATGGCAACAATTTCTCCAGTCTCTTTTGGTAAGAGATAACTCCCTCCTTCTCACATGAACGTTATTTTTAACCAGTTCATTTGTACTATTTTGAATGTGGCATTCGAGTTTAAAAGAAAGATTCTTATTTAAACTTTCAATAAAACCATAGCTTTGTGTTCTACGAAAGAAAATAAGTCATGAAGTGTAACAAAAATTTAGTCTTAGGAATCTTTTATTTGCCTGCACTTGTAGAAATACTGATGGAAATCATTTTTAAAATCTCATTTCTAAGAAGAAAAGACAAAGATCATAAAGATGAACCTCCAAGGCAGAAGATCTGTAGAACATCCATCTCTGTAGGTTGAGTTTAAAGACCAAAAACTATGGTTGTGAAATGTCTTTTCTCTCACTTATAAAAAGAAGTACAAAATAGTATGTGTCAGGTTTGCATTGGGTCAGATTTAAAATTTGTATGCTGCAAAGATAGGTATAGTATTTTTATACTTGGGGGAAAAATGGGTTCCCTATTCATTAATTTGAAATAGATCATGCCAGGGATATAGTTGGTAGAGTGTTTGCCTCACAAGCACAAGGCCCTGAGTTCAATCCCCAGCACCAAAAAATAAAATAAAATAAAATAAAATAAGATCACATGCTTTATGTGAAATAAAATTCAGAAAACAAAATGTTGGGCTGTGAGAGGAATGTATGCCTACTAATTTAACTTTAAGCAATCATTTTTAGTCAAACACATTTTTCTTTACCAATAGTTATAGGCAATCTGTAATACAAATATAATCTTAAATTGGTGTTAATTCAGCAGCACCTATGATTAAGTACAAAAAGTTTTGATGTCAATAAGAATTTGTTTCAAAATAGATATTTTATACCAACAGGTATGCTTCTTGATGTGTAATTTATACATTAAAATTGTAACCCAGATGTTTAAAAGTGATTACTATTTTATTACTACTTGTTATTCACAGTAGGAATAATTTGAGTAGCAAATTTCTCAAATACTTAAAATAAATTTTCCAAAAATGTATTTTATATACTAAGCCCTCTGCATTGAATCTTGGATGTTTTATTTAATTTCTTAAAATTCATCAAAGTTGATTAGTTCTGGATCTTATATACTACCAGACTTCTAAGCCCTACCAGACTTAAAAATGTATCTAAATCTCTATTTATGCGTAATTTTTACAAAATATCACCATTTGTCTTGTCTCAGATCAGTTTTAAGATTTTAAAAATGTTCATCATTTTCACATTTTCTAAAAAAAATTCTTTGGTATCTTTTTAAGTGCTTAAATGGCATCATTACTTTAAAGTGTAATTAATATAAAATAAGAAAAACAGGAGATATACAATTATGTAGTCAGATTTGTCTTTCCAACTCATTTTAATAGGACTGGTTGGTGGAGACAGATGAGTGTGGGGCCACTCTGTTACACCATGTGAAGTGCACATTAGTTGAAGGCACCTTTCTGGGTAGAGAACTGTGAGGGACCATAGAGCCATTCCAGGGGAATCAAAACAAGCATCCAGGAATGGGAGGCAGGATTGAGGCCAGGAGTCCTTAGTTCCCACTGGGCTATGTTAAAGGTACCAAAAGTCCCCTGTCACTGGGAAGTTTTAGACCTTGAAATTGATAGGTTTCCAACAGTTTTCTCTCCAGAACCACTTCGGAAGAATTACTTCCCATCAACATTCTCTTCAAATAAGAAAGGGAAAAAGGGGCCAAGAGAGAGTTTAACAGTCAAGTAGGTTTTGAATTAGGAAGCATATATCAGAACAAAATATTATCATTAACTGTATAAGTATTAAAAGCAACCCCTAAAAGAACTCTATAAGACTTCAGAGAATTTGTGGAATGATTTCAAATTTTCAGATCATGCTTGATTACTTTTCCTACAATGTTTGTTTCCAAATGAATGTCTGATAGGGGTGGGGAAGAGAAGCAAAAAGTTGTCTTCATTCTGTATTTATGTTTATCAACTCAAACCAAAGAACCATGGAAAAGTGCTGCTGAGTGATATGAAATCTGGGTCAGACATCAATGCATGATGACAAATACCTGAATATGCTTGAATTATGGTGTTCTGGTTGCATACTAGGGAGAGGTTGCTGAATTATCAACTTGCTTTTACAGAAGCTTTCATTTCTCTTCATTTGAGAGGTTAGCTTTATAAATACTGTGTTGCAAATTCAAAGTGCTGTTTTGCTGCATTGACTTAATTAGAAAATAAGCCCATTGATAGGCAAAATGAATAGAAAAATGTTCACAGGCACTTGCTAACATAACTTTGGTTACTTCTGTTTTTGTTCCTTAGTTTCGGCCAAGGGTTGTTCTCTATAAATTGAATTGCACATTTCTTAATTTTATTTTGTTGAACTTTATCTAAGTTTAATTCAAAAGTTCTCCCAACTTGGTGAGCAAGTGCTATCTAAGTATGCACGGCCTCTGTTTAACACAGACCCTGAGGCATGACCAGTAGATTGGCTTAAGACCTACAGAGTGAAATGAGTTCAGGCAGGTAGCACAAAGTATGACATCTGTGGAAGATATTCTTCCTCATTTGTTTCATTCCTTTGTTTCTAATAAAATAACCAGATTTGGATGTACATAAGATTCATAGTCAATAAATTGCCACTCCTTAAGTAGGTTGAAAGTTAACTAGGATTGCTGCGTCCTGTCAGTCCCTAACTCCTCTGACTACAATTCATCTCCCAAATTTTGGAAGGTGGGAAAGGAGACACTTGTGCAATACACCATCACTACAAAGCTGGGAAAGAGTGACAAAACAGGACTGGTGGTGATCTGGCAGTGATAACTTTTCCTGGGCAGTATTATATATTTATCTATTAGTACTTCAAATTCTGTAACTTTTGTAGTCAGTATTTGGTTTTTTTATTTATCTATTTATTTATATTTATTTTTTAATACTGAGGATAGAACCCAGAGGCACTTTACCTCTAAACTACATCCCCGATTTAATTTGTTTAAAATTTTGAAAATTGCTGAGTCTTGCCTCAAACTTCTGATCCTCCTGCCCCAGTCTCTCAGCTGGTAAGGACTGCAGGGGTGCACCACCATGTCCAGCTGCAGTCTATATTTGAATATTAAACTGAGTCCAAGGATACAAATATGAAAGAAAGGCAAGTAGGTCAACTAACCAAAATTTGTAACTCTTCACATTAGGCTTTTGAGAAAAAAAAAATTCTTACCAATTTTGAGTTTTGTTTTTTTTTTTTAATTCTCTGGATAGGAATAGTGTCTTATATCAATAATGATTTGTATTAATCTCATAATTACTCTTCTAGAAGAAGGAAAGTATAAATCAGATCCTGGGTATAATTTTTAAAGGAGTCAAATTTACCTCCAGAATTTTCCTCTTCCCTATGAGCATCCCTCCTATCATTTGGAGTATATTCTCTGGATTCTAGTTACAGAATCCCAAAAGACTGACTTTAGTCCTCCAATCAAAATTGACACAAGCATAACATCCCCTATTCTTTGGCCCACCCACCCCTTCCTAACAGACCTTTGCTTTTAATTTGGATCATCATCAGAATATAGTTTCCAGAATATATAGGAACCTCTTATGTCTAGCTTATAGTCTTACTTTCTCTCTGGCATCTATAGGTGGCAATATATATTTTTGAATAAAAAGTGATCCATTCATTGCAGGTGATTTGAGTTAATCATTAGAATAGACACTTCTAGTTCAGATTATTTTAAGTTTTAAATTTGATCACGGAAGCAATCACAGTTCCTTAAGGACATTGCCTGACTCCTGCAGTAGCATTTCCAGGTTTGTTTGACATTTCCCTGACAATTCTATATTTTGACAGCATTTGCTATCAACAGACTGAAACTGAAGTTTGGGTTTTGCTCTGTCTCTTTCATCTACAGCTATCTGTTTATTTACCTCAGTGGGGATATATTAGTGTATATAAACTAGCTACATTTCCCTTAATGCTTAAGATTTCATATTCACAACTAAAAGACAATTTTATGTCTGAAAGGGCTTTTAAGAATTTAGCAATTGCAGCCTCCTCCCTGTGGGTTATTAAATGGTTAATCTAACCAGCATGATTAATTTGAAATATGATTTTCAAATATTACCTTGATACAGTTGCTCCCTTGTCTGTATATTCACACTGGCAAAAACCGGAGAGGGATGTTTATAAATAACAAAAAATTCTACTATTGTGAAACCACTCCAATTTCTCTCCTTCCATTTGGATTATAAAAAACTTTTGTTATTGTGTGATAAAAGTAAATCTAATGACTTAAAATTAATTTAAAATTAATAGACATTTCAAAAGAGTTCCACCTGATGTTTTTCACAGTGATGTAAATGTGTATTTCATGAGATCTGGAGAATAATGCAATGCAAGAGAAACTGTGAGAAGGGAGAGTGCATTCGTTTTCTAAGTCTGCCATAGCAAAGGGTCATAACCTGGGTAGCTTAAAACAACAAAGACTGTTTCTCTCTTCAGTTTCTGGAGGCTACAAGTCTGAAACCAAGGCATCAGCATGGCTGTGCTCTCCCTGAGACCCAGAGGACTGCTGGCCCCTTCCTGGCTCCCAGTGGCCATCAGTTCCTGGCATTCCTTATCCTGCAGCTGAGCACTCTTCTCTCAGCCTCTGTCATCAGATGGCTTTCTTCCTGTGCATCTCTGCCCAACATTCCCTTCCTAAAAACACCACTTAGGATTGGAGCCTACCCAGTGATTTTATGTTAGCTTGATTACTTTTGAAAATGCTGTTTCTAATATGGTGACATTAAGAGGTAAAAGGAGTTAGGATTTTAACATGTCTTTTGAAGGAGGCCATAATTCAAACCACAGCACAATTCAAGACAGCTTCTAGGTATTCATCTTGGCCCATAGGCATGCTGCTTAAGCCATTCCTGAAAACTGAAATTGTAGGTAGAAGATGTATTTGGAGTGAGAGAAAATTTTAGGAATGAACAGATTGTGGGTGCTGTTATCGGTTATATCAATTCTACTTGCCCAAGGAAACTACATAGAACAAGAAGTTGTCAGTACCCTCTGGCTCAACAGCATTTCGATGAGCAAGCATAGATAAGAAAAAAAAAAAAAATCCAAGCAAGAATGGGAATAATCTTGGGAGAAAAAAAAAAACAGGGATAGTTATATATAGTAATAAATCAAAAAAGGGTAATAGAATTTCAAAAAGAAGGATGATCAATAGTGTTGCTTATTCAACTTGGAAAGAAATTTTACATTTTTGTTCCTTAAATATAATAGATCAGAATTGAATATGCATTCCAATTAAAAGAAAAAATAATAATGAAATGACACTTCAAATAAGGTGAAACCATATGCAGATATTAGCTAAACTTTGATGGGAATAAATTCCTAATATTACCACCACCAGGCTGATTTCCTTGGTTGTTCAATGTTAAGTGGTGAGAATGCAAATAATGAAGGCAGCTGTGCTTGTCTATGTTAGCAAACATTTTGCTGCGCCTTGCTACCTCAGAAACAACTCCCTCCCTGCCTCAGTTGCCTCCATGACCCTCACCTACAGTGATGAGTACTTGCAGGTCAGATCAAAACACAGACCAGATAATTGGATTATGAGATGAGTTGGTCCTGTAATTATTGTTGAAATGGCTAATAAGTCCTAAGGTTGCAATTTACAACCTAACAATTCGTGGGCTTTGATCATTTAAGGCAATACATTTAAAAGGCCAGAATCATTACATATTAAGAACAAAGGCCAGTTGGTAAACTCCCCACTACGCTGACAACTTTACAAGTTAAATCTGGAATTTTTTTTCTTTTTGTCTTAAATTATTAATAGGCAAAGATTTCCGGCTCACCATGTGGCTTCCCATTTGTATCACAGCACGAAGTGTGGTGGAGAGAACACTGGACTGGGAGTGGTGGTGCAGGGTTCTGGCTCTGGCTCTTCTAGTAACTCACTACAAAATATATATAAGTTCGATCCTGACTTTCATGAACCCTAGTTTTCCTCACTTGCAGAAAAAAGGGACATGAAGCAAAATTTCAAATAAATTTTCACCAGCTGGGTTTGTCTGCTAACGCTACCATAACAAATTACCATACACTAGGTGTTAAGATAAAAAGAGAAATTTATCTTACAGTTTGTTATGATTTGGATGTGAGGTCTCCCCCAAAAACTCATATGTGAGACAATGCAAAAAGGTTCAGAGAAGAAATGATGGGGTTACAAGGTCCTTAATCCAATCAGTGAATTACTCATGTGATGGGATTAATTTAGTGGTAACTGAAACAGGTGGGGTGTGGCTGGAGGAGGTGGGGCATCCGGGGGCGAGGGTGAGGCTTTGCGGGTATATATTTGTATCTGGCTACTGAAGATCTCTCTCTACTTTCTGATCATCATGTGGGTTACTTTCCTTCACCACACTCTTCTGCCATAATGTTCTGCCTCACCTGGAGCCCCCAGGATTGGAGACTTATGTCTGTGGATTGAGACCTCTGAAACCGTGAGCCCCCCAAATAAACTTTTCCTTCTCTACATTTGTTCTGGTTGGGTCTTTTAGTCACAGTGGCAGAAAAGCTGACTAAAACACAGTTTCTAAAGCCAGACTTTGGAGCAGATGCCAACTGGACCTGTGTTTGGAGGGGTTCTCTTGCTGACTTGTAGATGACCACCTTCTCACTCTGTCCATATGGTGGATAGAGGGAAAGGGGAAGCTCAGGTATCTCTTCTTATGAAGGCACTTGTCTGGTTATGAGGGTCTTGCCCTCAAGAGTTCATGTAAACCTAATTGCTCACAATGGTCCCCTTACCAAATACTTTCACATTGAAAGGACTTCAACATGTGAATTAGAGGGACACCACTTATTCCACAGTAAGGCTGCAAACTTGCAAGAAGCAGAATTATTATTATGCTGAGATAGAATATAGTTTCAAGTTGTTAGAGGAAATAATGGCAGTCTTTATGCCTAACAGGCCTGATAATTCCCACTGAGTCTTGATATACTTCTGTTTACATGAGCTGTTATACCAATTTTGGGACTACTTTAAGGCAAAGAAGTGAAAGATAATATTCTGCATTGACTTAGCGACTTTTAAATCTAAGAACCTAAAATCATTTTAGAAACTTAATGGGAAGTTATGACCAGGAGAGCAAGTTTTAAGTGGTTTGCTAAGAAAGGCATTATCTCACTGCCACAGTGAGCAAAAAGAAAATATAAAACTTCCCAGTTCTGTTTTGGTAATAGGAGAAAAAAAACAAAACATAACAGAGAAATGCAAAAGAAATCTTATAAAATAATAAAGATTGTACCAGCTGTAAGAAACAAAAATATGTGTTTGAATAGAAGAGGAAATAGGTGGGTAATAAATTTAACAGTATGTCCTATCAAAAGTTATTATCAAGAGGTTGTTTCTACCAAACCAATCAGAGAATTAGGGAAAATTACAAATAAGTAAAATTATCCATTCTCATTTAAAATGGTTTATTGATGCCTTCTATATGTGAAACACTAATTTGGGAGCTAGGAATAAGAAAATAAACAAACAAAAATATTTCTATTGTCACAAGGCTTTTATGTTCTAGTGGGATGAAGTAACAATAAATGAGAAAATGTTATAAAATATTTTAGAATGAAATATGCTTTGAAAGAAATATAATACAGTGCTATAATAAAGAATGATTGGTGATATGGGTGAGATGGTTTTATTTTGGAGTTAACATTTTTTTCAAAATCCAAATAATAAGAATGAACCAATGTGGTAGGAAAAGTAATAGTTCCCCAAAGACATCTGTGTCCAAATCCCTAAGACGTGGATTATGTTACTTTGTTACAGAACAAAGGGTCTTTGCAGATGTGATTAAATCTGAAATATCTTCTATTACTTATTTTCTCATTTACTTTGATCTCACCTTACCAGGATATAATTTTTATGAGAGTTAAGATTATTCTGAATATTTACGTGGACCCAATCTAATCTAAAAGTGGAAGGAGGCAGAAGAGTGGGTCATAGAGTACATGTATCATATGAAATCAACCTGCATTGCTGACTTTGATGATAGAGGCAGAGGGTCAGATGCCACACAATGCAGCAGTCCCTTAGAAGCTGAGAATACCTTTTATGTCACATGTATCACAAATGCAGGGTCCTCAGTTATATAACTTAATTTTCTCAATAACCCAAATAACAAGGGAAGGGTTTTCCTCCTAGTACTTTCAGAAAGGAACACAGGCTGCTTATACTTTGATTTTAGTCAGGATAGACTTAGGCCAGACTTCTAACCTACAGAACTATAATAAATTTGTGGCAATTTGTTATGGCAGTAATAGAAAGCCAATATAACCAGCTTTGAAAAAAATAAAGTTAAATTTGAATGGAGTATTCTCTTCAGAAAGAACAGCAAATGCATAGATCCCAGAGTAGTAGTGAGTTCATTGTATTTGTCAATCAGAGAAACATACATTTAAGTATAACTGAAGAATGATGGTAAAGGGGAAAAGAATGAGAGAAAATGAAGGAGGTGGCTGGGATAGGACTTAGCTTTATTTGCTCTGGTAGAGATCATGGATGTGTTCCAAATTGTGGTTTGGATCTTTAATGTCCTAGGAAAGGCTCATGTGTTAGATAATACAAGAATGTTTAGAGATGAGATGATTAAATCATGAAAGCCACAACCTCATTAGAGGATTAATCTACTTTATTGATTAATGATTTGGATTACTGAGTGGTAACGATAGATTGGTGGGTTTTGGCTGGAGGAGGAAGGTCACTGAGAGTGGGTGACCTGGGCAAAAATCTATCTCCCACCCCTCCACCACTCTTCTCTGCTTCCCCAACACCATGACCTGAGCTTTCCTCTGCCATGCCCTTCCAGCATGATGTACTGCCTCACCTTATGGCCCAGAGCCTTGGAGCCAACCTATGGTGGACTGAACCTCTGAAACTGTGAGCCCAAAATAAATTTCTCCTTCTCTTAAGTTCTTCTTGTCAGGTATGTTTGTCACAGTGATGAAAAGTTGACTAACACAAATGAAATTCAAAGATAGTAGAAGACTTTAAATCAGAGAATAACATAAATATTAAAAATATTAGCTGGGCTCGGTGGCGCACACCTGTAATCCCAGCACTTGGGAGGCTGAGGCAGGAGGATTGCGAGTTCAAAGCCAGCCTCAGCAACTTAGCGAGGCCCTAAGCAACTCAGTGAGACCCTGTCTCTAAATAAAATACAAAATAGGGCTGGGGATGTGGCTCAGTGGTCGAGTGCCCCTGGGTTCAATCCCTAATATATATATAAAAAATATATATATATATATTATTCTGGTTGCTGTGTGGTAAATGGATTGTTAGAGGCAAAGACCCAAGGAAGTATTGTTTTGACCTATGTAAGAAATGCTGACATTTTGAAAAGTAACAATAGATATAGAGACACAGATGGACTTAGGATATATTTGGAGGTAATTAACAGCATGAACTGGTGATTTGTAGACAGGAAGTAAAGAAAAAAATAAAATGACTCTTGGACTTTTAAAATCAGCTAGTTGGTAGAATTACTAAATTTTAAAGAAACTGGTCCTTATAGTCCCCATTGACTAGTGATGATAATCAGTCAGGAATGTGGAATTTCAAACATAAATTTAATAAAGATAATTTTGGAATATTTGGATATTTTATTTATTCCTCAGAGAATATAAGAATCTCTCCTATCACTTCCTCCAGCACCTTAACTACCTAAATTATTTTAAAACAAAACAACCTCTATAAATTATCCTAGAGGCACATGGAAAATGAAGATAATTTTACGCAGGAAAGTCTCCTTGGTCTATTCTTAGGGAGAACAGTGATAATCTTAGAAAATGAAACAACCTGCAACCTCCCTAGTCCACCTCAATGAAGTGGAAGTTCCATAATTTATAAGTGTGGCCAAGAAGATAGAAGTCTCCCTTTTCTCTCAGTTCCTAAAAGAGACACACCATGTTTCTAAATGAGGAACTCTCAGGCCTTTCTCATTCCCCACCTGCATTTCTGAATTGCAGTCTAAATTCCCTGGGAAGTATGGCCACTTGGCCAACCCTTCCAACCATCCCCTATTCATAGGGAGATGTGGCAGGCTGAAGGTATTGGCTCCCCAGTGACCCTCACCCTAGCTTGCTCACAGAGAGGAAGTTCCACATGAGAAAAGGCAAACCAAAAAGGTCAGAGACTTTCTCTTATCAACTAGCCTGCTTATTAACTGGGCATGTCACCCCTAGGGGAGGAAGCTACTATGCCCACACCTCCTACAGAGATTTTTCTTAAAGGGAGAGGGAGGCCATAAGGACACAGTATTTTAAAGATCTTCCCAAAGAAACTGAATGCATTTGGAACAGCTTGTGGAAAAGTCCAAGCCTAAGGACACACTTTAAAACAATGAAATTTTGGTAGTAAGCAATTAAAAAGAGGTTGGTAGATCCATAGTGGCTAATCTGTAGGCCAGGTAATTTACCAGAACCCTACTAAGGAAAAGAAAAAAACAACAACCTCAATGACTTAGGGGTCTGGATTAATTGAATCAGACCTTGAAGCAATCTGTGTCTAAGTGCAGTGTTGAAAACAGTAGAACTACTTGGGAATTAGTGGAGCCTACCAGCTGGTATATTGCCCACAAAACCAGACAGTTTAACAGAAAAATTAAGAAGAGAAACAGTGAGAGCCCTCTAAAAACCACAATCCTGAAATGACTACACAGTAAAGATGTACCTTTTTCTCCCTTGTTTTCTTAATTTTTTTAAAGTTGCTTAGCATAATATGCATATAATTGAATTACTGAGGCTATAAAACTTTAAAATGTAGTATATTTCACAATTAATGCACAAAGGAAGATAATGGGGAGCAAAGGTAGTGACATTGGATGGCAAGTTGAATTTATAGAACCAAAGGAGAATCAAAAGTGTTAAATAGGAGAGGAAAATATAACAAACTCCAAAATACATACTTGATCCCCTTTTCTATCTCAACTTTTTTAAAAATAGAAAATGGATGGAATTGGAGATTATCATGCTAAGTGAAATAAGCCAATCCCAAAACAACAAAGACTGAATGTTTTCCCTGATAAGTGGATGATGATATAGAATCGGGTTGGGGGGGTTGGAGGTGAGAGAAGAATGGAGGAACTTTAGATTATGAAGAGGGAAATGAGAGGGGGAGGGGCGGGGTATGAAAAATGGTAGAATGAGATGGATATCTTTACCCTATGTACATGTATGATTACTTGAATTGTGTGAATGTACATCATGAACAACCATAGAAATGAAAATTTGTACCCCATTTGTGTACAATGAATCACAATGAAGTCTGTAAAAATTTAAAAAAATAAAATCATATAAAGTAATAATAATAAGTCATGGTTGCAGCATTTGTAAATACAATGTGAATGACAATAATACCACCAGATAAAGAAGCAGCAATGGCACTATACAAGAAAGCCATTTCTATATCTCAGAGAAATTAAGTTACTATAAATGTGAAATAGATTCTAAATTAAGATGTATGTGATAAGCCCTAAGGAAATATTTTTTAAATATAGTGAAAATATAACTAAAGCAACTAAAATGTTATATCAAAAATATTCACATGTCACATATTGCAAAAGATATTTGTAAAAGAAGAACAGAGGAGCAGACATGAGACACATAGGAAACAATAAAATGGTAAGCATATATTCAAATATGCAAATAATAATTTTAAGTGTGAAAAATTAAGCAATCCAATCAAAATGCAGACACTGAAAAACTGGAATTTTAAAGGAGCATCCCACTATGTACTATCTAATAAGGATGCATTTTTATATTTAAAGACACATACACAGAAAGAAAGAAAATATGAAAAGTTACACCATGCAAAGGGTAACCATAAGAGAGTTGGAGAGACTGTACTAATATCAAAGCCACAAAGTTATAGGAGATAAAGTGTCCCTTTATTTAGAATATATAACAATCATAAACATATATGCAACTTACAATTAAACCCTAAATACATAAAGCAAAAATCAAAAGATTGAGGGTAGTAATTCCCAATTTGATAATAATTACTAGAAATGTCAATACGCTTTTAATTATTAATATGTAGAAAAACTAAGAAGAAAATAAATAGGAAAATAGAAGACTATTAATACAATCATGCTTGTTAATGAATCTAAAATCGAATATAATCTGTTTTTAATCAAATTTTTACAGTTTCAAAGTTAATTAGGTCTGAATAAATGTGTATTTTTTATATGGTTCTAAAACTAAGGTTCTTTGTGCCATAATGTGCCATAATGAAACTTGGCCATAGTCAAATTCTTTTTTTATGGCCATAAAACATTTCTATCACCTTCATGTTTGAAGAAATGAATACTTTTGCATGTGTTTTCTTTGACCTTTTATTGAATAAGTACTTTTAAAAATATTAATGGCAACAAAATGAACTGTACAAGTATACTAACCACAGTAATAATGATTATTACTTTGTGGTTTGTTAATTAAATGAAGTGTGTGCCAACACTTTTTCCCCCATAATTCTACTATATGCTTCTACGGTATAAACATTTAGTGAAAATTTTAAACTCTTTTACTGAAAAAATACATACTTGTATACATACTTATATATAAACAGAATCCTCACATAATTTCAGAGTGAACTACAAAGCACTGAAGACCAGCTCAGGACTCCAGGTTACAACCATATGGAAATTAAAGTTACAACCATATGGAAATTAAAGTACTGCTACGCATGGTGTGAATTTATCTGCATACAAAACCAGCTTTATAAAGGAAGCCAAATGCTTTCTTGTAGAAATTATAGACAAGAGTTCACCTCAAAAGTCAGGTTTGATTTTCTTTCCAAATAACATTTAATTTGCAAAAAAATAAATATTTGAAATGGAGGTTGAATTACAGTTTTTCACCTTGAACTATTAAAGCAAGTTACTATCAATTAAATATATTTGTTGTCAAAATAATGTTGTAATTTGTATAGCCAGTATTTGAAATATTTATTCATTAAATGTATGTGTTTGTGTGTATAGCACCATGCTAAATTAGATCCACTGGGAAGTAAAAGCTAATCAAAATAGAAATATTTCTGATCCATGGAATCTAAAGTACAGTCATAGAGAAAGATATTACTCAAAAGCATATTCAAATAATGACTGTTTTGAAGACTCATGATGGTATGAGGAGTCTAGAATGGGGAGATTTGATCTAATCTGAGAAGGCAGGAATGTTTTTGTAAAAATAATAGTGATCAAGCTGAGATGAGAGAAAAAAATGTTAGTTGAATGGGAAGAAGAAGTATAAGAGTATGTTCTCATAGAAATGTTCCAAGGCTGGAAGATTATGGAATTGAAGTCTTTGCTACATTACGCTTAGGATTTATATGCATATGTTTTATAGATGTGTGTGTGTGTGTGTTCGCACATAAAATATCTAGCTACTTTTGTTTCCTTTTAACGTCAAAAGTGATTTATTAATTTGCACACTGTACATGTGAGCATTACAAATATGTTCAATAAAAATGCCTTTACTACCTAAATATGAGTCATCCTGCTATGCCTCTTGATGTGTTCATGCATGCTTTTCTGCATGTCCTCATACATAGACTGTCAATTGTCCTATATTATCTGAACATCCTCGTATTAACAACCTGACCCTTGATGATCACTTTAGTAAGACCTTCAGATTTTTTGTTTTTGTTTTCCATTTCATATTAAAATGTGAGAAATTACATGGTAACCTTATGTGTTGTTGCACTGCCACCTGGTGGTAGAAGTGTAGAAAAGGCAGCAAAGCAAAGAGATGACCAGGTGAAAGTCATTTCTCACAGGGTAAACACCACGTGTTCCTTTTCAGAGTCCTGTGGTTGAAGGATCTTCCACAACTAATTCTTGGCTCTTTGAATAAACTGGATGGAAAGTCCTAAGAAACAAGGAATGAAATTGCCAATGACTAAGCAATATGTATTTACTGAAGAGAACATGAAAATAGTGAGATGCTAAAAAGATGCACTTTATGGAAATACAACTCGAAATGCTCTAAACAATTTTAAAGTACAAGGATAAATTTTCTCAAAAGCTTTTGTTTTGTGTGGATTTATTCTTGTTCACTGAAGGAAATCAAGCATCCCAACCTTTGAACAGATACCATAATAAACATGTTTTTGAAATCATATACACATAGCTTGTGGCCTCTCTCTAGTTTTAGTCATTTTCAAACCTAAATTCCCAAGACTGAATTTCTTTTTTCTGAAAGATCTGGTCTTTACTTCTTGTTGTTCTATTCATTTTGCTCTTTACATTGTGGTAGAGTCAGACATCGACTGGTATTTTTTCAAGTCTAGAAATTTCATTACAATGTCTGAAAGAATATTTTTTAAGAAAATAATAATTTTGAACGTCATTTTGTCTCTTGTTGTTCAAATTTTTCTGATCTATTATGCTTTAAGAGAGTCATCTTCATGGAGCACCAGTGTTAACCTCTGTTCTACTTTTTCTGTTTGTGGAATTTTTGATCTCAGACTTCTGGATTTTTGTCACAATTTTGGGTTTGTCCACATAGCATAGATATCCTATTTGAATTATTTACATATATTACAATGCATTTCTTTTTTAAAAAAAATTTTATTTGTTTTAATTAGTTATACATAATAGTGGAATACACTTTGATACATCTTATATAATGGAGTATAATTTCTCATTCTTCTGGTTATACATGATGTAGAACCCCAGCAGCCATATAATTATATATGTACATAGGATAATAATGTCTGATTCATTCTGTTATCCTTCCTACCCCCATACCTCTTCCCTCCCCTCACTCCCCTCTACCTAATCTAAAGTAAATCTATTCTTCCCTGGCCCCCCACCCTCACAAGCCATGGTGAGTTAGCATCCGCATATCAGAGAAAACATTCGTCCCTTGGCTTTTTGGGATACTGCAATGTATTTCTACATTGGAGCTATTTGAGTCTGCAAATTTAGTATTAAATCAGTGTTTTTCATTTTTACTGTTTCTTCCTGTTATACTTCATCTAGTTCTGAAATAATTTTCTTGTGAGGGAAACAGAGAGGAAATTAGTTCTTCTTATTATTCCTATTTCATTAGTGAAGAAACAGAAATAAATATGACAAATAAGGAGAAGTTGAACATAGAAATCTGGTTTTAACACCAGAGCAGTTTTTGCTACATCAAGACAAACATTGGGGCAATTCTTCCTTGCTTTTTGAATGCCCACTAAAACCTAGCACCTCTAAGGGAATTTGGTGCATTTCCAAAACCAGACTGTCAGGGCAGTGTCATGAGTGAAGAAGCCTCTCCTTGGATTTTACTAAGTATATGGTGTGGCTGAAAAAATAGAATTATAATACATCCCTCTCCAGTTTCATAAGAGGATTATAGTTAATTTATGCAAAGCTCCTAGCACAATTCCTGGTTTATAGTAGGTGTTAAAAATAGGCATTATCATTAAGAGAAAAACATGAAGCTAACAAGATTCCTGTGGATCATCAGACCTCTACTGAAGACAGGTTCCCTATGATACACTGAACTGACACTGGATTACCTGAAATGTTCCACCAGCTGTTACTCCTAAATTCCAGGGCTATGCCATCATCCTGTTTGGTGCCATGTTAACACTGACTGGGAAGAATGTATAAATGTTATTAATGTGTGCAGATCTAGTTCACTTATGGGGTCAGTTTGGTCCTATCCAGCCAGTCCATGATGGTTTATTTTATCCCTAGCACTGTGCAGGAGAGATTTAATAAAGCAAGCAAGCAAATAAACCTGCAACTGTACCATGCACAGTATCTCCTGCTCATAAAGGAGAGAAGAAATTACATAGTACAGCAAATAAAAACTCAGCCTCATATAATGATTTCCAGATATAGAGTATGTGTATGTGTGCACATGTGTGTGTTGTTTTAATGTGCCAATCATAAATGCCCTATCATAGAAGGAAAATCAAGCTAAACAATACATCCTTACAGGCAAGTAAAACTAGTGGGTTTTGGCCAAAGAAGAGAGAAGATGCTCACACCTGCCAAGAGCTTCCAACCAGTTCAGTGTCTAAGAAAAGAATATTAGTGAGGGCAACAAAATGGCCTGGGGAGAAAAACAAAAAATACTGTGCTGAGGCCAAAATATCCTGGAGAGAGAAGTGTCTTATGCAAAAACATGGGAAGAAGGCCTTTGGAAGAACAGACAGCTATGCTGGGGGCTAATTTTTAGAAGGGTTTTGGAGTAAAAGGGGAGCATTTCCACATAGATGTAAGATAATCTGAAAAATTAGTAAAGTTATAAGTCCAGGGAAGAGCTAATGTAATGAGAACAAACTTCAAATTTCTTTGCAAATCCTGAAGTGGTTTATATTTTATCCAGTATATTTATAACTCCCACAAAGAGATATTACTGTCTTTAAGAAAATATATATTACAGAATTCACAAAAAGTAAATTTGGGTATAATTGTCTTCTTTATAAAGTAAATCACTGAGTATTTCCTTTATGAGGTAATTTCCGCTTGTACATTTAACTTACGATTTCATTTCCAAAAGATGGTGATTAGCACACAACTGAGTTTACAGAACACAGTGAAAAGTCTATCAAACTCTCAGGCATGAAAGGAATAATAAAATAAAGCTACATATGCAGATGGTGGGTTGAAGTCGCCCAGAAATTCAACCATTATATGGATAGTCTACAAGTTAGACAAGGAAATTGCCTTACTAAAAAGAGAATAAAATATATCTGCTAGCTAATAGAAAAATGAAAAAAAGAAAAAGTGGAAAAAAAAAATCTAGTCTTTAGGAACCTGAGTCATCAAATGTTGAATTGTTGGTCTATGATTCTTCCCTGATTCCATAATAAAGAGACAGAAGTACTCAGTTTTCAGTCAAAATTGATCTTCTGAGGAAAATAAAGCACTAGAAGATTAAATAGCAATCTCTATACTCTAATAATAGGGAACAGCACCCTCAAACAGGAAGTGAACACATCTGAGAGAGAGATAAGGGTGCCTAAGTGTAACACCCCAGAACTATTTGGAGAATGACAAAATGTACAACTAAAAACTAACTCATGAAGTTGTCTGGCTTTAATGAATGATGGATATTTTTAAGGAAAAAAATTTGTGTGTGTGTGTGTTTGCCATGTGTGAGTCTTTCTTCCACATATGTGATTTTCTGGCTTCAAATTATAATCAACTGGCTTCAAATTATAATCAACTGGATCACCTGAGAGGCTTTCTAAAAAAGAGAGATGCTTGTGACTTACTCCAAAACAATTAATTTTAATCTCTTGAGGTAGAAGTTAGCCACTAAAAATGTTTTCTAGAATATCATATGGTACAGTCACAAATGACAATGACCCATAGTCACAAGAATGAACCTTAATTCAGCCTACATACACCAAGCACTGTTTACACAGTTTTCTCAGATCCTCTCACTTGGCATGGCTTATTCCCATTTACAAATAAGCAAACGGATGCTTTAGAGGATTTAAGTGACCTGCTAACTTATAGGGATTAGAAAACAGGAAAAAAAAGGATAATCTGATTTTAGCAGCTTAGATTCTACTTCCATGACCACATTTACAATCTATTTACTTATTATCTAAATCATTCATTTATTTATTCAGTAATCACGTATTGTTTATTACGTACTAGAATTCAGAAACGTAGATAAATAGGACATCGGCCATGCCCTTGGAGTGTTTGTTCCTAGAACATTCCTAGCTTTTAGGCCTAGAATGTAACTGAGACTAGAGGTGGTGTCCCCTATGCCTCCCTTACATATGCTTCCATCTGTGTTTAGTAGTTGTTAAGATGGGAATTTTAAAGTAGCTGTAAAAGGACATTTTAAACCGGTGCACATGCAACATTCTCTTCTTGGACCTTATAATTCCAAAATTGGAGTAGGCTACTGACTGGCTAAGCAGTGAGGACAAAGTTGCATTTTCATGAATTAAATGGCCCATCCCAAGAGGTGTATTTGTCACCTGTTGAACATATTTGCTAAATTTATATCTACAGTACAAAGTACAGTTTCTACTTAGCACAAAACAGATAATGAGTAACTATTTAATTGAAGTAAACAAAATTGAATTTGAATTATGCCTCAAGATAACAATCTGAGTTACTAAAGGAGCACAGTTTTAGATTTCTTATTCTTTCACAGGCTTAAACATTCCCCTCTCAAGCTTCTGCTAATGGTGCCAGACTACCAAATGAGGACATTCTAATGGGAGAAGGCCTTATTTATATAAATGGCATATTTCTTTTGCTGTTTCTTCTGGGATCCATTTATCCTTCCAATTTGATCCAAATTTGTACATACACTAGGATAGGAGGTTTGTAAGAGTGCCATGTACCCTACTGAGTCCCTCATTAAATATTAAGCAGATATTAATGGAATTAAACATTAAACTGATTCCAGAAAATTAAAATAAGCAAAGTCATCATTTGGTGGTTGAAAATTTCTACTTTAAAGTTTATATATACAATTACAGGAAAGACATTGGGTTAGGAAAGCTTTTAACTTTGGGAGAGAAAAAAATTACAGTGAAGTCTCTGATGGAAGAAACAAATGTTTCCCCACAGAAATGTGCACTAACGCTTGGGAATCAAATCCAGCTTTTGAGTTCTGTTGAGATGTGTTAGTGAAGCATTCTGTCCAACTGGAGAAAACCGTGGGAGAATCTCCCTTCCATGTATTAGTACTTTTCATGGCCTCATCTTTAGAATCCAGGTGGGAAAAGGGCCTGAAAGTGAAACTTAACTTTTTATATTTGCATTAAAATGGCTGTTTCATCTTTTACAAAGCAAGTTGTGAGTGAAGAATAAAAAAATTAATCTAATCCATTCTTATTTGTTCAGACCTTATTTGAGCAGCTATCATCGTCACTGAAAAGCTGTCACGACTCTCAGATCCGATAGCAAGGTCTGGCCACAAGCCTTAACAGGCAATGAACCGGCCAGCACATTCAATTTTAATTAAATCTCCATGCCAGGAAAGAAGGCTTTGGAGGAAAGCAGGCTTTAGAGGTGCCATGTGTTCATGTAGTTGCTCTATATTCACAGAGCCATTTGATATAATTGCAGCTGGTGTGGCTATTTAACTGACCAATTAAAAGAATTTTATCATTTGACTCCTGCCAAACATTTGACGTAACTACAAAATGATCTTTGAATTATGCGCACCTTCATGGCTACTCATTCTCCTTGGAAGTGAGACCTTCTTCCAGAACTGCTGTCTTTCATGAATTTAGGCCAGATCTTCCTCTTTCAGTATCCTGTCACAAGTAATAAATGAAAAATAAACCATTCCATTTGTCTTGCAAAAACATCAAGGACTCAGAGGTAATGTTTTTACCCCCAACTCCAAAGAGGCTGGAAAAGGCCAATTACAGCTGTCGAAAGCAAGCTGCACTCTGTCGCTGCAGGTAATAAGATCCGCCCGAAACTCACCAGCTGCACCTCCCTAGCACCAGTTGCTATCAAATTACATTTCCCATAAAGAAATTAAAGAAAAATCGAATCACACACCATATGTAGATTCATTTCCCTGGTGTTACATTTGCCTTTGCCATTGTGACGATTAGGAGAAAGGATACTTGTGACCTACTCAACTACTAACTTATGGCTAGATGAGGAGCCTTATGGCACTGATGCCACCTTCACATACTTTGCTTATCATGTCTTACTAGTTACCACAGCAACAGGGGCCCAGAGGCTTGTTGAGCCATTTCTCCTCAGAAATGCAGAACATTATATATTTCAGAGGGAGGGAAGAAGGACAAAGAGGAAGGAATGGAGGGAGAGAGGAAGGAAGGAAAAAGGAGAAAAATACTCATGCTAATTTGGAGTCTTGTTCCAAATATTTCCCTTCTGATGCAAAAATTGGTACTCACAATGAACAGGACTGGGAAGCAAAAGCTTTTATAACATGTCCCTAAAAGACTCAGACCACATCTTTCTTCACTATAAGGCTCTAGTTTATGATACATAAGGAAAGGAGGGATAGGAAAGTGTATAAATCGAAAGGGTTCTTAAAATCAAGACTAATTTCTGCATTGTGAGTCTGTTTGGGGCTTATTAATCATTAGTCTCTCTCAGGACATTGGGTCTTTTTCCTTGGTGTAGTTACATGTTTTATTTTCATATACACACACACACACACACACACACACACACACACATATGCTCAGCTTTGAGCTCTCTCTCCTTACCTTCATCACCATAACTTTGAAAATCCCCATTTCATCATTTCCTACAGCTCCTTATTCACTACTTCTTTTCTCTTTGGTCCTCAGAACTCCCCAAGGCAACACATGCCCACCATGCTCTAACTCTCTGCCCCACTCACATTGTGCTAGTGCTTTCTTCTTAAAACTCCAGCCATACTTACTGTCTCTTTAATATTCTTTCCTACTTCTCCTCCAACCTTTGTGATCTTCTCAACTCACTGCCTCTTTTCTCATTCTTACTTTTGTGATTTCAGGGCTACCATCTTTCTACCGGATTGCTATTTTTCCTTCCAGTTCTGAGGATGGAAACTCGGGCCTCAAACACTACTATTGACCTATCCCTATCCCTCGGCAATTGATTGCTA
>JAJEJO010050658.1:40486-56450 GCA_020662805.1 Glaucomys volans | reverse complement strand
GCCAGCCCAGGAGAGAGGCCCCGGGAGGAGCCGCCCTGCCCAGGCCTGGATCTCGACCTCCGGCCTCCAGGCCTGGAGAAGGCCTACACACACCCATATAAGCAACAAGGAAATTGCCTAAAATCCCTCAAGGCAAAAAAAGCTTGTAAATATCAGCCCAAGCTCCTGTGGTCCTCCCAGGACCCAGGCTCCTCCACATGCACCTTCCATTTCTAGTCCAACCTCAGCATCCAATCTGGCTATTGGGGTTCCAGCCATCGTACTCAACTTTCATCCAACAGGAGGGAGAAATGGGTGAAGGACAATTGCTGTCATTGACGGACATCTCCCAGAATATGCACACATTTCTTCTCACTCTTCTGCTGCTAAAATTGGGCTGTGGGAGGCTCAGATCTGAAGCCTTCGTTGCAGGAAGCCACCTGCCCACTGATCTATGGGGGACACAGAACCAGGAGAGGGGGAGGAGCTGGGCGGTGGGCCAGAGACCATGCGTCACTGCTTTGGAGATGAGGCTCCAGCCCGCAGCCTCGGCCCCTGCCCACTTCTGTGGGGTGAGCATCCAGGTCTGGGCGGGGGTAGCAGGGGGCGTCCCACAGGCGGGAACTACGAGAGCCTGCAGTTTGGACCAGTGGTTTCCCCATCGGCTGCAGATGACATGCTCAGGACGAGGTCTGGTGACACATTAGCAGGGTCCTCCTCTTGTTCCTGATGATGCAAATCTGAGACCTGCCCCTGAGTGCCTGGCCCAGGGGTTGTCACAAGTGACGGCAGATCATACAATACCAGCCCGGGGCTGAGGGACCCCAGACCCGACTGCTCCCACCCTGCAGGCTGCAGCCCAGGTCCAGGCGGGGCAGACTCGGGGCTGCTGAGGCTGCTTCCTGCTCAGAGAGGGCGCCTGCTCCTGGTGCTCACAGGGCGGGAGGGCAGGGGGCTCTCTGGTCTCCGTAAGGCCCTCGCCTGCAGCCGGTGTGCTGGAAGCAGCGGCGTTCGTCGGCATGAAGTCCAGGTTGTGTGAAGCCTGGGGCGTGCGACGGTGCAGCTGGCCAGGGGTCAAGCTGCTTCGCCCACGTCATTACCTGTGATGGACAGATGTTCCTGGTGACGTGGGTTAAGAAGGACTCAGAGATTTTTTTTTAAAAAAGAGAGAATGAAATTCTGTCATTTATGTCAACAGGAGCGGAAGGTTATTATGTCAAGTGAAAGAACCAGGTACAGAAAGACAGGCGCCAGAGCCCTCCCGCAGAATCCGAAGGAGATTCTGAAGCCTCAGAGAGGCTGAGGGAGAGAGGCTGGGTACCAGGGAGCCGAGAGAGGCGGGAGGAGACCAAAATGGAGAGGAGAGACCCGGCCCAGAGCCCCTCGGCCAGGAGGGCTGCAGAGCACGGATTCATATTGCACTCGGAATTTCCAGAGACGGTTCAGGGGCCCCCACACAAGAGGATGGTGCATCACATCAAGCCCGTCCCAATGTCACGGGCCCTGATTTGATCTTTGCACTTTTTCGACGTGAATCAAAACACCTCGCGGGGCCCCACACGTTGGTGCAATTGTGAAGAGCCAGTTAAAATATGTAAGCCATTAAAAACCAGGTCAAGCCCGGTACGGTGTCCCACGCCTGTCATCCTAGCAGCCCGGGAGGCTGAGGCTGGAGGATCACAAGTTGGAGTCCAGCCTCAGCCACTTACTGAGGCCCTAAACAGCCTAGCAAGACTCTATCTCCAAATAAAAAAAAATAAAGACAGCTGGGGGATGTGACTCTGTGGTTAAAACACCCCTGTCTTCCATCCCTGGTACCAGGAAAAAAAATTTTGAAAAAAGAAATAACCGTAGTTGTAGCAAGTGGAAGAAAAGACGTGGCCGCGGAGAGGATGGGTCAGAGACGCGGCCTCCTCGGCCGCACGTTTCTGTCCTCCGCGTCTCCTGCACTGGGGAGGCTCTTCCTGGGTGCTGCCCTGGCGCGGCCGCCAGCTGCAGAGTTTGCAAGCCAGCCAGAAGTTGGGTGCACGTACCTCTGCAGAGAGAAGGAGGAGGAAGCCCGGGCCTGTGGGTCAGAGCCCCCGGGCTCTCAGCAGCTGTAACTTGGAGGCAGCCTCTGCCTCCACCCTGATGACAGACAAGGTCGGGGGAGGCCCGTCGCAGTCCCTGAGGTCTGTGCTGGACCTGAAGGCCATTGGCACGTGGCTCTGAAAGCGGGGGGAGGAGAGAGAAAGAGAGAGAGAGACCTTGTGGCTAAGCAATTGCCATGACTGCAACCGCTCTCCGCACCAACCCTTTGCAGACTTGAGGAATAAATCAGTCTCCGACTCGCGCATGCGCACCAACGCCCTGGCGCCGCACTCCGCCCGCGGCCGCTGCCGGGCCTGCAGTCAGCGCGCGCCGCGTTCCGCCGCTACGACGCTGACGCCGCGCTCCGCGGGCCTGGCTTGATGAACGGCGCCGGGCGCCTAATTATTACTGTCAGTTTTGTGCTCACTCCGAGGGTGCAAATTGGCGTTTATTAGGATTTAATGTAAAAAGCCGTAATTAGTTTGCCGGAGAGAGGGTGGAAGGCGCCGGGGAGACGCATCCCCAGAATCCATTAAGCCAATTACCGGGGTGGCATGGCGGGGAGACCCCGAAAGGAGCCCGCGCCACCGCCCGGCTGCACCCTGGGCGCGCGCATCCATCCGTCTGGTCGCTCGTTAATTTAATAAACACATCAGGGCGCGGGCGGGGAGGGTCCCTGACGCATCCTAATGAGCGCGGGGGGCTGAGCGGTGGGTGCAGCCGCCCGACGGGACGCGGGGAGGTTGCAAAGACGGAGAGAGGGAAAAGCTTTGGCAGCAAAGCGATGATCATGCAGGCGCTCAAAAAGCCACCAAGCGTCTGCGTGCATGCGCGATGGCCACGCAGCGCAGAGCGCGCTGAGCATGTGAGCGCACACGTGTGCGCGCGCGCATCCGCGTGCTCACCCCGGGGCCAGCAGGGCGGTGCAAGCTTTTGCTTTGAAAAAAAAAAAAAAGAAAAAGAAAAAAATATCTCTCTGCAATTAAAAAATAGATATTTAAAGAAGCCGGTAACTGGTTCCACCTATTTACTGTCAAATTAATTCAGTCACTCTGGAGGTATCGTCTGTATCATGGAGAGAACGTGTCACCGGGCTGGGGATCCGTCAGGAGCAGGGAGCGCCGCGGTGGCGTTTGATGCCTCTGGTAATGGGGACAGGAGAAGCAATTGCGAGAGATTTATCATAGATTTCCTCATAATTACCTGACCTGTTACAGGGTGTCACTCCGCCGCCAAACACGGTGTTTTCATGTCACGCGTTGTATGGGCATTTTGGACTTTGATCATGCCAGATTCTGCGGATGTCAGCCTGACTCTATTTTAATTGAGTCTCCGGTAGCATTTAGAAAAAAAAAAAAAGTGGGAAGGAAAGAAAGCCACCTTCTACCCGGGGTGTGGGCTCCCCCGGGGAGCCTGACGTCGCTGTCACTGCGCAGCCACCGGGGAAAGGCATGTGGATTGCGGAGCAATAGTTCAGGTGGCACCTGTCCCCCAGGGGGGCCACTTTGCGGGGTCCTTGGGTCTCCCCGATGGAGAAGGCAGCGCCCCAGCAGCCGAGGTGTCCCCCAGAGTCGCAGGCAGGTGGCCAGCCCGGGACCACACACAGGTGTGCGCTCTGGGAGGGACCCCTCGCCTCCCGCCGCTTAAACAATCTTATTTATTTATAAGAACCGTCCTCCCCGGGGGGAGTGGAGGCCGAGCCCCCGGTTGCCAGCATTTCTGAACGAGGGTCAATTTATTTTGTCTGGGGATTTTGGCGACAGGAAAGCTTCACCCTGCTGTCACGCGGGAACCTGAGGCTCCCGGCCGCCTCGTTAACGCAGCCTGGCAGGGCGGACGCGGTCTTCATCATTCCCGGGTGATCGACAGCCCAGTCCCCACCAGCCCGGCGCGGCCCTCCCCTGTCCCCGCCTGTCCGGGCCAGAAATCGAGGCAGCCTCCGGAGGGAGGTGCACAAGGTTTCCTCCGGAGCTCTGCAGGGCACATTCTGGATGGCGAATATCGTCGGTGCCAATCAGGGAGGGAGGAAGGAGCGGCCCGATCCATACACCGGGCCTGGGGGACCCGGTTCTCACTGCTGAGTGGCCTCTTCCAAGATTCCAGGGGCATCTTACAAACGGTACCTACGGGGCACCCAGATTAGGAAATGGGTCCAGAGGATTGGCGGTGGGGATGCGTTTGGTGACACCCAGCTCTCATGCCAGGAGCCCAGTTGTGAGGGAGCGGAGGGGCTTCCTTTCAAGTGCTGTGACAAAACCCCCCAGCTCAGGGCTGAGGGACCCCAGACCCGGCTGCTCTCACCCTGCAGGCTGCAGCCCAGGTCCAGGCGGGGCAGACTCGGGGCTGCTGAGGCTGCTTCCTGCTCAGAGAGGGCGCCTGCTCCTGGTCCTCACAGGGTGGGAGGGCAGGGGGCTCTCTGGTCTCTATAAGGACCTCGTCCCCTTCCTGGGCTGCACCCTGGTGACCTCAGCCCTCCCAGAGCCCCCCCTCCAACACCAGCACCTGGTGAGGACTCAGCACAGGAACCTGGGGACACACACTCAGGTCCCTGCCCTGCTCAGAGGGCTGGTGCATCACTGTGTGAGTCCCCTGGGCTGCTGTCACAAACCCCCAGCCCGGGGCTGAGGGACCCCAGACCCGACTGCTCCCACCCTGCAGGCTGCAGCCCAGGTCCAGGCGGGGCAGACTCGGGGCTGCTGAGGCTGCTTCCTGCTCAGAGAGGGCGCCTGCTCCTGGTCCTCACAGGGTGGGAGGGCGGGGAGTCCTGGCCTCCATTTCTCTTATTATAGGGTCACTAATGCCATTAAGAGGTCCCCACCCTCATCGTCTCATGCAACCCCAATTACCTCCTAAATTCCTCACCGCCAAACACCACCCCATTGCATATCAAGGCTCTCATTTTGGGTTTGTTTCGGGAGGCTTGGGTGGGTCCACATTCATTCAAAGCTCCAAGACATCACCCCATTGGTGACGGCTGGGGATTTTCTCTTCTCTGCGATCATTCCCATGCCTCAAGCCCCCTCTAGTTACTAATGTCCACCATGACTTTAAAGAGAGACATTGCACCACTGGACGCTATAAGTGACATCCAGGGATAAGCCAAGCCTGGAAATGAGGGTCAGATTCCTCCTTCTGCAGAACCCGGGAGAGAGCTCTAACCCAGACTTCCACATGCAGCAAGTGGGAGGTCCCACTTGGAGCCCCTTTAAGAGGTGGAGCCTAGTGGGAGGAAGTGAGGTCATTGGGGGGCGGGACCCACAAGGGGATGGTGGAACCTACCTCCTTCCTGTTTCTCTCTTTCACTTCCTGCTCACCAGACCTCCTCCACCACATGGTTCTGCCATATGCATTGTGGCACTACAGGTCCAAGTGAGCAAGCGCAGAGAAATTCAAAGCCGAGATAAACCTTTCTTCCTTCAAGCTGATGATCTTGGGTGTTCTGTCACAGTAACGGAAAGCTGACGGACACAATCTGGTTGAGCCTCCACCTCGTTCTCTGTGACTGTTATCTATTATTGTCCGTGTTTTTTTGGTGCCTTATAATTGTACAAAATGGCGGACTCGTTGCTATATATTCCCACATGCACACAATGTGACGGCCGTCACCTAGTTTGAGTAACAGTATTGCACTCAGCAGCCTTCGCTCTGTCCCTGGAGGTGGGTCGTCATGTTGAGGCTCCTGGCTTTGAGGTTGGTCTTCTGCTTTCTGGGAGCAATGTCTTGTGTCCATCGTCACCCACATCAGGTTGTAGGAAGGCAAGTTGGGGTTTCACTACTGGGGTCAGGAGACCCTTTGAGGAGTTGAGAAGAGCCCTGAGTCCTCTTGACACTAAGCACTGTGTCCATTCTGTTTTTTCAAATGCAAGTCAGGGTCTCAACATGCTCCATCAGCATTCAATGGGCAGAGATGTCCCTGTCCTGACCCCACGTGGGACACAGGATAATGCCCAGAGATGTCCCTGTCCTGATCCCACGTGATAGAATAATGATCCCAGAATGTCCATGTCTAACCCTTGGACACTGTGCCCACGTCCCCTCCCAGGGCACAAGGGACGCATTAAAATGATGCACCAAAATCCTAAAATGGACAGATTGCCCTGCACCCTGGAAGTGGGTCCAGCATCATCAGAGGGCCCTCTGGGGACGGCCTTAGGAATCCTCCCTGTAATTCCCAGCTCTGAGGAGACGGCCTTAGGGACCCTCCCTGCGACCCCCAGCTCAGACCCCTACCTGCTGGCCCTCAGCCCATGCTCCCAGCTGGGGGAGCCCCAGCTGTGTCCCCACAGGGACCCCCTGAGCCCCACAGCACTGAGGCAGAACCCAAGCCAGCAGCCTGCTGGACGGGAGGCCCGTCCCCTCCCCAGGGCTGGTCCGGGGCACTGAGCAGCCCTGGGTCGTCTGCTCCTGGACCCTGAGCCCCCGAGGAGGCCTGGCTGGGTCTGCTTCCCCCCGGCGCCCCTCACCCGCCCTCCAGCTCCCCCCTTGCGGCGCCCCAGGAGCAGCCCTGGGTCTCCCATGATGCCTTGAGGCAACATTCAAATTAAAATGGAAACAACCCTGAGTTGGAGGCCTTGCTGTGAATATCAAGTAAATTAATATGAAAAAAAATAAAAAAAGATCGAAGCCAAGGATGGCTTCTGCAGCGGAAATGCTTTCTAGAAGAGCCGGGTTGGAAAGGATATGAGATGCGCATAAAACCTTAATTCCACTCGTAAAAACTTTGGAAAGAAAATTCCCCCAAATTTGATTGCACAATGGGAAAAAAAAAATGGCAGGGCCCAGGACAGGGGAGGAACTAGCAGACGCCCCGGAGAAAGAGCAAGGTGCAATTGCGGGACAACCGGAGGTAAGTCCAGGGAATGGCCCTGGTGCTCAGTCGTTCACTGTGCGACTGGGCTGGTCCCATTGTGGCCACAGATCCCACTCCCTGCTCCACTCTTTGACTTTCACCCGACACTGACTTTCAACATTTTTTTTTTTGTGGTTTAAATGGTCGAATGTGGTGGGACATGTCCTGTCATCCCAGCAGGTGAGGAGGCTGAGGCTGGAGGATCATAAGTTGGAGGCCAGCCTCAACAACTTAGTGAGTCCCTAAGCAACTCAGCGAGACCCTGTTTCAAAATAAAAAATAAAAAGGGCTGGGGATGCAGCTCAGTGGCTAAGCGTCCCTGGGTTCAATGTGTGGTACCAAATAAATAGATAAAAATTTTTTAAAAATACACAATTTTACCATTTCTAGCATTTTCAGTGGGCAATTCAGCAGCGTGAGGTCCGTTCTGCTGCTGGAAAATCCATCTTGAGAACATTCTGTGTCTTTTCAAAAAGTACCCTCTCCCCTACCTGCGGACACTGGCTGTTCTACTTCCTGTCTCCTGGACTGTGTGGCTACCCTAGGCAGATCTCCAAAGTGCAATTCCATAGGGTTCCTCACAGCTGTGATTGGCGTATGTCACTCAGCAGGATGCACTTCATGTTATGGCATGTGCCAGAGTCTTCCTTTTTAGGACTGAATAGTATTCCACTGCCCATCTGGGTCATATTTCCTTTAATGGGCACCTGGGTGGCTTCCACCTCCTGGCTTTTGTGACGAGATCTGCTGGCAGCATGGGTTCAGCAGTATCTCCTTCACACCCTGCTTTCCTTCCATTCCTTTCAGTTTATACCAACAACCGTGATTTCTAGGTCACACGCACATTCTTTTCATGTCTTGGAAACTTCCGTAGCGTCTTCCACAGTGGTGCACCATCTTGAATCCTCCATGGCACGGCTTCAGGGTTCTCTGTTCCCACACCTTCCCCCACGCATTGGCTGCTTTCCATTTTCTCTTGATGGTGCCCATCCCAATCCACTTGGCCTTCATGTTCGTGAAATTCAGGGCTCTGAATTCTAGACTGAGGATGAGGGATGGGCCAGCTACGTACGCTTGCCCCAATATTCCTGGCTGGCTCGCCATTTTTTCTTTGTAGAGCATCTCTGATGGTCGTTGGATACACATTAGCTGGATCACAAAATGCACCTTAGAATTGAGCACCAAGGGCCACATCTCCCTCTCCGTAGAATTGCTCTTCTGTCCCCAGCCATCCACAGCTCTCCCTTTGGGGACTGGAGACGGCTCTGGGTCTTGAGCTCTGTGTTAGGACGTCCCTCCATGTCAACGGGGAGACTTTGAAGGCAGAAAGCCAGGGAGTCTTTAAGGGTCACCGTGTTCCTCCCAAATCTCTTCGCGGAATCAGGGAAGCATTGCCCGAGAGCAGCCCACGCGTGCGACCCCTTAGCTGTGCATTTCTGTGACCAGCTGGAATTCTGCAGCCTGCAGTCTAACACACGACTTTTTCCCCTAAAGTCCTTGCAGGACAAGAGATCCGGAGGCAGCTCCCAGGGGCATCCGAAGCACTCAGAGCCAGGCTCCCGCTGAGGTGCTGCAGCTGACGCGGCAAAGCTCAGTCCCCGCAAGATGGCCCTGGGTGGAGGGGGCTCATCGCCGCGTGCTGGGAGCTCCCCAGAAAGGAGACCACCGTCTACCGTTCTCCGTGTGCACGGGAACTGAGGAGGTCTGGCCGGGCTGGGACGTGGCATCTGCACTTCTCTTGGGGCCACTGCAGCCACGATGCTGGAAGGAGTCAACAGGAGGGAGACCTCGGGTTCCTGAGCGCCCCTGCTCCCTGGCTGTGTGGAATTGACTTTTCCTCCATGATGACAATGAGTCTCCAGTTTGGTCCGATCTCCTCCCACCTGGAAGTGCACGGCCTCAGCTACCCTGTGGCTCTTCTTTCAACCACCTCTGTCCCCAGCCGTCCTTCCTGGAGACGTGGGGTTGAGGTCTCTTTGCACAGTGTGGACGTCCCTCTGGCAGGGGGACCTTTGGGTCCCTGATGCATTTGGTCTACAGCATCCAAATCGCCATGTTGGAGTGAACCGAGAGCTTCCACCAAACCCAGGAACTCAGGGAGCCTGTCAAAACCTGCACCCCACAACCTGCTGGCTCCCACCTCATTGCAGAGCTCACTCTGAGTCCTTTTATTTTCTATTTCCAAAGGCACCAGAGGAAATGCCGCAAAGCTTTCATTTCATTTGTCTGCAAGGTCTCTGGCTTCCGGAAACCCCATCTGAGGAGGGAAGAGGACAAAACTGAGCTCCATCACCGGGAACTGTGTACCAGTGCCAGATGCTGGGCACTCGGTGCATGCATGAGGTGTGAGCGCCTCCTCAATCTAGTTCCAGAACATTCCGTAATCCAAAAGGAGAACCTGTACCCATTATCCATCACTCCCCATTCACCCTCCCCAGCACCTGGTGCTTAAATCCCCATACTTAAGCCACGAGTCCACTTTCTGGCTCTGTGGAATTCCCTACTCTGGACCTTCCACATCAATCAAATCACACAAGAGGTGACCATTGCACCTGGCTTCTGTCACTGAGTATCATGTCCTCAAACTCCATCCACATTGTAGCAGGTATTAGAATCCCCATTCCTTTTCATGGCTGTGTAATATTCTACCATGCACACGGACTACATTCTATTCGTTCTTTGTTCCATTGGTGGACATGTTAGTTGCTTCCACCTCTCCGCTGTTGTGGCGGCATGAATTCAGGTTCTCCACAGAAAAGGAACCAATGGGATATATATTCATAATAGGGCCTAAAATTTGGGGATGCCATTATCCAAGACACCAATCATGGGTTGAGTAGGTGCAGAGTCGAGGGTCATCATTTTCTCTACTCTAGAAGGACATCTCTGAGGCTTTATCCTGTCCGCCACGTGGGATCGGGACATGATGACTTTGGGACACTCTGCTGTCCCCATGTGGGGACAAGGGAATCAACATTTTGGGGTAAATGTGTCTCTCAGATGGCGGTAGCCGAGTCACCTCCCATTCCCAAGATCCACAGGAGGAGCGCTGGGTCTTCAGCCATTTCTCCTATTGACCTTGCTTGGGCGCCATCTTTCTTTGCCATTGGTCTGGGGGTGGCACCAGGAAGACTCTACCACAGAGCTACATGCCCAGCTCTCTTTATTTTATGTCAAGACAGGGCCTCACTAAGTTGCTGAGGCTGGCCTTGAACATGAGATCCTCATGTCTCGGCCTCCCAAGTCGCTGGATTACAGGTGTGTGCCACCAGGTCTGGCTGGCACACCATCATTGGGGGACATAATTCCCATCGTTTTCCTGGAGATGGTCTGAGGATTAGCATTGCTGGGTGACCAGCCAGATGCATCAGCATGACTCTTGGAATTTCTTAAAATGAACAATTACCGACGTCCTTGGGTTTAAGCATCAGTGGCCACTCATGCAGAAATGGAAGAGTGACGTGAACTAGGGGGACAGTGAGACCCAAGGAGAGATGAGCTGGTCACTCCTGGGCTCTCAGAGGAGAGAGACAAGATGGAAACGCCCAGATTAAATTTTAAGTGCGGTGGTAAAGTCGGTATATTTCCACCAAAAAAAGCCAGAAGAATTCAAATCACACTTGGGGAGAAGGGTTTGATGGAGACGGAGGAATGGAAGCCTTTGTTCCTGACCGTAGTGTGTCCAAGGCTGTAGTTGTTACAGCATTTCTGTATTTTACTCTGAGATATTTGCAATGGGATTACAAAGGAATCATGTTGTATCAGTTCATTTTTGGGGGTGCTATGACCAAATGCCTGAGAAACACAGTGCGGGAAAGATGTATTTTGGCTCCTAATTTCAGAGGTTCAGTCCATGGTGGGCCGACTCCATGGCTCTGGCCCAAGGTGAGGCAGAGCAAAATGGCGGAAGGGCATGGAGGAGGAGAGCAGCTCAGGACATGGCACCACGGAGCAGAGAGAGCTCTGCTCACCAGGGACAAGATATGAACCCCAAGGCAGGTGCCCAGTGACCCAGCTCCTCCAGCCACACCCAGCTGCCCACAGTCACCACCCAGTTAGTCCATTCGAGTGGTTTAATCCCTCAACTGGATTAATCCACTCTCAATCTCTTCACTTCACCTTCTGCATGAACACAGGAGATTCTGGGGTGGGGGACACTCACGTGGGATCCGAAACAAATGTCAACCACAGCCACCAAATAATCGTACATTTTTTTTCCACATCCAAGCAAGACCGAGCCCCTAAAGACACCCCTTCGCCTCTTGTTGGGGCCTCAAGGAAGAGCCCGGTGGCTGTCACTCAAATCGCCCCGGGGCCGTGGGAAGCCAGGTGAGCCTCCCGGGGGCCATGGTCCCCGCACACCCGCACCTCGGCTGTGACCTCTCAGCACTGGCGCCTGCCCATCGCTATTGGAATGGAGTCGGTCACCGTCGGATCCTGGATGTAACCGGGGTCAGAGTCCGAGCTGCTCCGGCCGAGGCTTTGCCAGCGCGCAGACTCACGTGGGTCCTCGGAAGGGCGCTGGTGGCCTCCCGGAGCGGGCAGCACACGCAGACCTCGTCCAAAGCGGCCCTGGTCACGCAGCAACCCTGCGGCCCCTGGGGACCTGCGCCCAGGGCCAGTCAGGGCCGGTGACCGCCGCGCATTCCCAAGGCGCACGTCCGCCTAGGGCGGGAACGATCCGCAGGGCCGCGAAGCACAAAGAGGGTTTCCATCGACCACTGTGGCGCGCTCAGCTCTCCATCAGACACCCGTGACGGACACCCAGGACCGGTAGCCTTGGATGAGATGTCCCCGCCACAGTTACGGCCCACGTGGTCACCGTTACTGCCGGCCCGCCGGGAGGCTAGGAAGGGTCAGAGATCGCCCCGGATCTGCAGAGGGAGGGGAACAGGCGTGGGGATGGCCAGGGGCGCCGACTCCCGCGGACGCACAGCCCCGGGCACTTGGCACAGGGAACGGAGCGGGCAGGGACGCCAGGCCTCCGGGGGCGCCGCGCCCGAGCCTCGCAGAAGCTCAGAGAGCGTCGTGGAAGACGCGCCAGCTTCCTCGTGACCCAGAAGTCCTGCCCGTCGCTCCGCGGGCACCAAGCACGCACCGCCTGCCTGGGTCCTGGGCACCGCTCAGTAATGGCTGGCGATTAATGGTGGCAAAATAGCTACTAGAGAGGCAGGGTTAGGGGTGTCCCCAACAGACAGAAGAGCCAATGTGGGGGCGAAATTCCAGTCACCTCCACTTGATCTCCGCATCTGGTGCCCACGTAGCGAAAGGTCACGCTGCACCCCAAAATCGTGAGCACTTGCTGAGCCCCAGTTACAATAAAAAGATATTTTAAAATTTAGAAAATACAGGTACAACCTTCCTGTCCCCCCAAATGTGGACACAGGGTCTCTGCAGGGCAGTCAGTGCAGGTCCTGAGAGGAGCTCCCCCTGGTCAGGGTGGCCCTGATGCAATGGCCGTGTCCTCACAAGAGACAGAAGAGGGGACACAGACACAGAGGAGGAGCCCGTGGAGTCGGAGGCAGAGACTGGAATGCTGGGGCCACCAGCCCAGGGCCGCCTGGAGCCCAGGAGCTGGGGAGGCAGGAGGAGCCTCCTGGAGCCCAGGAGCTGGGGAGGCAGGAGGAGCCTCCTGGAGCTGTGGAGGGGGCTCAGCCCTGTACCCCGGGTCTCACCTCTGCCCTCCAGGGTGGGAGAGGATCAATGCTATGGTTCAAAGTGTCTTTTAGTTTTTGGTAGCAGAGATGGAACCCAGGGGTGCTTGACCATTGAGCTACGCCCCCAGCCCTTTTTTACATTTAATTTAGAAACAGGGTCTCCCCGAGTTGCTCAGGGCCTCACTAAGTTTCTGACACTGACCTCCAACTTGCCATCCTCCTGCCTCAGCCTCCCGAGCCATTGGCATGGCATGGCATGGCATCCAGAGAGAACTCCTTCTCTCTTGTAAAGGGAATAAGGTCTCAGACACAACGTCACTAACCATCCGTCACTGCGGATGGAACAGCATCGTGTGGGAAACTGCTTTGCTCAGGTCAGCTAGCAAGTAAAGACAGGGAGAGAGGAAGAGTCTGTGGTCCCAGTGTCCCCTTCCAGGCCCCAGGCCAAAGATCTCCCTTCCTCCTGCTGAGCTCCTCCTCTTAAAGGGTCCACCACCTCCCAATAGCACCAAGCCTCCCACACGCAGCCTTCGGAGGACATTCAGGTCCTAAATGGTGACATCCCCCTGATAGATTCGTCCCCAAAGGCAGTCCTGGAAAGTAGGCAGCCCTTCCGGGAAGAAGAAAGCGCCCTCGGTTTCCTCATCTGTTCAATGGACGCATCCGTCACCGGAGCGAGTCTGACGCTCTTGGAGGTTGAGGCTCGATCTCCCGAAGCCGCGTCCTTCCCAGAGCCGGGGCGGGAGCGCAGTGCGCGGATCGGGGACCTTGTTGGGTCCCCGCAGGTCACCACATCCCTCCGCTTCCCTTGGGGTCCACTCCCGCCCTTGCCCACGAGACTCTGTGGCCTCGTCCTCGGCCTCGGCCTCGGCCTCGGAAAGGCGCATTCCGGAAGCGTCCCCCCCTCCGCTGGAGTTCCTGGAGGCCTCATTAGAGGCTCTGCAGCCGAGACTCCAAAGGACTGTCGCTGGGCGAGGTGGAAATCGGACCCCTCCGTTCCCCGGGAGCCCAGGAACCCCGCAGCCGGGCCCTGCGGCGGGAGGTTGAGGGGTCGGTCCCTGGGCTGCCGAGGCCGGGTCTCCGGAGGCGGAGGCTGCCGCGTGGCGCATCCCCGCTTTTGGTTTCTGCAGGCAAACGTCCTGCTGGTGACCCGGGCACGGGGCCTGCGTGTTGGCACTGGGTTGGGGACTCGTCCGGTGGCCCTGTGACGGCCTGCACGGGGTCCCCAAAGCCGGTGCCGTCTCCAAGGGGTGCTTGCCGCTCATTCCCTGGCGCCTCCCAGAACCTGCGGCCTCCCTCTGGGGCCCCGGCGGCTGGGCCCTGTTGGCGGGGTGGCCGCAGGGCGGGCAGCGCTGGGTCGGGTGGACGGGGCAGCAGGCCCGGCGGCGGCTGATGGGCCTACGAGGCTCGGGCTGCGCACGGGCCGGGCGCGCAGGTGTCCCCTGGGGGCGGAGCCTGAGGACGGGGACGATCCCTGGGCGCCCGCAGGTCTTCGCAGGGCCTTTGCGCAACGCGCCCCGGGTGAGGAGGTCCAGCAGCCCGAGCGCCGGCTGGCCGGGCAGAGAAGCGTCCCCGAGGACCTGGGCGCGAAGCCAGCAGGTCCCCCCCTCCCGGGGGCCGATCCCCGAGGCACCTCGTGCCTGAGCGGGGACCCTCCCTAAGCGGGCTGAGCCGCGGCCTCTGCTGGGGACGTGTCCCTGCTGGACAGCAGTGTCCCCAGCCCCGGGCGGGGGGCTCTGGGAAGTTCCCAGCTCCGAGAGGGTGCGGAGCCCAGCTGCGTCGGAGTCGGGTGACCGGCTCAGGGTCGCTGTGGCGTAAGTCCGTCCCAGAGGCGCCTCGGGATGGACTTATGCAGAAAAAGGAGAAAGGCTCCCCGCGTCCACCCGGAGCCCTGGGCACCCGCCCGGCTCTCCCGACAGAAGGAGCTCGTTTCTTATTGTTCCTCTCAAGGCTCCGCAGCGGGAGGTTCTGGTCAGCCTGGGTGGCCATCAGAGGACGGCCTCTGGCCCATTTCAACTCTTTAAAACCTTCCCTCTCTCTGCTGATTGCAGGCTCCTGTCGGCAGGGGGCCAGGGCTGGGGCACCAGGAAGAAGGCTTAGCACAGGCCCTGGTGGGGAAGGGCCGGGGTGCTGTGTTAAGTTCCCATGGGTGCTGTGTTAAGTACTCTCCTTCACTGTGAAGGACACCTGAGATAACTGGCTTATGAAGGGTTTATTTTGGGTCACGGTCAGAGGTCCCGGTCAGCGATCCGTTGACCCTGTTCCTTTGGGCCGCGGTGAGGCAGTCCATCCCCACGACAGCTCATCTCATGGTGGTCGGGAAGCAGAGGGAGAGAAGAGGCTGGGGTCCCGATAGATCCCAGCCAGGCCACACCTCCAGTGACCCACGCCAGCAGCTGCTTTTCCAACAACAAAACCAGCCTCCTTCTTCCCCCCACTCCCCCATGAGGAGGCTCACAGGCACGATGTGAGCCTGGTAATTCTCACCTGCAACTGGGACCCATCAAAGATGTCACCTCCGTCACCTCTGCCTCCGAGGCCCCTGTGTCCCCCAATGCACGACCCTGGGGGTCTGCAGGGATATGGGCGGGGGTTCCAGGTGCCTGCAAGCATCTCCCATGCAGCAGTTCCCACGGGATGGTAAGCGGCAGGCCAGCCTGTCAGTGAGGCCCTGTCTCTAAGTAATGCAAGACGGGGATTCCTCAGAAAACTAGGAATGGACCCACCATCTGACCCAGCTATCCCACTCCTTGGTTTACACCCAAAGGGCTTAAAATCAGCACCCTACAGTGACACAGCCACATCAGTGTTCATAGCAGCTCAATTCACAATAGCTAAACTATGGTACCAAGCTAGGTGCCCTTCAACAGATGGATGGATAAAGAAACTGTGGTATATATACACAGTGGAATATTACTCAGCCATGAAGAAGAATGAAATGATGGTGTTTGGTGGTAAATGGATGGAGCTGGAGAATATCATGCTAAGTGAAACAAGCCAATCCCCAAAACCAAAGGCTGAATGTTTTCTCTGATATGCGGATGCTAATTCACAATAAGGGGCGGCAATAGGGAAGAATAGAGGTGCTTTATATTAGGTAGAGGGAGGGAAGGGAGGGAAGGGCATGGGGTAGGAAGGACAGTAGAGGAAACAGACATCATGACCTCATGTGCATGTGTGGCTGCATGACCATGTGATCCTGCAACATGTCAATCAGAAAAATGAGAGAGGGCACTCCATTTATGTCTGATCTGTCAAAATGCATCCATGCATTCCACTGTCATGAATGCAACTAGTTAGAACAGATAAAAAAAAATTTAAAAAGGGCTGGGCATGTAGCTCAGTGGCTAAGCACCCCAGGTTCAATCCCGGCTGCCAAAATTAAGAAGAAAGTATTTTTTCTCATGGA
>JAJEJO010050658.1:28705-39670 GCA_020662805.1 Glaucomys volans | reverse complement strand
TGGAGGAGCCCAGGGGGAGGAAGTGAGGTCAGCAGGGGTGTGGCCTAGATTGTGGAAGACCCAGGGGGAGGAAGTGAGGTCATTGGGGGCATGGCCTAGATTGTGGGACCCCAGTCTGTTCCTCCTTTGCTCTGGAGTCCAGACCACCAGAGGAGAAATGTGACTCCCCTGCCTGGTTCTGCCCTGATGTGCTCTCTTGCCAGAGCCCTGGGGCCAGCAGACAGTGGCCAAAATCTCCAAGACTGTCAATCAAGGTCAACCTTTTGTCTTTATAACTCCGTCATCTCAGGTGTTTGTCACAGTGATGGAAAAGCTAAGCAAACACAGCGTCCCCTGCCTCGTGCCCCTCCCGTGACTTTTTTTCTGATTAAAAAGCAGCATTTCAAAGACGCCAGGTGCATCGCGCACACCTATCATCCCAGTGGTTCAGGAGGCTGAGGCAGGAGGACTACCCTTTGCAGGTCAGCCTCAGCAACTGAGCGAGGCCCATGCGTGGAAATAAAATAAAAAGGGCTGGGAACTTTCCTCCATGGCGGAGCCGTCGCCTCGAATGTGGAGGTTACCGGGTTCGATCCCCAGCACTGCCAAAAAATTATTTTTAAAACAATCTCCATGTCAGTGACCTGTTGTGACATAAGAGTCACATCCATGAGGCTGAATCTTCCAAGCGTGGCCTCCTCTCTCAGCCCCCAGCTCAGCCCCCAGCCAGAGCCACAAGCCTAAGGGGACGGGCCACGAGGGCGGAGACTGCGCAAGGCCGGTCTCCCCCGGAACTCCAGCCTCGCTTTGGCTCCCACATGCCGAGGGCCCCGCGAGGTGTTGAATGGAAACAGAACCCGGAGCCGAGCGCGGGCAGCGTGCTAATCGGGAGCAGATGGCCGCGCAGCGTCCAGACCCTGTTCCCGATTATTGCAAAGGGGAGCGGCGAGGGCACTCTGCGGCTGGAATCACGAGGACTTAATTTCACTCGGCAATAACAGGGTCATTAAATCTACGGAGAGCCAGGATTACAAGAGAACAGGGCTCTTTTTAGTTTTTTTCCCCCCCCTCTCTCTTTTTCCTCCTCCCCTTCCCGCAGACCGAGTCCCGGGTTCCCAGTTGCACACGAAGCACTGTGAGCGAGCTCAGGACGGCTGCAGGACGAGGTCGCTCTGGGCGAAGGAGACACCATGGAGGTCTGACTCCCAGCAGCAGCAGAGCTGGTCCCCATGCACAGAAAAGGAAGTCCCTCCCCGAGCCCCCCAGGTGGTGGGAAGGGGCCTGGTGCTGTCCAGCAGAAGCAGTCAGTGCCTCCTGCCCTTTGAGGTCTCTCAGCCTCCACAGAGGCCAGAGCTCAGCAAGGCGCCCATCCCGAAGCAGCCGAGGGAATTTCGCATCGCGAACTAAAATCCACATAAAAATTTACAACCATTTCAAAGCCAGTATTTCAGAGGCACTCGGGGCAGGGACAGGTGTGTAGGAGCACCTTTATCTAGTTCCAGAACATTCTCAACACTCTAAAAGCAGACTCCATCCCCATTTAGCAATGATCCCTCATTCCTCTCCCCTAGTCCCTGACAACCACAATCCTGCTTCCGCCTCTGGATTTGCCTGATCTGGACTCTTTACGTGAACAAAGTCGTGTGTGTCCTCTGGTGTCTGCATGATTCTTCCACCGAGCATCCCGTTTCCAAGGTTCTTGTACATTGTACCAAGAATCAGAGATCCATTCCTTTTCATGGTTGCATACTATTCCACTGTGTGAATGGATCACACAGCATTTACCCTTGCATCCTCCCATCCACGGATGCCTATTTGAACTGTGCCAACCTTTGGACACTTGCACATACTTCTGCTATAAACTTGGGTGTTTCGCATTCTCCTTTCAATACTTTTTGTATGTATAGAAGTAGAATCCAGGGATGCCATGCCCATTCTAGTTTAGATGTTCGAGTGACTTGCCTAGAGGTTGCACCAATCTGCATTCCAACCAGGCACGCACCAGCTTTCTAATTTCTCCACATCCCTGCCAACACTTGTTATCTCACGATTTTGGTTTTTGTTTTATTTTTCTACTCTGGTCTGGCTGACAGCTGCTGATTCCAAATGACCATTTGTCAGGAAGAGTCAGGTAGGATCGGGGGTCTAGGGTCTTGCTCTCCCTGGTCCTTCTACTTAAATTCTGGTCTTGGAAGAGGTGATGGTTGCATAGTCTTGCTCAGGAGGTTGTTGCACCAAAATCGATGTTCCAGACACTTGTGCACCAGTTTTAACCTTGATAAAGAAAGTCACTATAAATGGTTCATGTAGCAGTCATTACATGAACTTGTGCTTCTTCACCTCTTGAGTAAACACCCAGTGGGGAAATGGTGAGCAGACGCAGCAGGTGTTTATTTAACTTCATGAGAGATTTCCCAGTTTCCCCCATTGCGTGCGCCATTTTGAATTTCCACCCAGAATCATTCCGGTTGCTCTGCCTCCTCATCAACACTTGGTATTGTCGATGTTTTTGATTTTAGCCACCCTCCCAGGTGTGTGCATTGGGTTTTTATTGTGGTTTTGATTTTCATTTCCCTACAGAATAATGATGCTGAGTATCTAACATTCATCGTCTTCTTTGAAGAATCTACTCAAATCCATTTTTTTCTATTTAAATCAGATTTTTTTTTGCCATGACTTCACACTTCTGGGTTTGAATTCTTCACCAGATATACGTGTGGTGCAGATTTTCTCCCAGAATCTGTCTTGCCATTTCATTCCCTGAAGGGAAGCATTTGAAGGCCAAAGTCTTACTTGTGGTGAAATGAAATTCACCACCATTTTACGGATTGGTTTCCCATCGAAGAAATCTCTGCCTATCTCAAGGAATTTTTCCATTCTTTGTTCTGAAAGGTGCATAGTTTTAAGCTACACATTTGTGTTAATATCTGTGCTAAAAATTGAGGTTCTTTCTTGTTTTATTTATTTACATTTTTCATATTTGGATATCTAGTTGTTCCAGAACCATGGGTTGAAAAGACTACTTCATCGAATTTTCACAAATATTTCTCAAGGGTTGTGTTTAGTCCTGTTGTACAGATGACAGATGATAGAGAGCAGCTCAGGACATGGCACCAGGGAGCAGAGAGAGCTCTGCTCACCAGGGACAGGATATCAACCCCAAAGGCAGGTGCCCAGTGACCCAGCTCCTCCAGCCACACCCACCTGCCCACAGTCACCACCCAGTTAGTCCATTCGAGTAGATTAATCCACTCATTATTTTACACCTCTCATAATCTAATCATTTCACCTTTGAAAAGAAACCATCAAGGAGGAGAAGTTTATTTGGGGCTCATGGTTTCAGAGGTTCAGTCCATGGTTGGCCGACTCCATGGCTCTGGCCCAAGGTGAGGCAGAACAAAATGGCGGAAGGGCATGGAGGAGGAGAGCAGCTCAGGACATGGCAGGTATAAAGCAGGTTGGGGGGAAGATGCACCCTTCCCCAGTGACCCACCTGCTCCAGCCACACCCCACCTGCCTGCAGTGACCACCCAGTCAGTCCATTCAAAGCAGGACGGCCTGATGAGGTCACAGCTCTCACCATCCAGTCACTTCTCCTTTGAACATTCCTGCATGGATTTTTAGAAATCAATTTTAGAAAAAACAATTCTGTCTAACTTACAGAAAGAACTAGATAAAACTTAATTTGTGTGGCGTTTGGGGACAGGCAAAGATTTCTAAGTCGGGAGAGAGGAAATGCAAACCAGTTGGAAGCAGAGTTGAGGATTTTGATTGCATCTGTCTTAGAGACATGGAGTGTCTATAGAGGTGTTCGGAACAAAACCTTAATTTCTTCCATCCCCTGGGAAGTCAAGGAACCTCATTTTAAAAATCCACAGCACAGAGGAGAAAGAGTGCAACCCCACCCTCTCAGCCTCCGTGACTCCTCCTGCATATGGAGGCCAACCATGGTCACTCTCCAAAGGATGGATTTTTGTCTCTCAATTTTAATTATTTTTTAATAGGTCCATAAAAGCGTCTACCGATGGGGTACCACGGGGCGTTAGGAGAACCTCTTTTGACATGGAAAATAGAATTCGTTGAGCACATCATCTCGAGTGACCACTGGAACTCGGAGTGCTGAAGAAGAAGAGAACCAAGGACAGCCATGGATTCGGGAGGAGAACAATGAGAATTTCCAAGGCACCATTGATCAAAGGTCCTGCAGAGACCTCACGGGACCTTCCACCACCTCACAGGACCTTCCGCCACCTCACGGGACCTTCCGCCACCTCATGGGACCTTCCACCACCTCACAGGACCTTCCACCACCTCAAGGGACCTTCTACCACCTCACGGGACCTTCCACCACCTCACGGAACCTTCCACCACTTCAAGGGACCTTCTACTACCTCACGGGACCTTCCACCACCTCATGGGACCTTCCACCACCTCACGGGACCTTCCACCACCTCACGGGACCTTCCACCACCTCAAGGGACCTTCTACTACCTCACGGGACCTTCCACCACCTCATGGGACCTTCCACCACCTCACGGGACCTTCCACCACCTCAAGGGACCTTCTACTACCTCATGGGAACTTCCACCACCTCATGTAAGGGTGGGTCCCAGAAAAAAGAGAGACCCCTGTGGGTCCCATCAGGCCCCAGGGAGACGCCCTCCATGATTGCTGGAGCCTGGTGATCCGAGTCCCCTGGAAGCTGGGTGGGCACCTCGTCTGTCCAACGGGGCAGGGACCCCAGGAGCCCTGCCACCTGCCTTCTCCTCACACCTCCCTGGCTCTCATTTGTAGTGCTCTTGAAGTTGAGGGCAATCCAATAAAACCTTCACAAGCTCTCCGTAAAGGGTTTCAGATCTTGGAGCTCAGCCCACGGGTGGGAAAGGCGGTGGAGGCCGTGGTTTGAAGGATCCTCCAGCCTCCTAAGGAGGTGGATGGACTCCCAGGGCTGCCCAGGCGGGGCAGATGCTCCCGTCTGCTTGGCACTGGGGACCCAATGGCTTTCCAAGATGGCGGCACCCATGTCCTCCCCTCCTGCAGCTCCTGGGGAGCTCCTTCACCCTGCGTCCCCCGACTGTGGCCGGGGCCAGAAGTCTTTTATTTTGTGCCCAGGACATTGGCTGGGCCTCCACCCGGCCTGCTGCGGGGTGCCAGGCTGCAGTGATGGCTGGGGTGCCCCAGACCTGCAGCCCGAGCCCCAGGTTGGGACGGAGCCCTCGGAGATCAAAGCAGCGCGGAGCCTCGGGGTGGACCTTCCCATTGACGCTTCAGTGCGCCAGGCTGCGCCCGAGGAGGCACGGCGAGCACGATGGACGCTTTTCATAAGGCCCGAGACACATAAAACCAGGGCCCAAGGGGACGCAGGGCTCGCAGCCACGGGGTCAGCGGGGCACCCGGGCCCCGGGCCTGGATCAGGGGCTGCACTGGGCGTCTCTGCCTTGCAGGTTTGAGCTCGCACGTTGGGGGTTGATTGACAGCTGCATTTGGATTCTTCCAAAGACGCCACCTAATAACAGTAAAAAATCTATATTGCAGCGTTGAGAAGAACTGAAGTCGAAGTGTAGAAACCCATGCACATGATGCTCGGGCCCAGGTCCTGTGTGGCTCGGGGCCCCTTGAAGACCATTAAAACACAACCCAGAAGATGATGGGTCTCTTCATCTGGGGAGACGGAGATATTGGAGCTCACTGCATCATTGCCTCGACTTCATACCAAACAGATTTGCAAAAAAAGTGCCCTGTGAACAGTATGGGAAGCTTTTTAATTTTTTTAATTGTGTCCACTAGCCCGGGAGGCTGAGACAGGAGGATCGCAAGTGGAGGCCAGCCAGCTTCAGCAACTGAGTGCAGCTCTAATAACTTAGCAAGACCCCATCTCAAAATTGAAAATTATAAAGGGTTGGGGGTGTGGCTCAGTGGTTAAGCGCCCTGGGCTCAAGCCACACCTCCAGGCATCTGCACATTCTGCTCCCCGAACACAGTCTCCTTCTTGATTCTGCCGGCAAACTCCTCTTCTCCCTGCAAAACCCTGCTCTTCAGACTCTTCCTGATTCAGAAATCAGGGTGAGCGTCTCTTCCTGAGTTTTTGCTGTTATTCTTGCTCCTTTCCCTCCATCTCGGGGTCACCTGTCTTCACATAACTGGTGACCTGCCCTTGCCTGACCCCACAGATGTTCAGACTGCAGAGGCTGGGGAGGCGTCTGCGTGGAGGCCGCTGGGCTGGGGGCCGTCTGCCCTGGTCAAGCAGCATCTGCAACTGCTATTATGTGTTGTGGACAGAAGAGCAGGGAACCCCAGAGCTACTGGGACCCTCGTGACACAAAGGACTGGGGGGTTTAAGGACAGAAGGTGATGATTAATCACGGCTCTGGAGACTGACGGACCCCAGACCCGGCTGCTCTCAGCCCTGCAGGCTGCAGCCCAGGTCCAGGCGGGGCAGACTCGGGGCTGCTGAGGCTGCTTCCTGCTCAGAGAGGGCGCCTGCTCCTGGTGCTCACAGGGTGGGAGGGCAGGGGGCTCTCTGGTCTCTATAAGGACCTCGTCCCATTCCTGGGCTGCACCCTGGTGGCCTCAGCCCTCCCAGACCCCCACCTCCATCCCCAGCACCTGGGGAGGACTCAGCCCACTAACTGACCCAGGGGTGCACATCTCGTTTTCTGCTGCTGATTTCCAGGGGCCCATGCACAAAAAAACCTTCATCTCCCCCCGTTTGTGGGTAAAACACACTTTACAGTAGATCATGTTGCTTTGGAGTTGAAAGATGGGTTTTTCTGTTTATTTCACTTAACTAGTAAATATTGATTCTAGAAGAGAAAAAAAAAAGCCAAGTGTTTGCAATTTTGAAATCAGCAATTTCAGGATTTAGTATAACGTTTTTTGTTTTTTTTTTTAAAGAGCAAAGCAAGTTCATAACTGTCCTGGGATTTGTGGAGCTTATTCTGCAACTGGGGATGAAACAGTGTAAAAAGGAAAATGGAAGAAATGACCCATGGTGCATAGGAAGTGCTCAATGCAGACACTCATGCTCTTGTTTAATAAGCGCATATTAATTGCTTACCACCTGCTGGCCAGCGTTTCAGGACATTTATGAGTAAGTGTCACAGGGACCTAGAGTTAATTTCCATCCAAGGTGCATAATAATGATTTGAGCCGGGTGCGGTGCCCAGTCATCCCAGCAACTCCGGAGGCTGAGGCAGGAGGATGGGAAGTCAGAGGCCAGCCTCAGCAATTTAGCAAGGCACTAGCAACTTGGGAAAACCCCATTTTTAAATAAAAAGTAGAAAGGGCTGGGAGTGTGGCTCAGCGGTGAAGCACCCCTCGATTCCATCCCCGGGGAAAAAAAAAAATTAGTTCGAGCAATTGAAGGCACGTGGCTTCCAACCCAGGAAGGAGGAGGACTGGCCTCACAGGGACCTGGGCCGGAATAAAGCCCCGGCCTCGCGGCGGGCGGTTCATTTCGTCGCGATTCGGGGGTCGGCAGGTCTTGGCAGGGAAGGCGTTGCGGAAGCGCAACCCGGGTCTGAATCAGGAGGGTCCAGCGCGGGGTCGGGACTCAGCGGGCTGAGCCCCTGATGGGCGCGGAGGACTCCAGGGCCGGCCTCCCTTGGAGGCCCCAATGCACAGGCAGGAGGGTCCCGCTGCCCTGGAGCACCGGCCTCTGCGAACAGACGCCTCCTGTCCATCAAGTGCACGAACCTTGCTTCCTGAGGGTCCAGGTGGCCGGCTCCCCCCGCGTTAGGCGGACCAGGGTGTTAGACGCAGTGGACGCGGGAAGGGAGCAGATCGCTACTTTGTAACTTTGCAGTTGTTTGTTAGTGTTTTCGTTTTTCTGCGGCTGCTGGGGGAGCCCAGGGCGTCGCGCGGGCTCCGCAAGTGCCCTGCGCTCAGCTGTGACCCCATCACATTACTGGTTTTTAATTTTGAAAAAAAAAAAATTGCATGACATCTGAATGGAGCCCAGGGGTGCTTAACCACTGAGCCTCTCATCGCAGCCTTTTGTGTTTTTATCCAGACACGAAATTGCTTAGGACCTCACTCAGTTGCTGAGGCTCCAAATTGCCATCCTCCTGCCTCAGCCTCCAGGTTCCTGGGGTTACAGGGGTGCATCCCCGTGTCCAGATGTAAGCAAGCTGTCTTTACCAATTTTTCTCACATTGACCATTCACGGTTTCTAGGGTCAGGGCATGGACATCATTTACGGCCACCATTCAATTTAATGTAACTGCCTCCCCAGCTCCTGGGCTCCAGGAGGCTCCTCCTGCCTCCCCAGCTCCTGGGCTCCAGGAGGCCCCTCCTGCCTCCCCAGCTCCTGGGCTCCAGGCGGCCCTGGGCTGGTGGCCCCAGCACTCCAGTCTCTGCCTCCGTCTCCACGGGGCTCCTCCTCTGTGTCTGTGTCCCCTCTTCTGCCTCTTGTGAGGACACGGCCATTGCATCAGGGCCACCCTGAGCAGGGGGAGCTCATCTCAGGACCCTGCACTGACTGCCCTGCAGAGACCCTGTGTCCACACCAGGTCCCAGTCACAGGTTCCAGGTATCTTGGGTTTTTGGAGGAACCCCGGTCCACCCCACTATCCATTTTGAGGTGCACAATCGGAATCCCCCGAGTCCGTGGAGAAGCAGGTCCTGCAGGTGGAGAGGCTGAGGTCAGACGCTGCTTTATTTCAAAGGACACAGGAAACAGGAAAAAAGAAAGAAAGAGAAAACGCACAAGACACCCAGCGGCCGGGACCAGAGCGACCCAGACAATAGGCATTTGATGGTGATTGATTGCAAATTCATTCACTGCAGATTCTCGGAAGTGCAGAGTAAGAGCCAAAAAGAGGAGATTGCATTACCCAGAGGAGTGTGTGCAAGTGTGTACGTGTGTGTGCACATGTGTGTGCGTGTGTGTGCACGTGTGTGCATGTGTGTACGTGTGTGTGCACGTGTGTGCGCGTGTGTGCGTGCGTGTGTGTGCGTGCGTGTGTGTGCACGTGTGTGCGTGCATGTGTGTGCACATGTGTGCGCGTGTGTGCACGTGTGTGCGTGTGTGCGCGTGCGTGTGCGCGTGTGTGTGCATGTGTGTGCACGTGTGTGCGCGTGTGCGTGTGCGGGCGTGTGCACTTCGAGTAAACAGTTGGAGAGTTTCAAAGTCCACACTTACTGAAAGACACTTAGCAGCTGGTGACAGCCGGTTTTTAGAGTCGTCTGCAAAGAGCGCATTTGAGGGAACTCCCCTAAGGGGGTGTCTCCGTCCCGGGGACCCCTTTCCCTCCGCCCTCCACGCCCCCCATTCAGAAAGACACGGCCGCTCTTCCCGCGCGCCTGCAGCTTTTGCGGACGGAACTCCTGCGGGAGCGCTGAGCCTCCCATGTGCGCCGCACCAAGGGGATTATGTCCGCGAAGAAGAGGAAGAAGAAAGAGACCATAGAGGAGCCAAGAATTCGAGGAGGGGAAAAAAATTGCAATTTAAACTCGGGTGCAAATGGCTTGGAGCAGCGGTGAGCGGGGAGGGGCCGGGCTGCGCAGATGCTGGGTCCCGGAATGCTGCGCGGAGCCGGTGATTGCAAACACATGTTCTGCAGGAGGAGGCGGCGCGCACCGGGCGGCTGCCTGGGCCGCGCACTGCGCTGTCACTTAAAAGGATTTCTGGGGAGGTGCTTAAGGGGGTGGCAGACTAGTGAATGATGGGAAAAGGAAACCAGGCTGGAGAAATTGCGAAACCAGGCTGCAGAAATTGAAAAGAGGCACTGAGCCAGGGACGGTGGCTGGGATGTATGTGTGATGTCCGGGCTGCGGCAGCCTAGTTGGGAAAGTTATTTATGAGTCACTTGATAAAGGGGCGGAGGAGGATGTCACCTCTGGTGGAAGGTGAGTCCCTTAGGTCCTAATGGTGGCCCAGCGCAGGCCTCGGGAGTGCGAATCTTAACAGAGGTGGGTGGAGCATGCATCTGCCTGCGGGGGCCCGTGTGCACGGGGCAGGACCAGCAATGCAAAGGAGGTGCGGCCTTTGGGAGCTGGGTCTGGAGGGAGAAGGTCGGGTCGTTAGAGGTGTGCCCTTAAAGGGGATACTGGGACCCCAGGCTCTTCCTCTCTCTCTCTGCTTCCTGGTGACCATGAGCTGAGCAGCCTGATTCCACCAACACTCCACCATGACCTTCTGCCTCCCCTCAGACCCTAAGCAAGAGGACCAAGTGACCAGACGGCGCCCTCTGGAGCCGTGGCTTTAAATCAACCTGTCATCCTTCTAAGCTGATTCTCACTGGTATTTTGTCACAGTGATGGAAAGAGGACTCACCCAAAGCCCAAGGCAAGTCCTGCTGGACCCTCAGGCTCTGGAGGAAGTGGAGAACCTTAGGTGGTGTCCTCCACAGGAGGACGCCATGTCCTCTGAGCTCTGAGTTGTCCTGCAACGGAGGAGGGTCAGCCTGGGTTTTGCATTAGAGTTGTCCGGGAAAATGGAGCCAATAGGAAGGATATATGGCAGAAGGATGGATGGATGGATGGATAGCTAGAGGATTGATAGATAGATAAGATGGATGGATGGATGGATGGATGGATGGATGGATAGATAGAGGATTGATAGATAAGATGGATGGATGGATAGAATAGATAGATGGATGGATAGATGGATGGATGGATGGATAGATAGAGGATTGATAGATAGATAAGATGGATGGATGGATAGAATAGATGGATGGATGGATAGATAGTAAGATGGATGTATAGATAGAATAGATGGATGGATGGATGGATGGATAGTAGATGAATAAATGATGGATGATAAATGGATGGTAGATGATAGATAGATGAATTATAGCTGATAGATAATGGATGGATGGAAGATAGATAAGATGGGTGGATGGATACATGATTGATAGATGATAGATTAGATAGATAGATAGATAGATAGATAGATAGATAGATAGATAGATAGAATAGATGGATGAATGGATGGATAGATAGTAGATGACAGATGATAAATAGATCATAGATGATAGAATAGAT
>JAJEJO010050658.1:0-20554 GCA_020662805.1 Glaucomys volans | reverse complement strand
ACTGCACCTCAGTCACCTCTGTAAAGACCCCTCTCCACACACAGGCACGTGCCAAGGTCCTGGGGTCAGGGCTGTAGCAGAGGAATTTGGAAATTTGCAGATCAATCTGATGGAAACCAAATGTCCTTTGTGGCTCTGTCCACCTGCCAGCGTCCCACCAAGGGGCTCCTCTGCTGTCCTCTGCATCTGAACAGCAGCCCCTCCCTCTGCAGGGGGACCCCCAGGAGCTGGCGCCTGGGAAGCCCCCAGACCCAGAGCTGCCTGAAAATTGCACCGACTTTGTTTGCATCGGAAAATAAGCCCTTAAAACCGAAGCCCACCCTGATCCCACGGCGGCTCCAGGCCAGCTGCAGGCGCTGTGGGCGTCCCCTCAGGGTGGTGGCTCACGGGTCCCCCCTGGGGGCAGCTCCGCCTCTCTCGGGTCCGGGTCAGCAGCCTGCTGTGCCTGGGGGTCCTTCGCTCCGTCTGCAAAACCTGCAGGAGCGGCGGGACCGTGACTTTGCACACGGCTCATCTGCCGTCCTCCCCCACCCTGAGTGACCAGGGGGTGTCCTTGGTCCAGCCTGGATGCGGGGGCTTCGCCTTCTGCTGTGGCCCAGGAGCCGCCTGCGTCCCCCTCCCGGGCATCAGCCGCCCAGGGCTCCCGGGTGGTGTGTGGACCTGGAAGGTCCATGCTCCTGGTCCACTCGGACCTGCCGCCCGCTTCTATCGAGTTTCTTGGACGCGTTCGTGATGCTCCCTGAGAGACGGCCGGGGACAGACCAGGGGCATCCGCAAAGCTTTCTTCCAGAAAACGTGCGTCCACCGGCCTCCATGCGTCCACCCAGGTCCTCTCCCAGGCTTGCAGCCCCACCCGGGCTTCTGGTCCATATAGATCTCAGCTGGGCGCCCAGCTCACTCCTGTGATCCCAGCAGCTCGGGAGGCTGAGGCAGGAGGATTGCAAGTTGGAGGCCAGCCTCAGCAACTTAGCAAGGTCCTGAGCCGCTGGGTGAGACCCTGTCTCAAAATTTAAAAAAATAAATAAAAAGGGCCGGGGAGGTGGCTCTGCGTTCAGTGGCCCTGGGTTCAGTCCCCAGTGTGGGAAGAAATGAAGAAAAAGAGAGAGAGGTCTGTGTAGAGGCTGAGGTCTCCCATGCACCCCGGGGCACCCCAGGCCTGCCACGGACCCCCGAGACCTGCTCCTGTTGGGGGTCCTGACCCTCCTACGTGTCCACCAGGGTGGGCAGGCGGCCATTGGGGGACATGGGAGCAGGACGGAGGCAGTGTGTCCACACAGGACGCTGGAGGCCGTGGGTGGAGACCCGCTTGGTCCCAGAGTGACGGGTGAGGGAGCCCCAGGCGGGTCCAGGTCAGGCTGGGGAGGTTCTGAGCTCCCGGAAGGAGCAGTTTGCAGAAAGCAGGTCCCCGGCCTCCCTTCTGTCTCCCGGTTGTCATCGCCAGTGACACAGGGAACTGTCACCAAGGTGTTTTATTGAAGCCGTTCGACCAGAGGCAGACGACGGGGAGGACGGACCGGCTTCTGGGCCGGTGTGGACGACTCTTCTGGGTTTCTTGCCCTTCGGGGTCTGAGTCCAGCCCAGGAGCCACTGACCCGCTGGCCACACGGCCCTGAATTAGCATCCGCTCCTTGGCAGGCGGACGGCCTCCCGGGCTGCGAGGGCGGCTTTGTTCTGGGTGAAAAGACACTTTGATCCACCCATTTCTGTCCTGCAGAGAGAGGAGGGAGGCCCAGGAGCCTCCCGGCCTCGCCCGTGTCGAGGGGCTCCGCCAGGAGAGCGAGACCCAGCTGCACCCTCAGGCCTGGGCCCCCCGAGATTCTTCCCCTTTTATTGTATTTAGGAACCAGGGAGGACCCGGGGGCTTGACCGCTGGACCACATCCAAACCCTTCTTATTATTTAGAGGCAGAGTAATAGAGGCTTAGGGTCTTGCTGAGTTGCTGAGGCTGGCCTCCTGCTTGTGATCCTCCAGGCTCAGCCTCCCGAGGCCCTGGGATGAGAGCTGTGACCGCTGAGCCCGGACCTTTGATAAGCAAGCTCACCTCCAGACTCGGAGACCAAGAGCCCCGTCCATGGAGCTGGCTCTGGGAGGGCGGTTTGTCATGGTCAGTGACGCCTCTGGGCATCATCCAGTCCCCCACGTCCCTGACCTGTGGGTCCCTCCTGCAATTTGTCTTTTTAATGGTCTTTTGACCAGTTCTGAGGTTTGGGTGGAAGTCCATCAGTTATCCTTCCTGATCGGCAGATGACGTCTCAGCTCCAACCGCCTCGTCTGTCCAGCTCCCTGTCCAGGCCTCAGGCACCCACGGCAGAGGCCGCAGGCCAGGTTCCAGATGGGACTCGTTAGGGGTGGACGTCGGGAACCTGCTGTCAGAATCAGGATGTTAAAATCCTAATTCTGGGATTAGGGGGTGAGGAATCTGGGAGGGGCTGAGGTCACCAGGGTGCAGCCCAGGAAGGGGACGAGGTCCTTCTAGAGACCAGAGAGCCCCCTGCCCTCCCACCCTGTGAGGACCAGGAGCAGGCGCCCTCTCTGAGCAGGAAGCAGCCTCAGCAGCCCCGAGTCTGCCCCGCCTGGACCTGGGCTGCAGCCTGCAGGGCTGGGAGCAGCCGGGTCTGGGGTCCCTCAGCAGAACGATGCCCCCCAGATGTCCCCATCCTGATCCCGAGTGCAGAGAGAACAATGCCCAGAGGTCTCCGAATCGTGAACCAGGCCAAGGTCTGAGGCGGGAGCTGCACGTGCCCGGGCACCTTCTCTGACCTGGGACCGGCTCTGGCAGGCGTCCCCCACCCACCGAGTTTCCAGCCCCCTGGTCCCGGCGGAGCCCCCTCCCTCCCCTGTGTTGCTGACGATTTCTATCCACGTGGAAAAGAAGCGAAGCGTCCCGATGCTGGATCCCTCGCAGCCACCTGCGGACGTCCTCCTCCTCAGCGGGCAGAAGCGGAAGGCGGCGCACAGCTCCCCACCCCGCGGGGTTCTCGCAGGGCGGCTCGGCACCCCGAGAGAGCCTGGGGGGACGCGGGGACGGGCACCGTCTTTGCAAATTCTGCAACCGACAAAAATGTTCCCTGGGAAGCCAGAGAATCCCGACCCACTTCCCAGAATTGCTCAGAGCGTTCACAGTGCCACCACCCGCCATGTCTGCGGCCAGGGCTCCAAGTCCTGCCGGGTCCTCTTCTCCTGCCCTGTCACCTGGGGACCGGGAGGAATGGGCCATTGAACTCACGGTGCACGTTTTTCCTTTGCATTGAACCCGGTCCATCTGGTTCCATCGATCAGGAAACATGGGGGACCACTCTGGACACACTATGGGGATGGTTGATAAACCCTGCTCTGGGGTGCTGGGCCCTTGGGGAGAGATGAAGGCGTGCGACTTAATCAAAGTGGAATCACCGTCTCCGAGGAGATTGGGACCATGCTGTGGGGACCCACTAGAGTGACGCAGCCACATCAGTGTTCATAGCAACTCGACTGACAGTAGCTAAACTATGGAACCAACCTAGGTGCCCTTCAGCAGGGGAATGGATAGAGAAAATGTGGTACATATACACAATGGAATATTACTCAGCCATGAAGAAGAATGAAATGATGGCATTTGCAGGCAAATGGGTGAAGTTGGAGAATATCATGCTGAGTGAGATAAGCCAATCCCAAAAAGCCAAAGGCTGAGTGATTTCTCTGATAAGTGGATGATGATACATATCAGGGAAGGGGGTAAAGGAAGGATGGAGGAAGGATGGATTGTGCTGAGGGAAATGAGGAGTGGGGACGGGGTGGGAGGAAGGAAAGATAATGGAATGAGACAAACACCACTACCCTATGTACTTGTATGATCATGCAAATACTGCGACTCTACTTCGTGTACAACCAGAGAAATGGAAGTCGTACCCCGTTTGTGTGCAATGAATCAAAATCGAAAAAAAAAGAAAAAAAAAGAAAATCCTCCCTCACGTGCATTTGCACACTCAGCCCCATGTGTTACGGAAAATTCTGGAAAGAGATGGATGCGAAACAAAACCGTGCTTCGGGGTCAGGGCAGGTGGCCCACCATGAGGCTCAAGGTCGGATCATGTTATGAGACACGGTTTGGATCAATCAATCAGCAGTGGAAGGCTTGGTCCTCAGGGTGGCGCTATTGAGAGCTGGTGGGACCCTGAAGAGGCGGAGCCTGGCGGGAGGTTCTTAGATCATTGGGGGCGTGGCCTGGAAGGGCACTGTGGGACCCCGGTATCGTCCTCTTCTTGCTTCTTGGTGGCAGGTGAGCAGTTTGCTCTGCTGTGAGTTCCTGCCGCAAGGAACCAGCCGCCCAAAGGGATGAGAATATCTGGTCTTAGCCTGGAACCTCCACAACCCTGGGCCAAAGAAACCTTTTCTCTTTACAATCTCATTGCTTGGAATATTTTGTTATAGCGTTGGAAAGTCCACCAACCCAGCAGGGAAAGATAGCGACGTTAGGAAGTGCCGAATGCACAGAGGTACCTCTGGATCGACCCGGAAGATGGGTGGAAATGAGGGAAGAAAGCAAAGACAAGGTGCTGAAGCAAATTCACACAGGACATGTGACCCCTCTGTGCATAGACCACGTGGGATTGTCTTGTTCATCGCCCAAGACTCCTGGCCAATGGAGGGTGCTCGTCTGAGACCCTAGGTCCATGGTGGGGCGTCTTGGTCCAATTTCTGTTGCTATAACACAATACCCGAGGATGGCTATCTTATGAAGAAAAACCTTTATTTAGCTCCCAGCTTTGGAGACTGGAAGTCCAAGACCAGAAGGTCCAATTGGCTTGACCTCTGACGGTTGGGAACATGGCGGACGTATATAGAAGGAGCCATCACAGAATAAGACAGGAAGCCCAGAGGGAGCATCTTGCCGTCTTGAAATAACTTTCTCTTCTTTATTTGGTGGTTTTTGGACGGACACAACCGTAGCATGTATTTTGACAGATTCGACTTACTTGGGGTGCAACTCATTCCAACTTTGATCCCATCCTTGTGGTTGAACATGGTGTGGATTTTCACTGGTTGTGTGTTCGTAAGTGAGCACAGGAAAGTGAGGTCCACCTCATTCAATATGTCTGTCTTTCCTATTCCATCCCTCCTCCCTTCCCTCCGTTCCTCTCTGTCTAATCCAGTGAACTTCTCCACTTCCCCTCCCTGCTTTTGGGTTGGCTTCCACACTTTAGAGAGAACATTCAGCCTCTGGTTTTTGGGGGATTGGCTTATTTCACTTAGCATGATATTCTCCAGCTCCACCCATTTACCAGCAAAGGCCATCATTTCATTCTTCTTCATGGCTGAGTAATATTCCACTGTGTATATATACCACATTTTCTTTATCCATCCATCATTGAGGGCACCTAGGTTGGTTCCATAGTTTAGCTATTGTGAGTTGAGCTGCTATAAACACTGATGTGGCTGTGTCACTGTAGGGTGCTGATTTGAAGTCCTTTGGGTATAAACCGAGGAGTGGGATAGCTGGGTCAGATGGTGGGTCTATTCCAAGTTTCCTGAGGAATCTCTTAACCCTCTTCAAGGACTCGCCCGCCATGACTTAGGGACGTCCCCCTCACTTTACCTGTGAAAGGTCCCCTCACCTGTCAATCCGCCACTCCAGGGAACCCACCCTGTCATTCCAGAGCCTTGGAGAAGAACCCACGTCCCCGCCACCCGGATAGGTAGTGACCGATTCCCTTTCTGAATTAGGAAGAATGAATCCCAAGGTCTGGGTGAGAGATCCCTTGGGAAATCCAAATTACCCTCCCAAGATGCACCAGGGGACCCTCCAGGGGACCTGCTCCTGGCCCTGATCGCGGCTGCTCAGAAGACGCTCTTTGGTTTCTAAGGTGGGTCTCCAAGGTGACCTGCAAGGGAACCAGGTGACCCTGCAGCAGGGGAATCGGGTGTGAGGTGCCCCGGGGGACCTGCGCGCCCCTCCTCCAGCCGGGGGGCTGCTCACTGATCCAGGAGGGGTGGACGCGGAGCGGACGCCCTCAAGGTCACCCTGCCTCCAGCAGCATCCCCGACGCACGGCGCCCTAAACCGACCCCGTTCTTATCTCCCTTCCGTAAACCGTTTATCTCCCGGCGAGATTGATGCTGTTAATACACAACCTTCGAAATGACAGATTAACATGGCCAGTTAATCAGGGCGATTAGCAGATAAATATCTGTAATTCGATCAGCCCGGCAATTTCTTTTCCAATAATGCGATTTGCGGATGCAAGTGATTAAGTAATTAGCTCGCATCTCCATAGAGTCCCGCTCCCCCGCGCCTCCTCCTGCAGATAAACTCCTCGGGGTGATCGGAGGCCAGCGGGCCCCCCCACCTTTGGGGGGTCTGGCCAATGTCCACCTCCTGTCCTGCACGCCAGACCCCCCTGGGGGTTCAGTTCAGCCTTGCAAAACTGAAAAAAGGCTCCTCCCGTCCTCTCCAGGGATGGGCACCCAGGCGGGCCTCGCTTGGCCTCCCACACGGGACTCTTGTGCCTGGATCGGGTCTCCGGGACCCCGTGCATCGGCCTAATTCCGCAGAGGCTTGCGGAGGGATCTGGGGAGCAGCTCGGGGAGGAGAAGAACCTGGAGCAAGGCTGTCTAGGTTCCCAGCAGGGCCTCCACTGGATCGGGAGGTCTCCTCCTGATCCCTGGTACGTGGTTTGCTTGGAAGAAATTGTCACCGAGACAAGAGAAAACAAGACGGAAGACTCTTTAATTAATCAATAATTAAAAAACAAAAAAACCCAGAGTACGCAGGGGCGGGACATGAGGGTGCATGAGCGAGCGCGTGGCCCTCATCCATCCGTGGACAGAAAGCAGGTTTGCACGGTCGCCCCAGGAGGAGTCCACGGCCTCGAACAGCCCTGCGGAAGAGCTGGTCGCGTCCTACGACCCCACCAGGAGCTGAAGCGTCGAGAGTCACCAAGGCCCGTGACGTGCATAACCGACGACAAGCCCAGCCCAGCTCAGAGGAGCGGGGAGCACGGACTTCAGCGCACAATGGTGCAAAACCGTCCCACAGCGCCCGGTGGGCAACCCAGCGCGGCGACGGGCTGAACGCCAGTCGGGACAGGAAGATCGGAACCGCGGTCCCGAATCTGCTTTCAAACGGTGCAAAGCAAAGAAGTCCCCAGTGCGACCCTTCCAGGTGGGGACCCCTCTGTGTGCCCTTGGATCTGTGCACCCACCCGACTGAAATGTGCACCGCCCCGGGACTGGACTGTCCACACGCACGTGGACTCTGGATTCGTGGCACCAATCCTGGAGGGTCCCTGCTGCTCCTTCCTGCCCGTCACCCCCGGCCGGCTGCCTTCTGCGTTCGCGTGCAAACTGCAGCTCCAGGTCTGAGCCTTTAGCCCTGGGTCTCCCGGAGGCCCTGGGTCTACCTGTCCGGGCCAGGGAGGCCAATTTGGGGACGCCTCTCCCGGGCAGTCAGTGCATCCTGCAAAGACAGGAAAGACTCCATAGATTTGCAAACCTGTGAGTGGCACTTTGCAAGTTGCAAACTCAGTGGACCCAGGGCCGCGCACCAGGCCCCCGCTGGACTGGCCTTGGTCAACCCAGGGGCCTCGTGGAGGATGCTGTCAGGGGCCTGAGCTGCAGCCCACAGAGGCTCAGCCCTGGGTCCGCGATCCCCACACCAGAATGTGGTCCTGGAGTATTCTGGTCTGGATCTTAAATGTCGTTCACGGGGAGGGGTGGACAGAAATGGGTCACCAGGGCTGTGTTTTGAAGGGGTATTGGGACCTCTGTCTCTTCTTCCGTCTGGTGGTTCCCAGTTGCCAGGAGTTGAGCAGCTGAAGCCGCTGATCCCTGAGCCCCAATCAGCCTTTGCTCCTTCCAGTTGATTTCCTCAGGTGTTTGGTCACAGCAACGGAAGCCAGAAAGAACACAGGGGACCCCGCCAGGGGCCGGGCCCTCCGGTTAGCTGCCTCCGTGCATGGATGCAAAGCCATTGAGGCGACCCCACAAAACCAAGCCTCAAGAGCTGCCCCCGCCCAAAGTCTGATGGGTCCGGAGGACGTGGGTCTTGAAGGGAATTTGGATTATGAGCCAGCCTGGGGTAGAAGGCGCAGCTCTTCAGGGGCGCCCATGGGGGTTCAGAAGATTTTTGCAAATACAAAATATGCAGCGACCCACGGATACAGAGCAAGAGCGTGGGCTCCGAGTCTCCGCTTCTGCATCCTGCGCTCCCGAGCGCGCAGTGTCGGACCCGGGAAGCAGAGCGGGAGCTGGAGTGGGGAAGGGGCGAATCACCGCGTGCCAGTCCCTGGGGTTCCCCAGGGGCCACTCTGAGCAGGGCCCCTCCCCAAGACGCCACGGAGTGACAGCTCACGGGAGTCCCGGTCCCCCCCAAGCCCGCCTCCCATTTCAAAGGCTGGAGTTGCGAGTCGGAGAGGCCGCGCTCCGGGAAGATCAGAAGCTGGTTGAATTTGGAGCGCATCCAAACGAAAAAAAGGAAATCAATGCTTTTTCCTGGAGAGGTTGCGAGGTCCCGGTTCCAAATGGCAATTGGAGCAGATGTCAGCGGTGACGGGCCGTCTCCCACGCGCCGGGCTGCGCTGCGGGCCCGCAGCCGCGCCTCCCCGGCTGATTAATATGGGATCCCACGTGCGCGCGGGGCGGGCGCGGCGGCCCCGGGCGTCTGAGCATCGCCCCGCGTTTCCCCGGCAACCGGCTCGGCGCGCGCCCAGCCCGCCCCGCTCCGCCTCCCCTGCTGCTGACGGACGGGGCGCGGGAGGCGCCGGGCCTCACCTGTCAAGGCGGCGGAAGGGCCGTTTGATCACGCCGGCCGCGCGTCCCGCCAAGACCACTCATTTGCTGATCAGAGGATTCTGCTAATTTGCCCGGCGCTGCGGACCCTCGGGGAGCCGAACCCCTAGATCTGCCGGCGGTGATGGGATTTTCATCTCCAAAGCCAACGGCTCGCGTTGCGCCCGGGTGTGTGTGAGTGGGAGGAATTGCAGACCGTTCATCTCCGGCCGCAGCGGAGCTCTGAGTGGATCATAGGGCTGTGTCAGCCAGGGTCGATCGCCGGGAGGTGATGCCCGCAGTCCGCTGTCTCTGGCGGCACTGGCGGATTTCACAGGAAAAGCAGAGAAAGAAACCAGGCCCGTGAGGCACGGAAGGGGTCCTCCCCTGGTCGTCCCCAACACCCCCAAATTCCTCTGCTGCAGACCTGACCCCCACGACCTCAGACGATGTGGCTGTGTTTGGAAATAAGGTCTTTACAGAGGTGACTGAGGTGCAGTGAGGTCCCCAGGGTGGCCGTGACCCCAGGACCTTGGGACATGCCTGTGTGTGGAGATGAGTACAGTGAGGTCCCCAGGGTGGCCCTGACCCCAGGACCTTGGCACATGCCTGTGTGTGGAGAGGGGTCTTTACAGAGGTGACTGAGGTGCAGTGAGGTCCCCAGGGTGGCCCTGACCCCAGGACCTTGGGACATGCCTGTGTGTGGAGAGGGGTCTTTACAGAGGTGACTGAGGTGCAGTGAGGTCCCCAGGGTGGCCCTGACCCCAGGACCCTGGGACGTGCCTGTGTGTGGAGATGGGTCTTTACAGAGGTGACTGAGGTGCAGTGAGGTCCCCAGGGTGGCCCTGACCCCAGGACCCTGGGACGTGCCTGTGTGTGGAGATGGGTCTGTACAGAGGAGACTGAGGTGCAGTGAGGTCCCCAGGGTGGCCCTGACCCCAGGACCCTGGGACGTGCCTGTGTGTGGAGATGGGTCTTTACAGAGGTGACTGAGGTGCAGTGAGGCCCCCAGGGTGGCCCTGACCCCAGGACCTTGGGACATGCCTGTGTGTGGAGAGGGGTCTTTGCAGAGGTGACTGAGGTGCAGTGAGGCCCCCAGGGTGGCCCTGACCCCACAGGACTGGGGTCCTTGTAGAAGAGGAGGTGAGGACACAGACGCACACAGAGGGACGACCCTGTGAGGACCCAGGGAGAAGATGGCGTCTGCCAGCCCACGAGAGAGGCCTCGGGAGGAGCCGCCCTGCCCACACCTGGACCTCCTGCTTCCACCCTCCAGGACTGGGGAGATAGACCTCTGCTGTTGTGGCCACCCAGGCCTTGGGACTTTGTTACAACAGCCCCGAGTACACTCATACCCACCTGGGGTTTAATGATCGGGGAATCACGGAAACTCTGTCCAGTCATTCTTAGATAAGGTGACACCCGCCAGTCATCCCAGCATCCCGGGAGACCACAGTTCAAATCCACCCCGGGAAACCCAGACCCTGGCTCCCGATAAAAGAGAGAGAGGGAAGCAATGGCCGATCTCGTTGGAGAACCTGAGTTTTATTCCCAGTAACTGAAGAAAAAAAAAAAAAAACCCCATGCATCCCAAGGTGTTCAAAGGAAGGAGACGGACACACCCCGGATTCCATTCCCACCTCACCAATTGTCCCATGTCCCCTGGGGCCAGAACTGGGAGGCGACCCTCTTTACCTCGAGAGCCACAAAAGCGAACGTTGGCGCAGGCGGCCCGCCCGGCGCTCAGCCGCGTTAACAAAGCCGGAGGCCGGGCCTCGCGTCGCTGTGTGGCCTCCACGGTGTAGAGGAAACTGGCGAAGCTGCCAGACCTCCCTCCCAGGCCTCCCTCCCAGCTGGCGGCCGTGCGCTCAGGGAGGCCCAAGGCGACTCCGCTTCTGCGTCCACTTGCGCGACCTGCGGGTCCTCGGAGTCTGGGGCACCGAGGTTTCGCCCAGAGCCAGCTGGTGTACACAGTCGGCGCCCAATGCTTGCTGCTGGCGGAGGGCGTCCCCCCCACCACAGGCGCGCGCTCCTTGGCCGGGGTGGGGGTCCCAGCTCGCGTTTCAGAGAGAGACCCCTCGCCCTGGGCTCCCGGGTGCGCACGCGGCTCCCACCGGCGCCTAATCAGTGCAGGAGAACCCGGGCTCCTTCTCTCAGGCGACGTCTCCAGCGTAACCGGCGCTGCTCCGGAAGCGCAGATCGGCCTCTGGAAATCCCCAGAGAAGCGACTTTGCTAAACTGAGTTGCTTAGAGCCTTGCTAAATTGCAGAGGCTGGCCTCCAACTTGCAATCCTCCTGCCTCAGCCTCCCAAGTCGCTGAGATGACAGGCGTGCACCACTTCCCAGCAGGTATGTTTTTTTTTTTTCTAACAAGAAAGGCGAGTGGGGTCAGGAGAAGAGGGACGTCTGAAGAGAGCTCTCCCTGCCGTCCACAAAAACCCGAGGAGGAAGCTCCGGAGCCCAGACCTCAGAAGTGGCTCTCTGGCCCCATCTTGGCCCTGCCTGCCACTCAAAAATAAATGAATCTTACATCAAGACGGTTGAGGCCAAGCCTCGTGCAAAGGGATTTTTATATCAAAAAACGAGAATAGGAGCTCAAGAACCTCCGTATGGCAAGGACGGGGACCCAGAGCGGCCCCGCCTTAGAAATGGTCCCTTAGCAAAGGAATTGGAATAAGTGAAAACATTTCAGTTGAACTCAGAAGAGAATTTGAAAGAATACCAATCAGACTTCAATAAATGAAAGAGAATGATCCCCACCAGAGAAGGCTCTCCGGCTAACGGAACCCAAGCCGGACACCTGTCATCCCGGAGGCTCCGGAGGCTGAGGCAGGAGGCTCGCAAGTTGGAGGCCAGCCTCAGCAACATAGCAAGTTCCTGAGCAACTCAGCGAGACCCTGTCTCTAAATAAAATAGGAAAAGGGCCGGGAGGTGGCTCCGTGGTTAAGCGCCCCTGGGTTCCACCCCTGGGACCTCAAGGAGTCCCCTCCGGGTCAACACATCCGGAAGTCCAAAGGAGGACCTTAAAAGCCAGACCTCCATCAACGTGGGGCGCCTGGTGACTGGGGTTCCACTCAGAACTAGCGGATCGACTTCAGTCATTTTCTCTCTGGACCACGATTCAAAAGAACATTCGCCCTTTGGGAGACGCCACCTCCGACGCATTTTTTTTTTTAAATTTCATTTATTTTGAAATAAGCTGCACCGCTGAGCCTGACCTCGAACCTGGGATCCTCCTCCCTCAGACTCCTCAGGCGCTGCGATTTCCGGCGAGCTTGTCTCCATACCTTTGATTGACAAGATGCCCCGCGGGGTCGTATAGAAGAAAACTAAGGGACCCAGATTTCTCGATCCGCGTCTAAATCAAAAATCCAAGGTGCAATCGGCCTCGTGAGGCTGCTCCCCCAACCCCACGGGCGGCTGGAAGGTCCCCTGCAAAGGTCGGTTGTCATCTGGAGCCGATGACTGCGGATCACCCGCGGGTCCGGCCCGGCCTGCGCAGGGAGACCGGCCATCAGCGCCCCGGGAAGAAGTCCCTCCCGCGCCGTCCAGGCCGCTGCGGGGCGTCCGCTGCTCCTGACCCTCGAGACTAAGAAGCCCAGCGGCCCTGGGTCCCATCTGCAGCCTGAGTTTGCAGCTTTGCTCTGGGGACAGCCCGGGTGCCCGGGCGAGGTCGGACCTGGGGAAGGACAGCGGGAGGATCACAAGTTGGAGGCCAGCCTCAGCAACTTAGGAAGCTCCTAATTGACTTAGCCAGACGTTGTCTATAAATAAAGAAATAAAAAAGGGCGGGGATGTGGCTCAGAGCTGAAGCGCGCAGGGCTCAATCCCTGGTAGAAAAAAAAAATGAAAAAAGTAAAAAATGAAAATACAAATTTCTTCTGCAAGAAAAGGAACATCTAACCCCCTATTGGCATTTCCAACAGCTCTGTCCCTATGAGAAGTGACCACTGCCTCACCTTCCTGCCTTTGAAGCTTGGTGCCCGATGATCTGACCGCCTGCAGGGCCACCAGGGCTGTGACTGACAGCTGGAGCCTCTGCTTGGACCTCAACCTCATCGACTTCCACATGCACAGCCCTCCGCACAGCAGATTTTCATTCTTAAATGCGTGATGCACCTTATCTCAGTCCATTCAGGCACAAACCCCCAGCCCGGGGCTGAGGGACCCCAGACCCGGCTGCTCTCAGCCCTGCAGGCTGCAGCCCAGGTCCAGGCGGGCAGACTCGGGGCTGCTGAGGCTGCTTCCTGCTCAGAGAGGGCGCCTGCTCCTGGTCCCCACAGGGTGGGAGGGCAGGGGGCTCTCTGGTCTCTATAAGGACCTCGTCCCATTCCTGGGCTGCACCCTGGTGACCTCAGCCCTCCCAGAGCCGCACCTCCAACACCAGCACCCAAACATTTGATTTCCAAGTGTGAATTCGGGGTGCAGGAGGATCCAGGTTCTGCCCCGTCTCCCCGTGGCTGCACTGGGTCTCAGTCCCCCTCTCCTGTCTTTGTGGAAGCCCCTCCCTTGGGGTTCAGGCCCTTCTACAGCTAAGGCAATCTCATCTTGAACCCCTTAACTGCATTTCACGGACCCTCTGTTCTAAGCGAACCCATCTCCTGTGCCAAGACTCAGGACGTCAACTGCCTTTCTGGGCGAGGACACCGCTCAGCCCTGGGGAGGTGGATACAGATGTCGGACTCAGACAAGCTCCCAGCTCCAAGGAGGAGAGATGCCCCGGCCCCCAAACTGCTTCTTCCCGTGGGAGAAAGTCCAGGATGGACACTCAGGTCCAGGTGCTTCAGGGATGCAGGAAAAGATCCCCCAAGTTTAACACACACCCCTGGACCCGCTGTCCAAGTTCTGAGGATGCAGGGAGTGTTGAATAGTGAAATATAATAGCTTTTGGACCAAAACCTTTGCGAGTCTGGACATGCCCAGTTGTCCTGGGGAATGCTGGTGATCTTCCCAGATCCTCAGCAATTCTGTGTCAGGCAGCAGACCTGGGAAAGGGTGCCGGCAGAAGCCCATTCACTATGGAGGGTACCTGGGCAGGGTACCTGGGCAGGGTGCATGCACAAGTGTTTGGATATTTGAGGTGGGAGAACGCTTGCTCATGACTTCAAGACCAATCTGGGCTACAGAGCTAGACTCCGCCTCCCTGCAAAAAAACGAGATTGTTAAAAACAGACATGATGACCTCGTGCGCATGTGTGGCTGCATGACCATGTGATCCTGCAACATGTCAATCAGAAAAACCAGAGAGGGCACTCCATTCATGTGTGATCTATCCAAACGCATCAACGCATGCGCCTGTCGTGTGCAGCTCGTTGGAACAAAGAGAAAAAATGTCAATTCAGAAAACGTCAATACAGTGTGAATTTGCAAAGGATATTTTGTTGCAAAACGATGGCCCGGGGAGAGCGCGCGCCTGCTGGATTCTCTGGGTTCGGCCTAACATCTTGCAAACTTCGTGCAGCAAAATCGCCCGTCTTCCTTCTGCTTCTGCTGCGTCTTCTGGGTGCACGAGGCTGCGGAGGTCAGACCCGTCCCTGGACGTGGCTCTCCATTCTCCAAGTCCACCAGCCGGGGAAAATCAACGTGGAGAATCTCCCTGTGCCCCAGAGCAAGTGCCCAGGTGCCCGGTGTGGAAACCTGCGGCCCCGGCGCCACCGCACGGACCGCCTCGGGGATGCGCAAGAACGCGGGCCGGATGCGCGCCGTCGATCCTAATCAGGTCTCCGCGGCCCCGAGAACCGTGGGGTCTTTTGCAAAACATCGATGCGTGCGGTCAAGTGCGGCCCGGCTAATTGCTTGTTAGCTCATCTATCATCTTGTCCCGGGAACAGCACGGGGGTCACCTCTTCGCCTAATGAAGGAGCCGCGTCTCTAAAGATTTCCACTGCGCCCGGTAAGTGAGTGCGCGCCGAGCCGGCTCTCTATTAAGGAGCCCGGGGTCGTCACCATGAGGAATGGCCAGGCCTCCCGACCCCCGGGCTTGACCTCGCAGGGAGCGTTGGAATTCAGCGGTCAGTCCAGGCCCCGTCCGGCTGGGAGCCGGCTTCCCGCGACCCCGTAGCTGCGACTTCTCTTTCCCAAGCAGGTTTCTGGGACCGGGAGAGGCAGGCGCTGCATCGGGTGGTGAGATTCCCCAAATGAGCTGCCAGCAGCCGGCTGAGCAAGGCCTCGGCTCGCTCCCTGGGAGAGGGTGACCACACGTCTCTGTGGACGATGATGGGATCTTCCATCTGCTGGTACTTTTTTGCCGGGGATGGAGTTGAGGTCATTCATTTTAAACCTGAAACTCTGCCCTCTGTCCTTGGGCTGCGTGTGCTGGTCGCCTCTCTGCTCCGAGGTATAAAGCGGGAAGGTTTATTTGGGCACATGATTTCGGAGCATGGTCAGTTGGCTCCATTGCTGTGGGTCAGAAAGGAACAAGGGAGAACGAGAGGACTGGGGTCAGAAGGTCCCCTCCCAAGGGGCAGTTCACTGACCTAAGGAACTCTGGGCTGTTGTCTCAACCCCTGCCCTTATTTTTTATTTGAGGACAGGGCCTTGCTAAGTTGGTGAGGCTGGCCTCCAACCTGCAATCCTCCTGCCTCAGCCTCCAGAGCTGCTGGGATGACAGGCGTGCACCACCCTGCCTGTCCCTCTGGGCTGTCTGTTACAGGCTGCGGGGTCTCAGGTGCATGGCTGAGACGATCCCCTCCACCACCACCAAGCAAGACTCTAGTTTTCCCCCCAGAGAAGCTCACCAAGGGAACTGGCACCTGTAGGTCATGGGGGCCACGCACTGATTCTCCCGAGTCCCAGGCCCTGCTCGGCCCCACTGGGGATCCGAGGTGAGCTCCAGGGCTGCCCTTCCCGGTGCGCTCGCCTGGGCCGCACCAGCCGGGGGGCACCGCTCAGCAGCCTCCACCGTCTCCACAGACCCCCTGCAAACGCAGCCCAGGCGAGGCCCTTCCCGGATGCGGATGCAGCCAGAGCTCCTCCTCCTGCAGATTCGTCCGCATTCGCCGCCTTGGTGACGCCGAAGGAAGGACGCAGCTTAAAAATCGCACGCAGGGAAAACTGCTGGGCGCGCACGGCCCGGGCGCATTTGACTCGGGAGTGCGGCTCCAGATCCCTGGCTCCTCTCGCTGTGGGCGGCCCCGGGAGTGTCCCCCCCCCGGGCAGCAGCTGGGCCCACAGAACTCGGCAGCAACGGGCGCGGGTGCAGCGGCCCTCCAGCGGCCCCGTCCAGCGGAAGCCCCGGGACCCCCACGGGATGGTGCGTCCTTGGAGAGGGGGCGCTTGGTGGTGGAAGGTTTCCTGGAAGGTTCTAGAACTCGAGGAGGGGAAGTCCAGACCGGATGTCCCCCAGGGACTGCCCCTCCTGGGGGCACGACCTGCCAATCACAGGCCTAGCTCCGCAGCTCTGACCCCGAAAGCGAGAGGCGGGGGCATTTTGCAGGCCAAGCCCCTGCACGCAGCCTGGGCAGTCAAGGGACGGTCCTTGGAACCTAAGGAGGTCACCACAGTGGATGTGAGTGTCCAGAAGCAGCAAGCGTCCTGCAACGGCGAGGACACGCGGGGAGCCCGAGGGCATCCCGGGGAGCCAGGAGCCGCGTCCGCTGCGGTGGGGGCGCACGAGGGCAGGAGGCCGGCGTCCACGGTCGGCGCCAGGTCTGTTGAACCCCGGCCGCTTGGCGGTGCTTCCAGGTGGGAAGCCGGGCGCACGTGGATGGCATAGTTGGGGTCTCCGCCAAGGTCGCCGTTGAGACCCCGCAGGCCACCCTGGGAAACGCCAGTGCCAATCTCCTTGGTCCCCTCGGGGTGGCCGCCCAGGACAGAGCGATGCGTGGGAGGCGCCCCTGCCCGGGCCACCCCCGCAGACCGTGGTTTCAGGGTGGCCCCGGGCCCGGACCCAGACGCATTGATCCGTTCGTCGTTTCCTCTCGGTGCAGCAAAGTTCCGCGGGGAAACCTCCGTGGCCGCGGAAGCTCACGCTCGCCCTGCAGGGCCTTCGGACCAAGGTCCGTCCCCACCGCTCGGCTCCTGGGGTCTGAGACGCATTTGCTCTGGGGACCAGGGCGGTGCTGCTGGGCACCTGGAGAGTGTGGCTGGCCGTGGCCCCAGGGGCATAATACGCAGCCACCTCTTGAGCGACACTTGGTCCAGATACGCACTGGTGTCCCTTCCCGTCCCTGGACGGTCCCAGCCCGGGCAGCCTCTGTGTGCACCAAACATCTTCTCCTGGCTTCTCCCAGGCTTCCCAGAAGAAGCTCTTCCCATGCAACCCTTGGACAGACCCCTTCGGCTTCCCCGGAAGACTGGGTCTAGGCGGATGCCGTGCGTGCATGCGTGCATGTCATCCGGACATGACTCTGGAGGCTGAGGCAGGAGGATTGCAACTCAGAGGCCAGCCTCAGCAGCTTAGCCAGATCCTCAGCCAGTTAGCAAGACCCGGTCTCAAAATAAAATATTAAAAGGGCGGGGGATGTGGCTCAGGGGTGAAGCGCCCCTGGGTTCCATCCCTGGTACCAAAAAAAAACTCCGGGGTGGAGACTGCCTCCTGCCTCGGCCTCCAGAGTTCTCCAGTGGTTTTTGCATCCGGCCGATGAGCTTTTCAAAATCACCCCAGGCCGTTTTTCCACTGCACAAAGTCAGACCCTGCTCTTATTCAGGGCCTGACAGCATTTCTTCCTCTGCTCTTCCAGATCCCGACCCAAGCCCGGGGACATTGAGCAGGATCTCCGCTCCGTCCAACCCAGCCCTTGGCCCAGGGCGTCCTAACTGTGCAGGGTGACCCTGTATTCATTCCCCGTTTTCCAGCCAGGGGGACACGTTCCAAGGTCCCCAGCAGATGCCGGGAACCCATGCACGTTGTGTTTGGGTGCCTAATTAATGCACATTGCATTTGGGTGCCTAATTAATGCATGCGAGCCTCTGCCTGTGACAGCCTCTTCCTTGGCGACTCCCTCCAGGGCCTGTTGGCCTCCTGTCCACCCCACATCCCTACGACCCCCTGAGTCCCCCCAAGCAAAGCTTTGATGATCCCGACTGCCTGCAGTGAGGCCCCAGTGACCACCCGACAGGCCTCCCCTGGACCCTGGGAGCTGGCCTCACCCGCCCTCCCAGCCCTTGGAGCATGGAGCTCCACCTTGGTCAATCAAGATGGCGCACCATTCCCAAACAGGGAGCCCTACTCTCTGCTTCCTGCTCCCACCCCCTCCCCCCAGAGTGAGTCCCCCTTGTGAAGTTGACCTCGACTGAGAGACCCAACCTCCCAACCCTGGACAGTCCCTCTGACTCCAATTGTCAAATATGGCGGCCAAGGGCAAGGGCCTCCATTGGAACGCCATTGCCCATTTTCCAAAGTCTTCCTCGCTCGCCGGCCTTGAGGGAATGCACGTTGTGAGATGGGGGCTGAGGCAGGGAGGGGAAAAGCCATCCTATCCAGGACGCCAGGGTCCCTGGTCCTTCGATGGGACCTGATGGGAGGTCCCTTCATGCAAGAGGAGGATGACCGGGGGGTTTGTAGAAACCACCCGCCTCCAGGGGAGTCAGGACTCCCAGGGTGCGACAGGCATGGGGATCTCCCTCTCCCAGGGGACCACGCTGTGTCCACTTTTATTTTATTATGATTTTCGTACCAGGGATGGACCCAGGGGTGCTTCCCCACTGAGCCACCTCCCCAGCCCTTTTTTATACTCTATTTAGAGCCAGGGTCTCGCTAAGTTGCTTGGGGTTTTGCTAAGTTGCAGAGGCTGGCCTCAACTTTCCATCCTCCTGCCTCAGCCTCCCACAGAACCAGTGCATTGAAGACTTCCCACTTTGGGGTTGTTTTCCGTCTATTTCCCTCCCGCTCTCTCACCAAGTAGCTGCTCAGGAAAGACTCTTTGCATGAGATGACGCAGGAAGCAAAGACCTCCCTCCCACTCGTGTGTCTCACCCAAGGCTGACACCATTTCACTCCTACTGTATACATTTCCTCCAAGCGGACACCGTGGATCCCTTGCTGCAAACGCCAAGTGGCCCAGAGTCCTCAATGCAACATCTGAGGAAGCTCAGAGTCGGGTGCCGGAGACGCATGAAGGAAAGGTTCAGGGCAATGCCCGTCCAGCACCCCTGGACGCCCCACCTTCTGCCCTCCAGAGCCAGGGCTGTGCCCGGCGGGGGGACCCAGAGCGCCTGCCTGAGAGCCAAACCGCCCAACGCGGGGCTGGTTTGCTTGTGAGACCCCGCTGTCTGTCTCTGGGCTGCTGGTTGAGGGTTTGCAATGGGATCTGCCCAGCCTGAGACCTGGGTGCCAATCACCTGTGCAGCTGGCCTGAGCCGCTACCCAGGAAGCCCCTGGGTCCTGACAGCGTCCACGGCAAGTGACAGGTCCGGGGAGACCTCTCTGCACCCTGGAGAGCGGGGATGTGGTGCTTTGGGTCTCTGATTGGAACGCAGACGGGCTCCCGTGAACCGGGCTGCAGCTCGGAGCCTGGCCCCGGGGGCGGCCATCCAAGTGGCCTCCACGGAGCAGGACGGGGTGAGCGTGTGCCCAGGGCCAGGAGGGAGATTGGAACAGGAAAGGCCCAGCCCCCTCCCAGCAGGGCCCCGCCGCTCTTTGTCTCTCTCACAAAGACTCTGAGCCCCCCGTGGGGCCAGGCCGTCCTGGAGAGTCCTGCGGCCAGCTTCCTGGGGTCCCGACAAGGGGCGGCCTCCGGGGCTGGAAGAGGACAGGGCTCTGGGCCAATGTGTGTGGCCGATCCTCAGATGTCGCTCTGCAGAGAGCTGAGTGGGAAATCGGAGACCGGCGGGAGGAGAGATGGGGCGGGGTGCAAAGTTAAAGCCAGCAGGGGGGACGGTCATCTCCCTAGGATTTCTCAGCCTCCGCCCTGCGGACCTTCAGGATGAGGTTCTCTGTGCTGGGCTGTGCTGTGCACGGCAGGCTGTGGAGCAGCCTCTCTGGGCTCCACACGCCAGGAGCCAGGAGCAGCCCCACCCAGGTTGACAGAATTGGTAGGAGGCAGGTGGATGGAGAGATGGACAGACAGAGGCAGATCACCGACGCTGGTCCTCCCGGTGGGCCGACCTGTTCGCCCTCCGACACCAGGTGAGGACGGACTCTAGTCTCCTCCCGGTGGTGTTGGCCTCCCACCCGGGGCTGCTGCCTCCCCGACTTCATCCACCCAGCGCCAGAGTTGAACGCGCTTCCCGGTCGGAGGTCGGATCTGCAGAGACCCCTGAAGCGCGCAGGGCTGTGGTGGGACCCCCTCTGGGTAGGACCCTATTTCAGCGCCGCTCCCTTTGACGGTGTGCGGCGAATGCGCTCAGCCCGCGGGGAAATGCGTTGGAAACCAGCAGGAAAAGAAACCCCTGGAATCCGTAAAGAACACCTTGGTTTTTTCATCCTGGTTAAATGCTCACAAATGGCCGCAAGGCATTCTGGGAAACGGCTCATGGCCACGGGCATCGCTTCTCGGAGTTGATGAATAGACAAACCGAAGGTCGTCGGTGTATGCCGTGGAATATTACCCGGCCATGAACAAGGTTCTGACCTGCTGCGACGTGGACGGATCACAAGGAGGTGAGGCTCGGTGAGAAGAGCGGACACAGCAGCCCTCACACTGTGGGATTCCAGTGATGGGTGCCACGTAGTCCATCTGGAAGTTTCCACAGAGGCTTTGGTATGGAAGGCTAGGGTGTCCACGGCAGGAATGTCCAGAGGTTGGGGTGTTGGGGGAAGTGACTGGATTCTGGGGACTCTGACATCCTTAGTGGATTAATCCACGGAATGGACTAGTGGGAGGATCTGGAAAGTGGAGGAGGTGGAGGCTGGTTGGAGGAAGCGGGTC
>JAJEJO010050656.1:0-15639 GCA_020662805.1 Glaucomys volans | reverse complement strand
ATTATTATTATTATTATTATTATTATTTATTTTTTATTGGGGATTGAACCCAAAGGCCTTTTACTACTGAACTATACCCCCAACCCTTTTTATTTCTTATTTTGAGACAGGGGCTTGCTAAGTTGCTGATGCTGGCCTGGAACTTGCAGCCTCGGCTGATCCTCATGCCTCAGCTTCCCAAATAGCCAGGATTATAGGCATGTGCCACTGCGCCCAGAAAGGACCAGACTTCTTAGTTGGTTTAGCTGAGCTGTTACCCACAAGGATAGCAAAGGAAAAAGGAAAGGAAACTAGTATGTGTTGACTGAGTGGATAATATGTGCATTCCCAAGTAGGCTTCAGAATTTTATAGATGAGGAAACTGAGTCTTAGAAAGATTGACTATTCACTCAAGTCCACATAGCAAGGAAACAGGTGGCTCAGGAATTACAGCCTCATAGCCTGGCTCTAATGCTAGCCTTGGTCTGCTACCTGGAGCCAGAACAGTGCCATTCCAGGCCCACCATCCTTCTGTACTGCACCTCTGGCCCTGGGCTGCAGACCTGTGGCAGGTGCAGGCATATGGGAGGGAGGGGGACAAAGGGTACAGCTCTCCATATACAACCTCCATCACGTGGCTGCTGCACCAGATACCTTGCCCTGGGCCCCCTGGCCCCACCCCCAGAAACTGATAAGGAGCCAGGGTAAGAGGAGGGGGCAGAGATAAGTCAGGGCACTGAGCAGGGCCTCTGCACCCAGACAGTCCCTGGAGGGGGAGAGTGGAAGGAGCACAGAAAATCGGCCATTCTGTCTCTGACATCCGCCCCCCCCAGGCCCAGGACTGGGCAGTGGGAGCTGGACAGGAGGCCAGGGGGGGGGGGGGGGGCAAGCAGGGAGCTTTAGCCCAGGGAGCCGTCAAGAAAGTAGGTCAAGTTTTTCTTGGCTTGTGGAGAAATTCCTGTTATAAATTTATAATGGCGTAGCCAGCCCTTAGGGGTGGAGGTTGGGGGGAGGAGGAGTGGGTGGGGATGCCCAGGGGCTGGGCAGTGGGGCCTGCTACTCTCAGCCAGAACAGAGAGGGGTAGGGGGCGAGAAGAGCCGTGGGGGTTGGGTTGGACAATAGAGGCTATTCTGTTCCCACTTCTATCTGAGCCCAGAGGCTTCATTTGGTCTGTCTGCCTCCAAATGTCTCCGTCTCTGTCGCTCTCTCTCTCTCTCTTTCTCTGGGTGTCTCCCTGTCTCCCCCCAGGCTGTGCCTCGGTGCTTGGCACACCCTGGCTGCGGTGCTGCCCCCGCCTGTCTCCTGCCCGCCTGGCACAGTGCCACCACTTGTTTACAGAAGCTGGAAAAATCCACTCGCCAGCCGGAGGCCCAAGCGCCCCCGGGGAGGGGAGGAGGCAGGCCCAGGAGTGGGCAAGCTAAGAGAGGGGCAGCCCTGGGGAGCGGGCCCTCAGGGCAGGTGAAGAGGTCCAAGGCTTATAGGAATGGGCATTAGCAGCTATCAACCAGGATGGGCAGGGAACCTCAGCAACAGCCACAGGGCACAGGCGGCTCCTGCCCCAGGCCTTAGCTATGGAGGACCCCCCTCCCCCACACCCCACCACTACCAGTTGCTACAGGGCTGACCTGGGGCAATGCCAACCTAAGTCACCCTGTTTATTTTCCCTTCCCCCTCCCAGCCCAGCTTTAACTCCAAATGTGTCTGGGCACTGCCAAGGGCTTGCACGTGCCTACTGGGGGGGGGCAGGGTCCTTCTCTGCCCCACCTCTGTGCAGAGCCATGCCCTGGTGCCACTCAGTGCAGCACAGGCTTGGTTAGTCCCTGGCACTGGGCAGAGGATCAAGGTGCTGCCCTTATTGCTTCGGGCACTCTTGCCAGGCACCTACCAGGAGTCCAGAATCCATGGGGACTCCTTGAAATCTCTGTAGTGACATATCTGGGCCTCTGAGGGAACATAGAGCCCATAAAGAAGGCCCAGCATGTAAGGAGGCACAAAGCATGTGAGTCTGTGTTAGTTGGGGCAGAAAGAGGTCAGTGGGGAAGGGGGCTGGGGCAGGGATATCCACGCTGAAAGTCAGCCCCTCTCCCCTTCTCCAGCTTAATATTCCTAAGCTCCTTCCTGGAACATCCCTTGCAGAGGCACAGGCCCAGTTTAGAGGAAGCGGAGAGGGTGGAGCTACGGGACTCAGACTGCTTTCTGCTGGACAGCAGGACAGTAAGACCCACCTGTCAGCTGCCCTGGCTACCCACTCTCTGTCAGATAAGAGCTGCCTGGTGGCAGCGTGGGCAAGGTGCCCGCGGAGGGGGAAGCATTTCATTAAGCTTAAGTGCTTCTGTGATGGGGGTACAGGGATGAGAAGCCAATGCGGCATCCGTGGGCACCATGCCAGGTTCCCACTGCTGTGTGTCCCACTCTGCAATCCTGCGGATCTGAGGGACACCCCCAGAGGAGTTCTGGGGCTGACAGATGCCCCGAGGATCTAGCCTCAAACACTGCACACCATGCTGCCACTCGGCAGCTCTTATTCTGATCTTGGCTTTGGCCCCTCCTTTCTGGGGCCCCTGAACTTTGCCCTTAATGTTCTGAAGAAAGCCCTGCCCTCCTTCTTGACAAGCCCAGAGACACACATGCACAGGGCAGGGAGGTGGCTGAGAAAAGGAGAGAAAGAGGAGGAAGAGAGGGGCAAAAGAGGTGATAGGGAAAGAGGGGAAGAAAAATGTGAAGGGGGAAGAACAAAGAGATAGGGCAGGGATGGGAAGGTAGAGCTCAGGATGTCAATGTAGTAAAGGGAATGGAAGAGAAGGAAAGGATGGGAAGGGGTGGGAGAGAAGGTGAGGTGGGAAAGAGGACAGATGAGGGGAGGAGAGACAGATGAAGGAGGGGAGACAAAGGGAGAAAGGTAACAAAGAAAGATGGGTGGGGGGGTGCTTTGTGCCCCGCCTAAGTCCCTCCCCATGGAGGCTGGGGAAGGGGGAGTAGGAATGGTTTCCACGGTGACAGCTGGTTCTTGGTGGCCTGGCATGTAGGCTATTAATAGTGCTGTGGGTAGGTTCACACCTCCCTCTCCCCTTCCCCTCTGCTAGCTGCTAGGGTGGGGGGAGATCCCTCCCCCACCACCCACTCCCAATCATTCAGCATGGATGCCCTGACTCCACACCACCAGGGCCAAGAAGGGCAATACTAAGGAACCTTGGGCAGCCACTGTGGCCACACACACATGGCATGCACAGGTAGACAGGTATGTTTGTGCAGTCACTGCCCCTGTGTCAAGGTGGGCTCCCACAGGCAGCCACCAACCCAACCCAACAGTCTCGGGGAGCCTGTAGCCATTGTGGAGCTGCAGCAGCAACATGCACCCCACATTTAGGATCAGACGTTTCCCTGGGGCTGGAACCTCTGTTTCTTTTCCCAGACCCCCTTTCCTTCTATTCTCAGGTATAGATGAGGCAGGGTTGCCCCACCCAACTTTGTTATCCTAGTGCCAGGAAAGGGGAGTGAAGGCAGGAAGGCAGGTACAATTTGTCAGGTGTGATGTGGCAGAAAAGTAGAGACTTGGGCACAGCTTAGCAGGCATGGAGATCAGGGAGGGAGGGAGGCAACACCCTTGGGTGGGCTCTCATTGGGTCCCCCAGGAGATGGGATTCTGGAGCTTAAGAACAAAATCTCATTTCCCAGCTATTATGAGGCCTCAGAGGCTAGAAAATGGGAGATAGGGGTGGGGGATGTACATAAAGGGGGAGGCTGGTTAATTAAACAAAGGATTCTCCCCACCCCCCCCACAAAGAATATAACAGGAAACTCCCCCCTGCAGGTCAGAGACAGAAAGACATAAACAGCAACCCTGTCTTGGGCCAGAAGCCCAGTACTAACATCAAAGACAGCGCTTCCCCTCCCATTCCCCCATAACCTCGCCCACCTGCTTCTCCTTTTCCCCCTCCTCCAGCCCAGACCAGCTCCAGTCAGGTATTAAGGTGGGCATCCAGGACTAGAGGGTTACCCCTCTAGTCAGGTTCAGCCCCCACGCCCACTGATGGACAACTGTGCCTATCCCCAGGCTCGAGAGTTCAGCCCCTTCCTTACCAGCCCACAAAACGTCAGGCCCCCCTGCCCTAATTCCCCTCAGGAATGGAAGTAGGAGATCCAAATGGTCAAGAAGGCAGAATTAGGAGCACCCCCAAGTTGGGCATGGCACTCTCCCCACCCTCCCCCCAGCAGCCAGTGGGTAATTGGAGCTGGGAGCTGGGGCAGCTGAATGCTGGAGGCATGAATGTCACAGGGCCAAGGCGTTTGCTGCAGATGGCATCATGGGCACAGGGCTTGGGGTACTCCCTCTGCACTCTTCTCAGGCAGAAGTTGCCTGCCAGCCCCAGGGAGTCTGGCATAGACGGGGAGGGAATGGTGGAAGGGAAAAGAAAGGCAGGGATGTTCTCCCAGGCACCCCAGGGAGGCAGGAGCTAGCCCCCACCCAGGGAGAACTGGCAGAGGCAGAGCGAGGGAGAGGAAGAGAAGGAGAGACAGAGGGGAAGAGAGGGAGGGAGTAGGAAGGAGGAGGGAGAGGAAGGGAGAGAGGGATTGGGAAGTTTTGTGTGCATGTGTGTGTGTGTGTGAGAGGAGAGAGGCAGAGAGAGGAGAGAGAGAAAGGGAGAAAGGGAGGGAGGGAGGGAAGGAGGGGGAGGGGGGAAGAGGGGGAGGGGGTAGGGAGAGGGAGAGAGAGAGAGAGAGAGAGAGAGAGAGAGAGAGAGAGAGAGGAGTGAGAGAGAGAGAAAGCAAGAGTGCACAAGCAAATGCAGCTGAGTCTCCGGCACACACACAGACACGTGCAGACACACACACTCACCCCGCATGCGCAGACCCACAGGGCTCCAGCACCGTTCCAGCAGATATTCAGGAGCCCTCCCCAGCCCACACATGCTCAAAAACACTCTCACATGGATGCGTGCACAACACACCCACTCACTGATGTGTACGAAAATGCTGATAGCCACCAAAGCCCGTCCCCTCCTCCTCCCCAGGCCTGGAAAAAGAGAAAATGAAACAGGCAGCTAGCACTCAGACAGCCAAGAGCCCATCTCTTCTGAGGAGGAGGAGGAAAGGAGGAAGAGGCAGAGGAGAGAGGAGGAGGAGGAGGATGCAGTGACTGGGGGCTTGGCCCAATCACACAGCTCTTTGCCACTGCTGGGGGTTTGGCTGTGCCTTTGGCACTAACTTTTAACCCCTGTCCCTGCTCTCCAGACTGAGTGCCCACTCCCAAAGCAGGGGAGCAATGATAGCATTTCCTAGACACAATGGCATCCATCTGGCTCCCCTGGTCTACGTAGTGAACCTCGTTTTTTTTTTTTTTTTTTTTTTTTTACCTTCATTTTATTTATTTATTTATAGGCGATGCTGAGAATTGAACCCAGGGCCTCACACATGCCAGGAAAGTGCTGTACTACTAAGCCATAACCCCAGCCCCTACCTAGTGAACTTCTGACCCTCCCTCTGGACTATCTCGTACCAACCAGGAGGGAGGTTGCCATTAGAACCCTAGCTTTAGCCTGCCAGGTGACACTAAGGTGAAAACACCTGTCCTCACTACTGAGAACAATCTTAGTGGCATGCACATCTCCAGCCTGGTGTGTGTCAGTTCTGGGAGGAGAGGAAGATCCTCAGGTGCTGCTTACCACACCAGGCAGCAATGGATTGAATGAGGTGTCATCCCATCTTACAGGGGTTTGCTGGTTGGTTGGTTGGTTGCTTTTCAGTGCTGGGGATGGAACCCAGGGCTTTGCACATTCTAGCAAAGGCTCTACTACTGAGCTACACCCCAGCCTCAACTACCTTATGTTCTTTTTTTTTTTTTTTAATTATTTGCTCTAATTAGTTACACATGATAGCAGAATGCATTTCGACGATTGTACATAAATGGAGCACTACTTGTTACCTTACGTTCTTTATCTTCACTCTGAGTAGGAAAGACATTGTTTCCAGATAAAAACCCAGGCTCAAAGTCATACAACTGGTGAATGGCAAAATCCTAGCCTCCCAACTCCCAGGCAGAGTTCTTTCCACACAGTGACACCTGCCTCCCCCACCCCCCTGCCCCACCACCCCAAGAAGCACCTAAGTTCCCCCAAGCACCTCTGCAACTGTGAGAATTGGAATTGAGATGGATTTCCACTCCAAAGCCTCCCAGTCACGCCACCTTGGGGCATCCACTATTGTCCTTGCCTCACCTTGAAGGGCAAAGGCTGAATAAAAGGGGATTGGGGGAGAGGGGATCCTGATCATCAGACTCACAGAAAGAAAGAGGCACCCCAGGACAGTCCCAGGATCTCCAGGTACCATGCCTACAATGCTAGTCCTTCCTCAGGGTCTCAGTTTCTCTCTGCCATTACCCTTCACACTAATGCCTGCTCTGTGCAGGAAGAGGAATCTGGCATCTGTCAGCGGGGACTAGGTTCTGGTTGGTGAATGGTAGGTAGCTAGGGTGCTGAGCCCCTAAGAGAGAGGAAGAGTGCTTCCTTCTCCCTGATCTCTGTGCTATACCTACACATAAGAAGGGAGAGGACTTGGGGAGAAGTGAAGACTTTCATCGTTATCTCTCTGCCCCTTCACTCAGATTTGTCCCAAGAGAGATGTAGTGATACATAAAGATTCATGCATGTGCCCTTAGCTTAGGAGGTGTGTCCCAGGGGTTGAGATGTCAAGGACTTCTTTTAACTTAAAAGGAGAGGGTCAAGGAGGGTGGGCAATGGGGCCTGCTTTGGGTTCTTTTCCATATACTAGTTCAGGGTTGCAAAAATGCATAGGAAAAAGACTTGATGTGAAGGGTGAGGAAGCTAGACACCGGAGAGGGGATCCTATCCCACCATTGTCCCCCACCCCAGTTCCATTCCTTTTCCTGTGATGTTTAGGAGACCCAGTTTTCTATCAAACTTCTCTAAGAAATCTTGGGAACCCCAGACTCACAGGTTTCATCTGCTGTAGCAGTTGACACATATAACTTGGTATGAGCTAGGTACTTTTCTTTCCTGGTTTTTAAATTTTATTTTATTTTATTTTATTTTATTTATTTATTTATTTATTTTGGTACCGGGGTGGTTGAACCCAGGGATGCTCTACTACTGAGCTAAAATCTCCAGTCCTTTTTTTAAATTTTATTTTTGAGGCAGGGTCTTCCTTAGTTGCTCAGGCTGGCCTCAAACTTGAGATCCTCCTGCCTCAGCCTCCAGAGTCACTAGAAATACAAGCGTGTGCAACCATGCCTGGCTTGATCTAGGCACTTCTTTTTTTTTTTTTTTTTGGAACCAGTGATTGAACTCAGGGGCACTCGGCCACTGAGCCACATCCCCAGCCCTATTTTGTATTTTTATTTAGAGACAGGGTCTCACTGAGTTGCTTAGGGCCTCGCTAAGTTGCTAAGGCTGGTTTTGAACTCGGGATCCTCCTGCCTCAGTCTCCCGAGTTGCTGGGATTACAGGCAGGCGCCACCTAGCCCGGCGATCTAGGCACTTTTTAAGTCATTTTATATATTTTAATTTCTCTAAAGGTCAAAAAGCTAAATGAGGTAGAGATTACCACCCCCAATTTACAGATAAGACAAGAAGGAAGTTAATGACTCTGCTCAAGGTCACACAACCAGCAAGAGGCAGAGGTGGGATTTAAACCCAAGAAGTCTCAAAAAACAATATATATATATGTATATGTACATATATATATATATACACACACATATATATATATCTGCTCTTAACCATGATAGCATATGATCTAACGGGGAAAGGATACCTTGTTCTCTCATCTAGTTACGTGTCCCCTGTGACCAAGCCTCAGTTTTCCCTTCTGTGGCAGCCCAAGGATTCTCCACAATGGAATCATTACCAGTACCTCTTCATCCAAGTAGGCCAAGACTAGAAGGAAGCATGACCAGAAATGTTTGGTGCCCCCTGGGCTTTGGGTCTCCTGCCCTAGTGCCCACTGCTCAAATTCTCTGCCCTTTCTGCCCTCTCTGGGCTGGAACCTGCACTTGTGGGTGACAGGGCCTTACTAAGCTTCACAGATTCTGAACAGCTGTATCCTCAACACAGGCTTGAGGCTAGGCAAGAAGGACACAGCTGTTGGGCATCTCTGAGGTGGGTCTCAGCTGCCAGGGGTGTGGAGAAAGGCCATTGCAAGTCCTGATGTGGACCGAGCTGAGCTAGTCCTGCCAACTCCAGCCACTACCCATGGGGGCCATTCTTTTCTGGCTTGGGTCAGTGAGGAGGCCTTACTGGCTTGTTTAGGAGCTGTAGCCTGCACAGCAAGGGTTCCCACAGAACTGGTGTCCCCTGGCTGGACCTGCCAGCCTAAGGGGTCAGCATGGACAGTAGCTGACCCCTTGACAGTAGCTGACCCCCCTCCCTTCCCTGATTCCCAGCCCCCAAAACTTGCTGGCCAGCTGCAGCTGTAGCAGTAAGGAAGTGCAGGATGTCCTGAGCAGCCAGCTGAGCCCCCCAGCCCCCACCCCCACCCCAACCTCCCGCTGACCCCAGAGGCTGGGCGGGCAGGGCAGAGGGCCACAGTTTGACTATTAACAACTGGAAAAGTATGAAGAACAGTCGCTGCCAGTTCCCAGCTTGAGAAAAGAGGCTGCGGCAGAAACAGACAAGGACAGGGTGAGAGAGTTATAGACTGGTAGAGAACAAGAGAGGGAGAATCAGACACCCCAAGACAGAGCAACAGAGAGACAGCATTAGAGAGAAATTCCAAGTCAAAAATACACATCACTCACGCAGACACTCGCCAGCCTACAGCCTCCCAAGGAAAGCTTCCAAGTTTGGACAGGAGAGGTGAGGTGGGAAAAGGGGCGGACTCACGGTGGGAGGCAGGCACTCAGCCTGGGGCGACAGAGGGTCCTCAGGAAAGGCCCAGACAAATAACCCCTACCAGGGGCAGTTAGGTCCCTTTTGGCTTTTAGGGTAGGGCTTTGAGATCTGCTCCCTAGGAACCAGCTCTTTCCAAGATGCCCCAGCCCCAAGCAGCCAGGACAATCCCAGCTGCTAGAAGTCACTGGACACTGTTTCAGGACCATGATTCGGCCCTCTGGAACCCCCCTGTGCCCACTTGCTCTTGTTTCTCTGTCCCTCCAACATGAAAAAAAAAAAAAAAAAAAAAAAAAAAAAAAAAAAAGCCATTGCCAACAGTGCTGAGCCTAAAGGAAGCAGACAGAAAGAAGATGAAGGCAAAAGTCTACGATCCTGTGCATCTAGGTACATGCCTGACAGCCCTGGTTGCAATGTGTGCACCGGGGGTTGTCTGGACACTGCTGGCGTGGACTTGTGACAGTGTGGACTGAAGCCTTGTGCATGTGTCCTGCACCTGAATCCGTGTGACTGTGCGTGAATGAGTGCACCTGTGTCTAGAGTTCCCACAGTCAATCAATTAACAAGTGTTTACAGAGTACACCCTGTGCTAGGCTGAGAGTGATCCAGAACTCTTCCAGTGATTCTTTCAGGTCTCAAGGAGCTTGCCATCTAGTAACAGTGGTATGACAAGCAATAGTGACTGAGAATGCAAGCTTTGCACCATTATGCAGGAAAGTCCTTTCATACAAATTTTATTTTTTTTTTCAGGAAGCAGAGGTTTTGTTTTCTACAGAACCTCACTGTTCCACAGTAAGAGTCCAGAAAATACTTGTTGCTAAGTGGTGTATACATGCACTGATGTGTAGCTGCATTTGTGTTGGACTGAGTGACAATGACTGCCACGGCAGGCAATGATGACTTCATGACTGGGCACATGTGAGCACGTGTGTGCCTGTGAGTGACAGGGTCTTTTGTAATTGTGCGGCTGTGTGCAAATGCTGTGTGCATGCATGCATGCATGCGATAGTGACTTTCTGCGTGGGTGACAGTGACTCCTCCTTGCCCCTGCGTGACAGCATCTCTGTGTGACCCTGTGCGTGGGTATGTGCATGGATTGGTCTCCATGCTCTTGGTCTCTCGTGGGTGTGTCCCACCCTGAGCTCCACAGTGCATCAGCAGGCAGCCTCTTCCCTTGTCCCCATGTGGGTGTGTCCAGCAGCTCCTGTCCTTAAGTCTACTGGGGTGTCCCTGGATGTGCATGTAGTTGTCTGTGTGGGCATATCTGTGTCTGCATGGCACCTTTGCTCCTCTTCTTATCTTTGCAACCCCTTCATCCCCCCACTCCTGGGGCGGGAGGCAGTGTTGAGAGGCAGGCTCCCATCTCACTGGCTTTCCTTCTGTGCGCCCACCCCTCCAATCCCTGGAATTGATGGCTTTCTCCACTGCTTGTCATCCCTCCAGGCCTTCCTTTCACACTGGACAAGGGAGGGCCCTAGGCAGAGAAGGGGCACCAGAGACACGTTGCAAAGGGAGGGAAACAGGAGGGGGCACACGACACAGCTCTATTCCTTCCTCTCTTCCCCAGCCATGCCAGCCAGCAACTCTTGTAGTCATCTAGGGACCATCAAGTACATCCCCACCACTACACGCACACACTCCCCCCACCACCCCACCAGCCTCGTTTTTTGCAATTAGTAATGTTGCAACCAGAAAGCCATGCTCAAGTGGGGAGGTGGGTGAGGGGAGGGGGACTTCCCTCTCTCCCCCGATCCATGCAAACCTCCCCCACCACCATCGCACTCACACTGCCCTCCGCAGCTGGAGGCAGCTTTTGCAAAGGCCACTCGGCCTCTGAGGCTAGGGGTGGGGGCTGGTGGGGGCAGTCCTCCGGCGCACCGTAAACAAACCGCGGCGCGGCGGGCGGGGGAGCTCCAGCAGCGGGGCCCGGGGTGGGAATGCGCAGCAGACCGGCCGGACAGAGGCCGGGCGGGCCCTCGAGGGGGAGGCCCGGACGCCATCTCCTTCGGCGAACCCCGGGGCCCACCGACCTCCTAGCAGCACCTCCCTTCCCCAGGGCGTAAGTTGCAAGCTTCCAGGCTGTGACAGGGTCACCAGAGCACCCGGAATGGCTGAAGCTGGCAGCGGGTACCCCCTGGGAGCCCCCAGCCCGCCTGCGAGCTGGCCACAGAGACCCGCGGCTTTGCATAATCAATCGCGAGACATTTGCATATTAATGCCCCCACGCTCCCTCCTCCCTACCTCGGCGTGGCGCGCTGGACCGGGCTGGGCAACGACGCTGGGGTCTCAGCGCCCCGTGTCGGGGGCGTCCATGGGGGGCCGGTGGGGCCCGGGCCGCCCGCCTCCAGCGCCCGGGTGTGAGAGCGAGTGAGCGCGGGGGGGCGGGGGGCGAGTGTGGCGGCCCCGCGGCTCCTCCGGCAGAGGCGGCGGCCGCTCTGGCTCCTCCCTCCTCCGCCCCGCTCGGGCTGGGGCTCAGGCTCTGGCTCTGCGCGCCAGGCCGGCTCGCGGCTGCTCCCTGCAGGCCGCCTTGCCGCCGCCGGCCCCCGCCCCCCGCCCCCCGCCGCGCCCCGGGACCCCGGCCAGCGGCTCCGCTGCCCCTCGGCCGTCCTGGCCCCTGCCGGGCTCGGACTCGCCTTCCCGCTCCGACGGCTCCGGCAGGAGTGATAGATACTTGGTGACATGTTTTGGAAAAGATGTCATTTAAAAAATAGCCTTTGCTTTTTGAAGGAATTCGGGGTAAAACCTAAAAGGCTTTGCACCTTGGGGTGGGGGAGGAATATCGAAGAGCTGTTTCCACCTAATAAATTGGGAAAGAAGTCCAAATATAAAATGCTTAGAGGTGTAGAGTATGTTTCGGAGTTCGGGTCCCTTATCTACCAGTAACTCACTTGTATGACCTTGAACAAATCACCGCTGCCGACGGGGGTAGAATTTCCTCCGCTTAAAATGAGAGGGCTGTGCCGGTGACTCCTGAGTTCCTCTTAACTTCAAACATCCTATGTTTTTAATCCTTTGTGGGGGCTCATTCCCCTTAACCACCTTCCCTCATTTCTAACATTAATACTCATCCACTGCCTCCCCTTTCAAACTACACCCTTCTCAGTAGGGGCTCTTTGTATTCACGGCCACCTGCCATTTCCCTAACAATCTGCTCCCCCTGCTGAGCTTCTAAGGGGTCAAGACTTGCCATAACCCTTCATCTCCCAGCTTTACTGACATGGCATATCCTCCCATGTTTGCCCCACCAAATGATACCAGGGCCAACCTAAGGAGGAGGGAAGACTGCGTACAAATAGATCCCCTTACCGGAAAGAGAGGTCTCCACTGCAGCCCCACCCCCCTACACACACACACACACACACACACACACACACACACCTGCATTCATGAACATAAAACCATGCCAGTGACGCCAGAGCCCCTTTCATCTCGGGATCTCCTAGCGCCAGGCAGAGGTCTAATTACCCTAGCACCCCCCCTCTGGCCCCGCCGGTTCCCCCGCTGTCATTAGCCCAGTTTTACCAGCGGGGGCCACAGCCTTCCCACGGCTCCCAGGGCGGGGCCCTGCCTCCACAGGCTGTTCTTGGGGAGGAGAGTGTGTTGTGTGTATGGAGTGGGCAGGGGGGGGTGCGGACTGCTCTGCTACTCGCCCAGTTTATACTGGGCAAAATCACTGACTGAGTTGAGGTTCTGACCAACAGCCTATCCAGATTCAGCTGCTCTTGCCCATCTTAGTCTTAGCCAGCTACATCCTCTGATGGAGTCACTTCTCTCACAGCGGGTGTTAGGGTTTGCCATACATAGGGGAGGGGAGCATCCTCTCTTGGAGCCCCTGGGACCGTGAGGATAAGAAGGGCAGCTGGTCTGACACCCATGGGGTGTGTAGTTAAGTGGTGGTGATGAGGGCAATGCAATTGCAGTGGCAGCTGCAGTGGGGAGTCAAGGTTGCAGTGTGCAGAATCAGCATGCAGTAAGTGCACCTGTGTTTAGTCTGGGCACAGAGTGAACATTCAACAGCTGCAGTGTGGGGAGGAAGGCTGCAGCGAGAAGTCAGTGCAGTGTGCAGTGAAGGTGCCTCGAGGGTGGCTGCCTGCCAACTGATGCCACCTCATCAGTGATCAGGTTTGACTGAAACCCTGGGGAGCAAGGCTGCCTTCTGCAGTGCTCAGGGTGCATGCTCTACCACGCATGAACGTAGTCCCTTGGGTCCAGGCTGCCCTGGGAGTTGGGAGATAACCCCGGTGCATGAGATACACATTTATATTTTGCCTCAACCAGGTAAAAATAGGAGGCAACAGAGAGGCCCAGCAGCAATCTGGATCGGGGCAGGAGTGATGGAATCCAGAAGGGGAAGATGAAGGTGCTATTGTTTTTGTTTCCCTTCCATTCTGTCTCTCTCCACCACATCTGTCTTTGATGCAGCATCCTAAAGATACTAGGTAGGGGAGACTTTCTGAAATCCTAGAGGCCCTCCTCCCCAATTAAATACTAGAGCCAGGGCTAAAGAAATTCCTCCTGCCGGGCGTGGTGGCACACGCCTGTAATCCAAGCGACTTGGGAGGCTGAGTCAGGAGGATCGCGAGTTCAAAGCCAGCCTCAGCAACTTAGCGAGGCCCTAAGCAACTCAGTGAGACCCTGTCTCTAAATAAAATACAAAATAGGGCTGGGGATGTGGCTCAGTGGCCAAGTGTCCCTGAGTTCAATCCCTGGTTCCAAAAAAAGAAAAAAGAAATTCCTCCTGATCTACCTCCCTTCAGGCCCTGCTAGGAACAGAGTGCGGCACCTTGAACCCTTCCCATCTTTTCCTGACCTCTCCTTTTTTCCCGGGTTCCCAATATGGTCTGGTAACAGACCTGGGCAAGGGCAAAATGAAGGGCACACTGCATCCAGGGAGGCATCTCACCAGACACCAGGACCTAACCCAGTTCTGGGCTTCCAGCCCCTGTCCCTGTGTTGCATCTGTCCCTGCTTGCATCTTTCTCTTCCCACCTGGTCACCTTGCCCACCTGTTTCTTGAAGCTTCTAGCTCTTCTCAGATTCAGTTCATTCCCGGCTCCTGTTCCCTTCTTGCCATGAAACCCCTCACCTAGGCTGTCCTCTCCCATCCCCAATACTCTGTTTCAGGGCACACCCAGTACCTATGGGGAAAGCCAGAGGGTGGGGCATGAGTGTGAATGATTAGAGACCCTCCAAGGGGGATAAATCTGACAGTCCCCCTCCCCTCCACTCCAGCTTAGATTCTGGTTGCCAAGGAGGCAGCAGGAACAGCCTGTTCTCTGGGCTCTAGTAGGAGCAGCCATGCCCAGGCCCCTCCCTCTCTCTTTCTCTTCTATCCCTCCCTTCCTCCCAGGCTGTTGCTAGGAAGCACCCCAAGATTTCTTGAGGATCTAACCTTTCTGAGCCAGGGGACCCAAATATCTTTCTGAAGAGCTTCCTCCTCTTTTTCTCAAGAGCATCCGCCACCTCTGCCAAGAAGCCTCATACATCTCTGGCACCTTGGGGAACCGGGACAGGCCTCTGCCAACTAGCCCTGGAGCTAGCTCTCTGACCTGGACCTTAATAATTTCCCCTCCCTCTCTTATTATTTATTTTTTGTTTGTTTGTTTGTTTTTAGTACTGGGAATTGAACTCAGGGACACTCCACCACTGAGCCACATCCCCAGTCCTATTTTGTGTTTTATTTAGAGACAGGGTCTCACTGAGTTGCTTAGGGCCTCACTAAGTTGCTGAGGCTGGCTTTGAACTCGAGATCCTCCTGCCTCAGCCTCCCAAGTATTGGGAGTACAGGCGTGTGCCACCGCCACCGCGCCTAGCTTTATTTGTTTATTTTGTGTTGGGGACGAAACCCAGAGCCATGCTCACACTAAGCAAAAGCTCTACCATTGAGCTACACCACTGTCCCCCTATGGCATCTTGACTTCCTGGGCTTTAGGTAATGTCAACAAGCAGTAGAGCGTCCAGAGGACACCCTTTCAATCTACAATCACAGCTCTACTTATAAGGGGTACTCTGGAAAACTGAAGAAACTGTGGTACCACCAGCTAATAGAACATAAAACTTGGTTGCTTTTCCCCTTTAGTGATCTCCCAAACAGGAAGAAATGATGCATGAAAAAAAAAAAAAAAAAAAAAAAAAAAGAAGAGATGAAAATGAGGAAATAAAGTTTGGGGGCAACTAGGCATGGTGGCACATACCTGTAATCCCAGTGACTTGCAGAGGCTGAGTCAGGAGGGTTGCAAGTTCAAAGCCAGCATCAGCAACTTAGGACCTAAGTAACTTAGCGAGACACTGTCTCAAAATTATAAATAAATAAATAAGAAAGGTTGGGGATGTGGCTCAGTGGTAAAGCACCCTGGGTTTACTTGCCAGCACCAAAATAAATATACAACAACAACAACAACAGAGAGTAAAAGTGGCCACTTATTCCTCCCCATCACCTTTGTCTCATTAAGCTCCTGGTTATGAATCACAAAAGAGAGAGAGTCAGGGGAAGGATCTTGCCTGGTGGAGCCTTTTGCTGCCAAAAGCAAGAAATGGAAAAAGAAGCTGCCATCTGTCTTTCAGGGATTCTCCTACCTTTATTTTTTAATTGACACTTTTTTTCTCCCCTGGTATTGGGAGCTGACTCAGGGCCTCAAGAATACTAGGCAAGTGCTTTACTACTGAACTACAACCTCGGTCCTTTTTATTTTTTATTTGTTTGTTTTTTATTTTTATGTGGTGCTGAGGGTCGAACACAGTGCCTACACGTGCTAGGCAAGTGCTCTACCACTGAGGTACAACCACAGCCCCTTATTTTTCATTTTAAGACAGGGT
>JAJEJO010050655.1:0-41073 GCA_020662805.1 Glaucomys volans | reverse complement strand
GGCGGCGGGCCAGAGCGGCGCGGAGGGCCGGCCGGGCGCGGGGGCGAGCGGCGCGGCGGGGGCGGGCGGCGCGGCCCGGGGCATTCCGGGCGGCCGGGGGGAGGCGGCGGGCCTGGGCGGGGGAGAGCGAGAGCGCCGATCCGGGTTTGCTTCGGGGGCCGGCGGGCGATCGGGGCCGGCAGGGGAACAAGGCATGGGGGCCGCCCTCCGGGGGGGTCGGGGCCGCCGCCGCCGCAGTTGCGGCGGCGACTGAAGCCGGGAAAAGAAGAGGGGGGCGGGGGAGCGGCCGCCACCGCCCCCCGAAGGCGCCGGAGCCTGGACTCCCGCTCGGAGCCAGCCAGCCGTCCCGAGTCACAGCAGGTAAGGTCCGCTGTCGCCCGGGCCCCGGCCCCGGGCCGCCGGGGTTCTGGCCCGCCCGGGTTCCGGCCTGCGACTCCCCACCCCCACCCGTTCCCCGTTCCCCCTCCCGCCGCCGCCTCCATTTGTTATTTTCCCAATCCTGTTTCCCCACTGCGGGCTCTGCCTGGCCTGAGGCTGGGGGCTCAGGGGGTGGGGCGGCTCCGAGGAGGGGTGAGGGCCTGGGCGCTGCTGGTGGATCGGGAAGGTGGGGAAGTAGGGGGTCTCAGGAGGAGGGCCGGTGGGCAGGAGGGTAGTCGGGACGAGAAGACCAAAGGAGGAACGCTGAGGTGGAGGGTTGGCGAAGGAAAAACTGGGGATGCTGTAAGGCTGGTTCACCGAGGAGGCAGAATGGATTGGAGAGATGGCAGCGAGGTGGGGCGTGAAGCGCCAGGAGAAGCCCCAAAGGCCCAGAACATGGGTTCCAGAGCCGGGGGGTTGCGGGTGTTAGGAATAGAAGGGAAGTGGAAGCCGGGAAAGGGGTGTGGTAGATGGAAAGAGAGGAATTGTAGCTACTGAGAGGGAAATGGAACCTGGGGAAACTGAGGATGGGAGAGGGGCCAGGAGAGGTCCATCTTTGAGAAGCAGAGTCAGAGGTTTTCTGGGGGTGGAAGTGGGAAGGCCTTGTCTTTTGTGATTCAATTTTTTTTACTCCAGTTCACCTCTGACCCTGTTTGTCCAATCCCAGGTAGTTACTTCTTGACAGGGTCTCAGTCCCAAAACTAATGAGAAGGACAAGAACACTAAAGGCAGAGTTAGGAAGAAGGGGTTTCTGGGAAGATGGAAAGAGGGAATTGGGCAACCTTATAGACATTCCCAAATAAGTTGTGACCTCCACCCTCAAATCCTCAAAGCTCTGGCTGTCCCTCAGCTGAGAGCTCCATAGGGTAGGCCTTCATTCCTACTTTGAACTTAGAGGTCTTCCTTTGTGCCTGGGGTAAGTACCCTTAAGCTACCCTCCCTGAAGGTTCTACGGAAGGATAGGAGTTGCTTTGGTAACTGTGGTACTGGCAGTGGCTGCCAGATGGGATAGTCTCTTGAAGGGCACATTATTTTACCATTTTGTTGGGGGCAGCGATCCAGTGGGATATCCAATAGATGGGACCTCAGCCTGTGACTGGGTCCTTTGGGGACTCTTGAGTGGGTGTGGGAGGATGTTTCTGGTGCTGCCAGTGGATGGAAGTTTCCCCAGGGAGTGCACCCCCTTCCCTCTCTCAGTCTGTTGAAACAGGTAGATATGTTACTTGCATTGTTTTTCCATGTCCCTCCTCCTAGGAATAGTGGGAAGATGAAAATGCTCTTGTTCAAGTTATACCATCTGGGGCTAGGGGGTAGTTCAGTGGTAGAGTGCTTGCGTAGCATGTGCAAGGCCCTGAGTTTAATCCCCAGCACTGAAATAACAAAATAAGTTATACCATCTTTGGGCAGATTGTTCTGGCTTCTTCCTCTCTTACTATAATTTATACACAGTAATTGTTTTGCTGCTTTGCACTGTTGTTCGTTTATTCTCAACATGATTCCTTTTTTTTTTTTTTTTTGCGGCACTGGGGATTGAACTCAGGGCCTTGTGTTTACGAGGCAAGTACTCTACCAGCTGAGCTATATCCCCAGCCCCTAACATGATTCCTCTTTATATCTCCTTTCCTGAGTATCTCTTCTTCTCTTTCTCAGAGAGTCCCCCCGGGGTGAGCCCTTCCCTCAACTAACCTTTGACCTTCTACTTTCCAACCTTGTAGGCAGGGCTGGGTTCTCCACGCCCTTTCTAGGTGAGGGGGCTCAGGGGACAAGACTGTGAAACAGCCAAGAGCAGAGTAGATATTCTGGAATGGAAGCTAGGAGTCCTGGATGTAGTCTTGCCTTTGCCTCTAACAAACTATGACCTTGGGCAAGTCACTTCTCTTGCTTTAAACCTTTCCTCCATTGTAAAAATGAAGGGATTATAGATGAGATGACCTCTGAGGCCCCTCTGGCTGCCGTGGATTCCAAGAAGGCTTAGGCCAGTGCCTTGTTATCTGCTGGTCTGGGCTGCTTTGGTATCTGAGAGTCACTTTGGACACTTTCATCTGGCAGGACTGGAATGGTGGGGGGCTGGGCCAATGATCCTGAAATTCACTCTGCAAACACTTCCTGGAGAGCCTTGTGACTTGATTGTATTCCTTTTGACATCCTTCCCATATTTTTTCCCCTTAATTTCGTTTCCTCTTCTTACTTAGGGTTCTTTTCCTATTTTTTACTTTTCCACCTGCCATATCAATTTCCTTTTGTAGTAAGGTAATGAATATGTTCAGTGTGATGCCAGATACATAGTAGGTGTTGTTTAAATTTTAGTTACAGTATCTGTCTGGTAGGGCAGAAATGAGTTTCGTTCTGCTGATTGGTGCCAGAACACAGCCCAGGTTCAGAAACAGACCTATGATCCAACCCAATCCTGACTTCCCCCTGCCACTCCTTTTCCCTTTTCTCCTCAAGCTATTCACTTCAAATTTTATCAGTTTTCAGCAGATTAAAAAAGAAGAGTACAGCTGGGTGTGGTGGCCCATGCCTGTAATCCCAGCACTTGGGAGGCTGAGTCAGGAGGATCGCGAGTTCAAAGCCAGCCTTAGCAACTTAGAGAGGCCCTAAGCAACTCAGTGAGACCCTGTCTCTAAATAAAATACAAAATAGGGCTGGGGATCTGGCTCAGTGGTTGAGTGCTCCTGGGTTCAATCCCCAGTACCAAAAAAAAAAAAAAAAACAAGAGCACATATGATGGCTTTGTTATTCAGGTACCTCCCTGTATTTCCTCCTTTGGATCCTTAGCTCTTAACTGACTTAGTGAACAAGATCTGTGATGAGAAGGAATGATAGGCACCCTGCTGTAGGAGGACTGGCAAAGATACACCTGACACAGGTAGTCATCTTTGTTCTGTTATTGGTAAGATTGTTTTCCTCTTTTATTTTGTTGGGTCTTGGTCTTTGGATTTTGTTGTCCAAGCCCAGGGATTGGACCCAGGGGTGCCTAACCAGTGAGCCACACCCCCACCCCTTTTTAAAAAATTTTGAGGGGCTGGGGATATAGCTCAGTTGGTAGAGTGCCTGCCTCGCAAGCATAAGGCCCTGGGTTCAAATCCCCAGCACCACCACAAAAAAAAAAAAAAAAAAATTTGAGACAAGTTCTCCCAGAGTTGCTTAGGGCCATTCTAAGTTGCTGAGACTGTCTTTGAACTTGGGATCCTGCTTCAGCCTCCTGAGCTGCTGGAATTATAGGTGTGTGCCACACCTGGCAGTTGATAGTATTTTAAAACCAACATATATAACAACTCAAAAATGTCATATTAGCTGTAGTTAAAAGAGAATGACTAGCCAGGTGCGGTGTTGCACGCCTGTAATCCCAGCACTTGGGAGGCTGAGGCAGGAGGATCTCAAGTTCAAAGCCAGCCTCAGCAACTTAGTGAGGCCCTAAGCAACTCAGTGAGACCCTGTCTCTAAATAAAATACAAAATAGGACTGGGGATGTGGCTCAGTGGTGGAGTGCCCCTGGGTTCAATCCCCAGTACCAAAAAAATAAATAAATAAATAAATAAATAAATAAATAAATAAATAAATAAAAGAGAATGACTAGTCCACTGGGCAGAATATCAGTTGAAAGGTCAGTGCTGGGGTTGTGTCCCAGCTATCTTGTGACTCTTAAGTAAATTGTTAGTAAGTTTCCTGGAAAAAGGTTAGATGCACTCCCTGCTGTCTCCCTCAGTATAGTTCAGTAGGGGTGAGTGAAAAGTAATTATTTTGTATTTCTTGGGGAAAATACACTACAGAATATGGAAATGCCATTTACCTAGCAGGCCTTCTAACTTAGAATAGGTAGGTAAGCTTAATATAGTCCCAACAAGACTAGCAGCACTTAATCCAAGAAGATTTGAAATTATTGGGTTTAAACGTTAATAGCAAGAAAAGAAAACACATACACACACATTACATCAGTGGAGGATATAGAGAGGAAAATAGTATGAAAACAGAATTTTTCTCATAAAAGATCTTATGGTCTGTGTAATATGGAATCTTGACTTTTTAAAAATATTTTTTAAATTGTTGATGGACCTTTATTAATTAATTTATTTATATGTGGTGCTGAGAATCAAACCCAGTACCTCACACATGCTAGGCAAGCACTCTACCACTGAGCTATAAACCCAGCCCGGGAGTCTTGACTCAGCGAGAAATACAAACAAGTGCAGATGAAAATTGGTGGCTATGGAGACATCGATATATGATAACATCTATCTCTATTGATAGATATAGTTTATGCCAAGCGAGAAAATAGGCTTAAAATTATAAATCTGTACTGTGTGCTCACTCATCTTTTGAGTCTGTTTTTTTTAAAATCTTTTTTAGTTGTCAATGGACCTTTAATTAATAAATAAATTAATTTATATATGGTGCTGAACCCAGGGCCTCACACATGCCAGGCAAGTGCTCTATCACTGAGCCACAACCCTAGTTTTTTTGTTGTTGATTAATATTTTGGTTGTTAATGTGAAAGCCTGACTTCTCCCCTAACCTCTAGAAACACACAGATCCCTTGAAGTCTGAGGGAAGTGATTCCAGGATCTCCCACGGACAACCAAAATCAGCAGTGTTGAAGTCCCTTGAATAGAATAATGCAGTATTTGGGGCTGGGGTTGTGGCTCAGTGGGTTCAATTCTCAGCACCACATATAAATAAATGAATAAAATAAAGGTTCATCAACAATTAAAAAATATTTTTTTAAAAATGCAGTATTTGCACATAAGCTATGCAGTCCTCCCATATACTTTAACCCTTCTCTAGCTACAATACCTAATACAATGTAAATAATATTTAAATTATTGGAGTAGATACTTGTCATACTGTATTGCTAAAGGAATAATGACAAGAAAAACAAGTCTGTATGTATTTAGAACAGAGGAAACCAGTTCAGAACAGAGGCAACCAATCATCATAGGTCTAACTACATAGGCTATGAAGGATCTGAGGCAAACAGTGAGAACTGGGAAGAGACGGGATCTGTGAAAGCACAGGAGGCTACAGCAGGGGATGCCTAGACATTACTTCATTGTCAGATTCAGCATAGGGTTTGGTGTATGGCAAATTCAAGGTTTACTTTATGGAACTTTCTGGAATTTCTCTCCAAACATTTTACATCTGCACTTGGTTGAATCTGTGGATGTGGAATGTTACCTGTACTGGAGGATGGGTCTTTGTGAGGTTCTCCAAAATGAAGTTCTATCATTTGGGGATATCTAGATTTGGTTTGGGATTCATTGGGCTGTGCTACTTTTTTTTTTTTTTTTTTTTTTTTTTTTTTGGGTACTGGGGATTGAAACCAGGGGCACTCCACCACTGAGCCACATCCCCAGTCCTATTTTGTATTTTATTTAGAGACAGGGTCTCACTGAGTTGCTTAGGGCCTCACTAAGTTGCTGAGGCTGGCTTTGAACTCGCGATCCTCCTGCCTCAGCCTCCCAAGAGCTGGGATTACAGGCGTGCGCCACCGCGCCCAGCGGGCTGTGCTCTTATGTATTGTAGAATGGGACATTCTACCTACTCTGATGTGAAAAAAATTCTTATCTCTGTGACTGATCTAGGCTTTCTGAGAATTCTCCCCACCAACTTCTGAGGAGAGTATAGCAAAGTATAGAAGAAAGAGCATGGGCTTTGAAGTCAAGAGAGACAAGGGCTTGATTTTGACTATCATTGGTTCTTCACTGTGGGAGGTTGGGCAAGTCACAAATCTTTGAGCCTAAGTTCCCTTACCTATCTAATGAGAATAATACCTACCTTTCAGGGTTGGTTGTAAATATTACATGATGTCATGTATTAAAGGGCTTGACACAAGGAAGACACAAAATAAATTAATACTTTGGCTTCATTTCTTTGTGCTCCTCTGTAAAGCTCTGTGGAATTCATGGGTACATAAATATTCTTTAGTCATCATGAAGGGGAAAACTGAGTGGTCTGGATTGGAGCTCATAGGTACATCTAAATTTTCTGCCTTCCTCAGAGATAAGAGATTGTAGTATGAGTAGAATCTTCCTCAGTTAGATAACTGAGGTAGCCCATGGGGCAAGCCAGCAGTGAGTGTTTTATTATCTGTTCCACTTGTCCAGAGGCTCAGGGCTGGACCTTAGCCCCATGGGCTTAGCCCTGGCAGGCATAGTAGTACCTCTTTCAGACTTTGTTCTCCAATATGAAAACTCTGATGGTTTTTTCCTAACAGGTTTTGCTGAAACACAGATCCTGCACGTTCCAGGTGTCTACACCTGCTTCCCAGGCCACAACTGTGGGAAGCTTGGGGCAGAGCAGAGAAGTTTCTGTATTTAGCTGCCCAGGCAGAGGAGAATGGGGTCTCCACAGCCTGAAGAATGAAGACTCGACAGAATAAAGACTCAGTAAGTAATAGCTACTATGAGAGGCATGAAAGGTTAGGGGCAGGTGCAGAGAAACTAGGAGGAAGTACCTAGAGAGGAAGAACAGAAATAACATGCATTATAAAATTAGGTACAACATAAAAAATATTACCTGCCTCCTTCTTCGTCCCTCAGATGTCAATGAGGAGTGGACGGAAGAAAGAGGCCCCTGGGCCCCGAGAAGAACTGAGATCAAGGGGCCGGGCCTCTCCTGGAGGAGTCAGCACATCCAGCAGTGATGGCAAAGCTGAGAAGTCCAGGCAGACCGCCAAGGTATTTTGTCCCCAGGTCTTCACACAGAATGCTCTGGCACCGGGGCTGAGGGTGTATGTGTCATAGGGGGAGCTTTCAGTGTGGCAGAAGGTAACAGTGGAGGCTTGGGAGGCAGAAGACAGGAATTTTCTTTCTTTCTCTCTTTCTTTTTTTTTTTTTTTTTTTGTGGTACTGGGGATTGAACCCAGGGCCTTGTACTTGTGAGGCAGGCACTCTGCCAACTGAGCTATATCCCCAGCCCAATTTTCTTTCTTTTTAACAGAAGGCCCGAGTAGAGGAAGCTTCCACACCAAAAGTCACCAAGCAGGGCCGGAGTGAGGAGATCTCAGAGAGTGAAAGTGAGGAGACCAATGCACCAAAAAAGACCAAAACTGAGGTAGGAGACCTTGTTAGCCATTCTGATCCATTTTCTGACCATTCTTTTCCCAAACTTCCTTTTGCTCACATTTCTACCTTGTTCTCTGCTGGGGTGTAAGTCATAACCTAGTACTTTTTTTTAAGGTGATCGTGTCTTTATGTCAAACAGATCTTTAGGGCTTTAGTCAGACCAGAAAATGACCAGGCAGGGTCAAAGGAGAATGGAAGGAGGATTAAGAAGTCTTACTGGAAGGAACAAATAAGTTAGTTATAAGGAAAATGCAAAAGTAGTCTTTTTAAGAACCAAGGGTTCGGGGGATGATAAGTTAAAGGGAGTCAATGAGATGAGATGAAGGTGAGATGAGATGAAGGTAATATGAGGTGGTGGAAGATAGGGATTTGGAGTCAGCTGTAGAGGGGGAAAAGGAACCAGGGTTTGAACAAGGAGGGAAATAAGCCTGGCTCCTGGGAGCAGCTGCGATGTGGGGATATTGGGAGAACCCCAGATGGTAGGAGTCCCCATCACATCACAGCACAACAGTGTGCTGTGAGGAGGAAATGACTGGGAGAGAAAAAAAAAACCATGGCCCTCCTTTTTGCAGCAGGAGCTCCCTCGGCCACAGTCTCCCTCTGATCTGGATAGCTTGGACGGGCGGAGCCTCAACGATGATGGCAGCAGTGACCCTAGGGATATAGACCAGGACAACCGAAGCACATCCCCCAGCATCTACAGCCCCGGGAGTGTGGAGAATGACTCGGATTCATCTTCTGGCTTGTCCCAGGGCCCAGCCCGTCCCTACCATCCGCCTCCACTCTTTCCTCCCTCCCCTCCACAGGCTGACAGCACCCCCCGACAACCAGATCCTGGCTTTGAACCCCATTCTTCTGTGACACCCACTGGATATCATGCTCCCATGGAGCCCCCCACATCCCGAATGTTCCAGGCTCCTCCTGGGGCCCCTCCTCCTCACCAACAGCTCTATCCTGGGGGAACTAGTGGAGGAGTTTTATCTGGACCACCAATGGGTCCCAAAGGAGGAGGGGCTGTCTCTTCAGTGGGGGCCCCTAGTGGGGGTAAGCAGCACCCCCCACCCACAACCCCCATTTCAATATCAAGCTCTGGAGCTAGTGGTGCTCCCCCAACAAAGCCACCTAATACTTCAGTGGGTAGTGGGAACCTAACCTCTGCTCCACCACCAGCCACTTTCCCTCATGTCACACCAAACCTGCCCCCACCACCTGCCCTGAGACCTCTCAACAATGCCTCAGCCTCTCCTCCTGGCCTGGGGGCCCAGCCACTCCCTGGACATCTTCCCTCTCCTCATGCCATGGGTCAGGGCATGGGTGGACTTCCTTCTGGCCCAGAGAAGGGCCCAACTCTGGCTCCCTCACCCCACCCTCTGCCTCCTGCTTCCTCTTCTGCCCCTGCTCCCCCAATGAGGTATCCTTATTCATCCTCTAGCAGTAGCTCTGTGGCAGCCTCTTCTAGTTCTTCCTCTTCTTCCTCTGCTTCCCAGTACCCAGCTTCCCAGGCATTGCCGAGTTATCCCCACTCCTTCCCTCCCCCAACAAGCCTCTCTGTCTCCAATCAGCCACCCAAGTACACTCAGCCTTCCCTCCCATCCCAGGCTGTGTGGAGCCAGGGTCCCCCTCCACCACCCCCTTATGGTCGTCTCTTGACCAACAGCAATGCCCATCCAGGCCCCTTCCCTTCTTCTGGGGGGCAATCCACTGCCCACCCACCAACCCCAACACATCACCATCACCACCAGCAGCAGCAGCAGCAGCAGCAGCAGCAACAGCAGCAACAGCAGCAGCAGCAGCAGCAGCAGCATCATGGAAGCTCTGGGCCCCCTCCACCTGGAGCATATCCCCATCCTTTGGAGAGCAGTGGCTCCCACCATGCACACCCTTACACCATGTCTCCCTCTCTGGGGTCTCTGAGGCCCTACCCATCAGGGCCAACACACTTGCCCCCACCTCATGGCCAGGTGTCCTACAGCCAAGCAGGCCCCAATGGCCCCCCAGTCTCCTCTTCCAACTCTTCCTCTTCTCAAGGGTCCTACCCATGTTCGCATCCCTCCCCTTCTCAGGGCCCCCAAGGGGCGTCCTACCCCTTCCCACCGGTGCCTCCCGTCACCACCTCCTCTGCTACCCTTTCCACGGTCATTGCTACCGTGGCTTCCTCGCCAGCAGGATACAAAACGGCTTCCCCACCTGGGCCCCCACCCTATGGCAAGAGAGCCTCATCCCCGGGGTCTTACAAGACAGCTACCCCACCTGGATACAAGCCCGGGTCACCACCCTCCTTCAGAACGGGGACCCCACCGGGCTTTCGAGGCACCTCCCCGCCAGCAGGCCCAGGGACTTTCAAGCCAGGCTCACCTACAGTGGGGTCCGGGCCCTTGCCACCTGCGGGGCCCTCAAGCCTGTCATCTCTACCACAACCACCTGCGGCCCCTGCCTCAGGGCCACCTCTGAGCGCCACGCAGATTAAACAAGAGCCAGCTGAGGAGTATGAAACCCCAGAGAGTCCCGTGCCCGCAGCACGCAGCCCCTCGCCCCCTCCCAAGGTGGTAGACGTGCCCAGCCACGCCAGTCAGTCTGCCAGGTGAGCGGCCTGGGTCGGGTGCCGGTGGGTTTGGAATCAAGGTACGGTGGACACCGGAGTCTCGGGTTTACGTGGTGCTTTTTGTAAGTACACCCGACAGCCCTCTGCTTTCGCGGGGGCTGCTTTTGAGGGTGGGGCAAGTCGACCTCCGGGCCGCTCGCAGGAGCTAAGCGCACGCTGCTTCCGCACCCCCACAGGTTTAACAAACACCTAGACCGCGGCTTCAACTCGTGCGCGCGCAGCGACTTGTACTTCGTGCCGCTGGAGGGCTCCAAGCTGGCCAAGAAGCGGGCTGACTTAGTGGAGAAGGTGCGGCGCGAAGCTGAACAGCGCGCGCGCGAAGAAAAGGAGCGCGAGCGGGAACGGGAACGCGAAAAGGAGCGCGAGCGCGAGAAAGAGCGCGAGCTCGAACGCAGCGTGGTGAGTGCGTCACAAAATGCGCCACCCGCCGCCTTTCCCTCCCTCCTTTGCGCTGCGTAGCTGGACACTGGATGGGCTGGGGCTGGGGCAGGGGGCGAGGCGATAATCACTTCGCCACCTGTCGGAGAGGAGGAGCCACTGCAGCCCAAAATTGGGAGCCCTAGAGAATTCCAGTGGGAGCAATCTTTGTATTCCTGGGTTTGGGGAAGGCTTGCTCAGGTCAGACTACCGGTAGATCACAAGAAGGTAAATTTGTGGCGGGGTGGGGGTGCAGGGACATTCCTTTATAGGCAGAGTTGCAATGGGGTGAGGCATTGTAGCATTCAGTCGCTGAGGCAGATGGGCAACTTGGAACCAGCCAAATATTTTTATAACTGCTCTTTTGACTCTACTTCTACCCCACAGAAGTTGGCGCAGGAGGGCCGTGCTCCAGTGGAGTGCCCTTCTCTGGGCCCAGTGCCCCATCGCCCTCCATTTGAGCCTGGTAGTGCTGTAGCTACAGTGCCCCCATACCTGGGTCCTGACACTCCAGCCCTGCGCACTCTCAGTGAATATGCCCGACCTCATGTCATGTCTCCTGGCAATCGAAACCATCCATTCTACGTGCCGCTGGGGGCAGTGGACCCAGGGCTTCTGGGTTACAATGTTCCAGCCCTATACAGCAGTGATCCAGCTGCCCGGGAGAGGGAGCGGGAAGCCCGTGAACGAGACCTCCGTGATCGTCTCAAGCCTGGCTTCGAGGTGAAGCCTAGTGAGCTGGAACCCCTACACGGGGTCCCTGGGCCAGGCCTGGATCCTTTCCCCCGACATGGGGGCCTGGCTCTGCAGCCTGGCCCTCCTGGCCTGCACCCTTTCCCTTTTCATCCGAGCCTGGGGCCTCTGGAACGAGAACGTCTAGCGCTGGCAGCTGGGCCAGCCCTACGGCCTGACATGTCGTATGCTGAACGACTGGCAGCTGAGCGGCAACATGCAGAAAGGGTGGCAGCCCTGGGCAATGACCCACTGGCCCGGCTGCAGATGCTCAACGTGACCCCTCATCACCACCAGCACTCTCACATCCACTCTCACCTGCACCTGCACCAGCAGGATGCCATTCATGCAGGTGAGACCCCCACTTCTTGACTTTGACCCCTGGGGCCACCTTACCTGATTGGGCTCTTCTGCTTTTCAGACCCACTTCCTTTTACTGTTCTGACATGAACTTCTGAGAAACCTCCCCTGATTTTTGTCTCTCTAACATTTCCTCCATGCATTTACCTAGTCATACAGCTTATGCATTCTCCACACCTTCCCATGTGATAGAGGCCCAAGCTGGAGTCTTTTTGAGGGTACACCATTTTTCCATCCTTTCATCCCCTTTCCCAAAGCCCTTGGCATACTAATTTTCTTGTTCCCCTGTATTCAAACCTTGCTTCTTATACTTTCCTCTCGTTCCAGCCAGAGGTCTTTTATGTTCTTTCCCCTCTCTAGGTCTGGAACCTTCTAGAAGGTTTAAGGGGCCCTTTAACTTTGTTTTTGGTGTTATAGGCAGTAATGAGCTTTGCTTACTGTCGTTTTTCCATATTCCTAATAAAACACTGCCTGGCCTAGCCTTATGTTCACGTTCATTTTCGGATCCCTTGTGCTGTTTTCTTCTTAATCTCCCCACTCTTCCTGTTTCATTTCCTAAACTTCCATCATCTCCCACCTCCTCAAAGTAATCTTATCTCTCTCCTCCCTCATTCTCAGACCCCTCTGGCAACTGTAATCCATCATCTGTGTGTCCCTATTCCTGTAGGGTCTCTTCTTGTCCATCCCCCACATTTCTAGTGCTTCCATTCTACCTTTGTTTCACTTTGGATCCCCTTGTGTTTGTCTATGTCTCTTTCCAGACTCAAATCCCTTCACCCAAATGCATGGTTTTTACCAAACATGCCTTCTAGTGACATATTCCTCTTTTCTGCCCTCTAGCCTCTGCCTCAGTGCACCCTCTTATTGACCCCCTGGCCTCAGGGTCTCATCTCACTCGGATTCCCTACCCAGCTGGGACCCTCCCTAACCCCCTTCTTCCTCACCCTCTGCACGAGAACGAAGTTCTTCGTCACCAGCTCTTTGGTAAGGACAGAGGTCAGGGTGGGGAAGCACTAATGAGAGGACAGAATGGGGGAATTGGGAATGGGTGTAATGGGACTTGGGGAAGCATGAGGAGCTGTAGTAAGATTAGGAGAGTTGCTGGGCGTGGTGGTGCATGCCTTTAATCCCAGCAGCTCGGGAGGCTGAGGCAGGAGGATGGAGAGTTCAAAGCCGGCCTCAGCAACTTAGTGAGGCCACTGGGCAAGACCTTGTCTCTAAATAAAATACAAAGAAAGTACTGGGGATACAGCTCAGTGGTTAAGGGCCCCTGGGTTCAATCCCCAGTACCCCCCCCAAAAAAATAAATCGATAGATAGGTAATAGGAGAGCTGAGGCTTTGCCCAAGAGAGGCTCAGGTTTGAGGGCCAGGCTAAGAGGTTTGACTTCTAATTCCATTCCACCATTGGCAGCTTGCAGGATGGGCTGTGTTACTTCATTTTCTACTCTCAGTTTTCTCTGTATGTAAAGTGGCTGGCTGACCCCTGGTATCCATCAGTCACGTGTCCCTTGCCCTTCCTGTTCACAGCTGCCCCTTACCGGGACCTGCCCGCCTCCCTCTCCGCCCCAATGTCCGCAGCGCATCAGCTGCAGGCTATGCACGCGCAGTCTGCTGAGCTGCAGCGCTTGGCGCTGGAGCAGCAGCAGTGGCTTCATGCTCATCACCCACTGCACAGCGTGCCACTACCGGCCCAGGAGGACTACTACAGGTACTGTGGGGTGGGCGCCCCGAGACCATGAGTCAGGGGAGGCGGGCTAGGCCACCAGGGGGTGAGCTGTGGGTTTGGTACAATAGGGTGGTAGGGTCCTTGGGGAGGAACTCCTACTTTCCCATCCTTATTTGTGAAAAAGAGGGTCAGAGTTATTTCTCCGCTATGCATCACTTCTTCCCTAGTCACCTGAAGAAAGAAAGTGACAAGCCACTGTAGAACCTGGGATCAAGAGAACACCATGGCTCCTACATCTGAACCTTGAAGGACCCCGTTCTGGCTGCCACCCAGAGCTGAGGAGAGGGCACTATTCAGTTGCAGGGCCTCTGCAGCTGGGCAAGAGGGAGGGAGGAAAGAAGGAACAAAAGGCAAAGGCCCAGGAGGTGTGCAGAGATGGGGAGGTGGCAAGGGTGGGGACAGAAAGCGCACAGTGTCTTGGACCAGGTCCCTCTTCCTTGTGCCCTGTTTTCCTCCTCCCCTATGCCCAGCCCTCCGTGGTCGCTGCCCCTCCCCCACCCCATTGGTGTGATTATTTCATCTGTTAGATGTGGCTGTTTTGCGTAGCATCGTGTGCCGCCCCTGCCCCTGCCCAATCCCTGTGTGCGCGCCCCCTCTGCGATGTATGCCCCTCCCCCTTCCCCACATTAATAATTTATATATATAAATATCTATATGATGCTCTTTAAAAAACATCCCAACCAAAACCAACCAAACAAAAACATCCTCACAACTCCCCAGGAAGACGGCTGTGACTTGTTTTTTGTGGGCTAAAGGGTTTGGGTGAGGTCTCATGGCAGCAGGGAAGTGGGAGGGAATGGGGGCCTTATTAAGGAACTGGGTATAGGGCCCATAAAGAGTTGGACAGGGACCTCAGAAGAGTCCAGAGTGTCGGCTCTGCTGGTAGTGGGATACTATGGTTCTAGGCCTTTCCTTTCTCCCAGGTATGGGAGTCCTGGGATGGACCTACTTCTGTCAAGGCCAGGTCAAAGAAACTACTCAAGCCGGGCATGGTGGTGCACGCCTGTAATCCAAGCGACTTGGGAGGCTGAGTCAGGAGGATCACGAGTTCAAAGCCAGCCTCAGCAACTTAGCGAGGCCCTAAGCAACTCAGTGAGACCCTGTCTCTAAATAAAATACAAAATAGGGCTGGGGATGTGGCTCAGTGGCCGAGTGTCCCTGAGTTCAATTCCTGGTTCCACAAAAAAAAAAAAACAAAAAGAAAAGAAAAGAAACTACTCAAATCTTGGAGGCGTTCCTGTCACTGATCCTACCAGGAGGTGTCACCTGAGGCCTCTAATAAGGTCTTCAGGGTCGTGAATCCTTTCCGAAAATAGTCTGAGGCACATTATGAAGTGCAAGTGGGATACATACAGTTTCAGTAAACTCGTGCGATTAGGACTTGGGATTCAGTGAGCGACAATTCCAAACGCCTGGAAAGGAGAGAATAATGGGCGTTTTGCAGCTCTACCCATAACTATACAAGGCTGTCTTAAAGGCCTGAACGGTTCTTGCTCAGGGTTTTCATTGCTGCGAGTCGCTGTCTTGGTTCTTAAGAAAGGGGCCGTGATTGGCTGCTTTCTCAGCCAGTCAGCATAGATTCATTTGCATACGAAATATCAAACATTCACAAACTCTAGAAATGAATCGCTTCACTAAGTTCCTTAGAATATTGTTTTTCTTCCCGAACGTTATAATGCGTCCTATTGCTTCTACATTAGCAGGGATTCAAGAAGCACCACTTTGATCTCACCCTCACTAATAGTGGAGTTAACTTACATCCCCAGTTGGCTCCATATTTATTTTCCTAAGTGTTGCAGCTCTTTTAGAATTTGTCTAGCAGGCTTTCTGGCTGTTGCTGGAAGGCCCCCCCCATATGATGTGTACATAACAATAGAACCGGTGTTCGTGGTTGTTCCCGCGTGTGCATAGTCGGGATTTTTGCGAGCGCCAAAATTAAGTCTACGTTTGGACTTCCGGCTACGGATGATGCCATTTCCCTTCTGCTTCTTCTAGCCCAGAGAACACCTTTAGGAGGTGGCTTGTTTCTCTGGGTTTTTCGTTTTACTTTTATATTTTTGCTGCACGTGCAGCTTTCGTCGTTCTATGGCGTCCGCCGCGGCCCAACCCGCGCCCCTGAGCGCGGAGCAGGCCAAGGGTGAGAAGATCCTAGTCATGGTTTGGGCTGCCTGTTTGGGAGGTTATTGGGCCTGAGACTAGGCCACTTTCGTCGGGAAACGGGGGCGGAGGGCGTGGTGTACCATTCCTTTCCTACTGCTATATGGAGACCTTGCTCTTAGTAGAATTCGGATTACGAGCTTTACCGGGTAATTTACGTCCCCAATTCATTAATCCCCTGCCCTCTTCCCTGCGTTGTCCGCTGGGCCCGCCGGCCGTGCTCCGGCGCACACCCGGGGACGCCTCCCTGGGATGCATCTTGTACACAGTGGTCCTGGCGGAAGTGATCCAGGCGTTTTCGGCCCCGGAGAACGCCGTACGCATGGATGAGGCTAGAGATAATGCGTGCAACGACATGGGCAAGATGCTGCAATTCGTGCTGCCTGTGGCCACGCAGATTCAACAGGAGGTTATCAAAGCCTATGGCTTCAGCTGCGATGGGGAAGGTGGGTCGGACGCGGGTCATGGGTGGGGTGGATGGGGGAAAGGGCGCAAAATGTGTGGGCCCCAGAGCCGTCGTCCTCTTTCTTGCCACACGGCGGCAGCCACAATCTAATAGTATCGGCCTACGCAGCCAAGGCCTCCCATGAACTTTTGCCGGCGACGTCCTAAGCGCACTGTTTTTACCATTAATCACACCATTATTCCATATTATAATGAGGGAACAGACTTTAAAGCAAAGCAAGTGCCCGGGGTAACAAGCAGTAGGGACTTGAACCCCCTTGCTTTGCTAGCATTTAGCGAGATGTCTGCATGACAGCACCCTTGTATAGGTCCTAAAAGGTGTTTCAGCTAATCTGTTCGGGAGTTAGAGGTTGAATTCCCCAAGCGTATTCAATGATTCAGTCCAGGTGCCCCACTGTCTTCCTGCGTCCTGGCTGTAGATATGGGATCTCATGGATATTCATACTTGGGGTATGAACACTGTTCATGAACACTGTTTTGGGATATTTTTATTCACTGCATGCCATCCCATTGTACCCAGTATACACCAGAAGTGGTTGGTCCAAACCATGCACAGCCAGTACCTCATATTCAAGCCACCCCCCGACCCCACATACATCATCCTGCCAGCTGTCTTTGGCACACTGGGCCCCAGGAATGTGAGTTGACTGTCCACTCCCTCTTCCAGGTGTCCTTAAGTTTGCTCGCTTGGTTAAGTCCTATGAAGCCCAGGATCCTGAGATTGCCAGCCTGTCAGGCAAGCTGAAGGCTCTGTTCTTACCACCCATGACGCTGCCACCCCATGGGCCTGCTTCTGGTGGCAGCGTGGCTGCCTCTTGAGAGTTGGCCTTTCCTTGTGTTGCTGCAGGGGAGAGGAAGACCTCAGTTGTTTCCAAGGACAATAAATGTGCCTGTGACTTAATCTGGTGTCAGTCTTTTGTAATCCTGACAACCCCCTTTTATCCCCCCACCTCCTTGAATTCCTTCTTCCTTTCCAGGTTGCTCCATTCCTTTGTCCAAGCCCTCCCTATACTCCCTGATGGGCCCAATCCAGCTCCAGTGAGGGCCTAAGGCTCCTCCCCTCCCTGCAAGGTAGGTGGGAGGGTGAGTCCACACAGGTGGCACCTCCTTCTTTGAGGAGCGGTCTTCCGGGGCTTTTCCTTGAGCTCCTTGGTTTCTATGGACAGAGAGGTTCCCCATTGGTCGGTGTTCCCTTGGCCAGCGTTACTTCCTGGTCTTTGCCCCTACAGGCCCTGCAGCTGCTGTCAGCTGGCGCTCCAGGTGGAGCTGCAGGTGGCTCCTCCCCTCTTAAGAGAAGGAAGCCCTGGACAAGCAGGCGGTCTGTTGGATTAGAGTCGGGTAGCGGGGTGAGCTGGCTGCAGTGGGCGGTCTCTGGCCAGCCCCGCCCCACCTGTCCTCTCCCGGGAGACCATTAGTTCAGGGCTAGTCCTTTCAGTGCCATTGGCCTGGCGGGCTGTACCGAGGAGGAAGTGGCTGAGATCAGGCGTGTTCTTCCTTCCTGGACCACTGTGCACAACTGTGCCACTGGCTCCTCCCCACCCCCGTGACCCTCTGCCTGTGACTCCCCCATCCTTCCAAGGAGATGCTGTCCCGTGGGTAAGTCCTCTGTACCACCTAGTCCCAAAGTCTAAGTTTGGGAGGGAGGGACATTGTTCATGTTTACTCCCAACAGGTGTGTGATCATGAGTATAATCTGCTGCTGCCCCTGTCCATGCCTATTTCCTGTCCCTGCAGACTTTTTCCTCCCCACAAGATGTGAAGACCTTTAGGATTATTCATGCTTCTCTGTCCCCTTTTTCTTTCACACATTTCCCCTGATAGATGTGTATCTTTTCTCACCATCACATTTCTATCTCCAACCTCTGGACCTCTGCTCCTGCCTCCTACATAGGACCTTTTCCCCTGGGTCCTTATTACCTACATTACCTTAAACATGATAGTCTGAAAGGCATACCCGAGAGGTCTCCCACTCCCAGCCAACTTCCATCTCACTTCCCAACCTCTGGCCTTGGTTCCATTTTGTTTCCCTTCACCTCCCTCTTCCCTGCAGCATTCATTCAGTGGGTACATGCTGAGCATCTACTATGTGCCAGGTATGTTTAAGATGCTGATGATACTGGAATGAATGAGAGAGACTGGTCCCTGCTCTCACAGAGCTGACATTCCAGTGAGAAGTGACAGACTGAACAAATAAGGCAGTAAATAATTATTTCAGAGACTCAGAAATGTTATGCAGGAAATGAAACAGCTTCATGTTCTAGCAAGAGACTAGGGGTGCTTGTGACATTACTAGTTGATGGAGTCAGGGAGGGCTTCCTGAGAAGGTGACATTTGAACTGAGACCTGGATGATGAGGAGCAAGCCATGTGGTGGTGGTCAGGAGTCAAGTACCCCTGTGCAGAGGAAATGGCAAATGTAAAGCCTGCTGTGGGAACAAATAGGAAAAGGACGGTGTGCCTACAGCAGAGGGAACCCATAGAGTGTAAGCTGGGCCAGGGTAGGTTAGACTTTGTTGGAGGTTGGATATTATGTGTGAAAACCTGCCTACACAGTATTGATGATTTTGTGTATTGGTTGCCCCCACCCCACCCTGCTGATTCTTGCTTCTTACATTCATGGGCGCCATTTCTGCTTGCACTATCTCCCCAACTGCATGCCTTGTCACTGTAAGCCCCACTAATGGGTTCTTACTGAAGTTCCTGAGCCCTTCCATACTCCTGCTATGATCATTTTCTTACCAAGTGGCTCCAAGTCCTCTCCTGGGGCAGAATCCTTTCTTGGTTCCTCATCCTGGACCTATAAGATCCTCCTAATCTGGTCCCAGCCTCTCCAAACAGATTTGTTCCAGCCACACTGCCCTGCTTACGCTGGGCACTGCTCAAGTGCATCTGTGCATGCCAACTCTGGTTGCATGCTGCCTCTGTGGAGAACACCTACTCACTCCTTCTTCCATTATGGGGTGTGCCAGTACCCATGTCTGCCCACAGCAAGTGCAGTTGGTGTGGTAGACAGGGCAACAGGCTCTGGCACCAGACAGACTTGGTTTGTTCACCTTCCCACTCACTAGCTTGTGACTCTAGGCAGTTACTTAACATATCTGAATCTTCGTTTTTGTTTCTAAAATTGGGCTAGTACAACTTAATAGAGTTGTGCCTGTAATCTCAGCTACTCAGGAGGCTGAGGCAGGAGAATCACAAGTTTGAGGCCAGCCTCAGCAACTTAACAAGAACCTGTCTCAAAATAAAATGAAAAGGATGTATGTGGGGGTGTGGCTGGGGGTATATCTCAGAAGTAGAATACTTCTGAATTCGATCCCCAGTACCAGAAAATAAATAAAAATAAATAGGGTTGGAATGAGAATTAATAATACAGTGGTCCCTTAGCATCCAGGGGGAGATAGTTCCAGGACCACCAGTAGATACTCAAATCTATGAGTGCTTCAGTGCCTTGGTTAAAATGGTGTAACATGAGCCAGGCTCTGAGGTGCATGGCTGTAATCCCAGCTACTCGAAGGGCTGAGGCAGGAGGATTGAAATTTCAAGGCCAGATTCTGCAACTGAGCAAGACCCTGTCTCCAAATACAATAAAAAAAGATGGGATGTAGCTCACTGCTCCAACCCCTGGGATCGATCCCTAGTACCTCAATGAATGAATGAATGAATGAATAAAATGGTGTAGTATTTGTGTAGAACCTTTTCAAATCCCTTCTCTCTCTCTATCTATATATTTTTAAAAATATTTTATATATATAATATAAAAATTTATATATATATTTTAATATATGTTATATATTAAAATAAATATATATTTAAAAATATATACATATATATTTTAATATATGTTATATATTAAAATAATATATATTAAAATATATACATATATATATATATTTGGGAGGCAGGCACTCTACCAACTGAGCTATACCCTCAGTCCCCCCTGTGGTATATTTTAAATCACCTTTAGAGTATTTAGAATACTGAATACAATGTAAATGCTATGTAAATACTTGTTACACTGTATCATTGAGGGAATAAAGATGAGAAAAAAGTCTATATGCGTTCAGTACAGACATAATAAAAAAATATATTTTGCATCATCCAGGTGCAGTTACTCACACCTGTAATCCCAGCTACTTGGGAGGCTGAGGCAGGAGAATGATAAATTTGAGGCCAGCCTCAACAACTTAGTGAGGCCCTAAGCAACTTAGTGAGCCCTTGTCTCAAAATAAAAATATAAAGGACTGGGGATGTGGTTTAGTGGTAAAACAGCTCTGGGTTCAATCCCCAGTACCATTAAATTCATTCGCACACGCGTGCACACACACACACACACACACACACGCACACACATATCAATAGATAAAAGTTTTCTATCCATGGTTGTTTGAACCTGCAGATGAGAAACCCTCAGATCCTCAGATATAGACATGACTGTGGGAGTCAACCTGACAAGGTACCTACCTATCTGTACCCTGTCCCAGGGACACTCTCATCCCAGGAGTCCCTGAAACCCTACACTTGCCTTTTTTTTTTTTTTTTTTAATTTGGTGGGGGGTTGGGTACCAGGGATTGAACCCAGGGGCACTTAACCACTGAGTCTCTGAAACCCTATGCTTGCCATCTTTTATTTTTTTCTTCTTTTTTGGGGGGTACTAGGGATTGAACCCAGGGTCACTTAATCACTGAGCTACATCCCCAGCCCTTTATTATATTTTATTTCGAGACAGGGTCTCACTGAGTTACTTAGGGCCTCACTAAGTTACCAAGGCTGGTTTTGAAATCACGTTAACTCCTGCCTCAGTTTCGCAAGCTGCTGGGATTATAGACGTGTGCCATTGCACCCTGCTGTTTCATTTTTCTTTTGTCCTGGGAATTGAAATGAAGGTCTCTCACTTACTAGGCAGGAGCTCCACCACTGAGCTATGACTTCATTCCTTTTTATTTTGAGACAGGACCTTGCTAAGTTGTTGAGGCTGGCCTCAACCTTTTGGTCCTCCTGCCTCAGCCTATTAAATTGCTGGGATTACACACTTGCACCAGGGGGACTATATATTTCATCTGAGTGTCAGTCTGTCTTCTGGCTTGATACCTTTGAAGAAATTCCTACCACTTTCATGGGTCGGAAATTTTGGGTGCCTAGTTTGGAATCTGAAATTTAGTTTGTGGTCAGGATTGCATGTCCATGTTGGGGATTTGTCCCAGACCAGATATATTTGTGGATGGGCCTGGATGATGAGGTGGGTGTGGTAGGACTGTGCATGCATAAGTGGTGTGCTCGTGTGTGCATGTGTGTGTGTGTATGTGTGCATTCATCTGTAGAGGACAAGCAAGGTGTGCTGTGACCTAGTCTGTATATCTGTGTATGTATGTATGTATATATATATATATTTTTTTTTTTTTTGAACCAGGGATTGAACTCAGGGACACTCAGCCACTGAGCCACATCCCCAGCCCTATTTTGTATTTTATTTAGAGACAGGGTCTCACTGAGTTGCTTAGGCCTCGCTAAGTTGCTGAGGCTGGCTTTGAACTCGCGATCCTCCTGACTCAGCCTCCCAAGTCGCTTGGATTACAGGCGTGCGCCACCACGCCCGGCTGTGCATATATATTGATGAGTTTGTTCACTGGACACTTTCTCTGTGCCAGGCACTGTGCTAGGCTCAGATGGTTGGGTGAGTCAAGCCAGTCTGTCAGTGGCCCCTCTCCCCTGTGGTGGAACCAACTTTGCACAGGTTCTTCCTACTCCTTGGTGTGGGCAGAGTCCATGGGAGTTCCAGGTCTTTCAGGGTTTAGTGTCTGAACTGAAGGTGTAGTCAAAGTTGGACCATGTGACAAATTGACCAAGCAAATTCCTAGGGCAGCGGTAAAAGTATCAAAAAGATTAAAAAACAAAAGAAAAGAAAAGAAAGAGAGAAAACCTTTTTTGGGGGGAAAAACGATACTTAATCAATGTTTTTAAAAATAATAAAACAGTCATAGGGAAATTAGACTGTTTTTTCAGTGCTGAGGATGGAACCAAGCTTCTTATGCATACTAGAACAACACTCTACCATTGAATGACACCCTCGGACTGTGTTGGGATTTAACACTTTGTTATTTATTTCTCTTATTTTTATTGAGATACAACATGCATAATGTGAATAAAATATTAGGCCTACCTGATAACTTCACACTTATTTATTAATTTATTTCTTTTGGTGCTAGGGATGAAACCCAGGGCCTCACACATGCTAAATAGTGCCCTGCCACTGAGCTATACTCTTAGCCTAACTTGACAGTTAAACACACTCATGTAAATACCATCCAGATGGAGAAAGTGTTCCCAGCACCCCAAAGTTTCTTAGAAATTGCTCTCTCCCAGTCAGTTTATTTATTTTTATAAAGTTTATTTTATTTTTACATACCTCCATTCAACATTTTTGTGTGTGTAGTTCTGGGGATGGAACCCAGGCCCACCTATGCTGGGCAAGTGCTCTACTGCTGAGTACAATCTTAGTCCCTTAAAGCATTCAGAAAGGTACAGAGGTGCTGGGCACTCTGGCACATGCCTGTGATCCCAGTTCCTCAGCAGACCGAGGTGAAGCAGGAGGATTGCATGTTTGAGGCCAGCCTTAGCAACTTAATGAATTAATGAGACCGTTTCTGAATAAATACATAAAACAAAGGAAAGGCCCTGGGGATATAATTCTGAGGCAGACCATTTGCTCGGGATGTGCAAGGGGCCTGGGTTCAATGCCAGGTGCTGCAAAAATAAAAGTTTAAATAAAGGTGTAACAAGGATGCGTGGTCCCTCCCAGCCCTGCCCTCCCTAGGGGTTTCTTAGTTCTTATATCTCCTAATGTCAACGAGTCCTGAGAATGTCTGCCATGGCAGGGAGGTTGACCCTGGCCCCCAGGAGACAAGCTCTGAGTCCTGGGACAGGGCAAAGGCCTAGGGACTAGAAGTAGAAAGGGCTGAAGTTTGAAAGGGCTTCTCACAGGGCTTGTTTCGTTCATTCCTTCAGATGTGTGACAGGGGCAGGAGGGCACCCTTGCCTCTTTGTAAGCTTCTGCAAGGTCCTGATGTTAGGGATTCACCATCTTCCGTTGGCAGTAAGTTTGGACATGGTGGGGGGTCTCTCAGACTCTGTTCTTTGAGGCCCTGAGGGCTGGCATATGGCAGTTAAAATCATTGGCTGCTACTGCCACTTACCAACTGTATGGCCCCAGGCAATTCCTTAAACTCCCTGAACCTCAGTGTCCTTGTCTGTAAAATGGGAATAACGGTGGTAGTAGGGCCATAGGACTGTGGTGAGGAATAATTCACAAAAGGCATGTAAACAACATCATCATAATGTCTAGTGTGCAGTAACACTCCATTAAGTGATTGTTGTCACTGTCATTGTTGTTATTAGCTTTTGCCAGCAAAGGCTGTGTAGAAGGTGCTGGAGGAGGAGGAAGGGGTGATGTGGGATTGTGGTCTCACATGTATGAGACGTGATCTTGGTCTGGAGGGTCCAACACACGCGTCCTTATTTCTTGAGTGTTCACCTATGCCTGGCGCCATGCTCCTGAGCCTTTGAGGGCAGAAGCGTGGGAAGTGGGCCCCTCCCCCAGGCCCTGCCGCCCTCCTGCTTCTCCCTTGCTCTGCTCTGAAAAGAGAAGTACAAGCGAGTTCCCTCAAGGGGTCGGCCGCGCCCCTTCCTGTCCCCGCCCTGCTGCTCCAGGCCAGTGGAGTGGCAGCCCCAGAACCAGGACCTCCGGGTCGGGTGGCAAGGTGGCTGGGACACTGAGGACCACAGTTGAGGCTTAGCCCTAGAGTTTTCCGCCTGCCCATACAGGTGGCACCTCCTAATTCCCTGAACCCCTTTCCTCTCTGGAGCCCCCAGGATGGTGAGGTAAGGGCCTGGGACCCATAGAAGGCAGGAGGCAAGGGAGCCCTCGGGCCGAAGGGACCTCTCCCACCACTCTGCCTGGGCCTTACAGGTGGTTTCACCGAGACCTCAGTGGGCTGGATGCAGAGGCCCTGCTCAAGGGCCGAGGAGTCCATGGGAGCTTCCTGGCTCGGCCCAGTCGCAAGAACCAGGGTGACTTCTCTCTCTCTGTCAGGTAGGTGACCCTCCGGTATTTTGGAAGCCCTGTTGCGCCAGTCCAGCACCTGAGCACTCCTTCCTGGTTCTCCAGGGCATTGCTGATTCCTCAGCCCCCTTGCCTCCTCCATGTCCTTGTCCCTAGCCTAGCATGTTCTTATCCCTGTCTGTCCCCACCCTATGCCTTTGTGTGTCTCAGACTCAGGACCCTGAGCCTCTCCCCGACCCCATCCCACCTCTGCTCCTGCACCCAGTGGCCTCACTGCCTGATGCCCTGCAGGGTCGGGGATCAGGTGACCCATATTCGGATCCAGAACTCAGGAGATTTCTACGACCTGTATGGAGGGGAGAAGTTTGCAACGCTGACTGAGTTGGTGGAATACTACACCCATCAGCAGGGTGTCCTGCAGGATCGCGATGGCACCATCATCCACCTCAAGTACCCACTTAACTGCTCCGACCCCACCAGTGAAAGGTGAGGGGCACCCAGCCTGACCCTCTCCCCCCTGGAGGCAGCTGCCTTCTCCCTACCTGTCAGGGAGGTGAGCACCTGGGCCCTGGCACCATCTGCTCGCAGTTCCATTCCCATCCTGCTCCATTTCAGTGGTCTGAGTGTCTTTTCTCTACAGCCTGGTGACTCATCGTACTGACCCCCTCCTTTATGCCCCTGAGGAAGCAAGAGAGGGCTACTTGCCTTTCTCCAGGGTCCCTGTCAGCTGGCAACTCAGTCCTGTGAGTGACAGGGAGGTTACTCCTCATGGCTGGCATTTCCTAGCAGGTCCGCTCTGTTGCTAGAAAGCTCTTCCTTCTATGGAGCTGAATCTGCTTTCCTACAACTTCCCCGCCCCGGCCTGGCCTAGCTTAGTGTAGTGAGATGATGTTGAGGACGATCACTGGATTCACTTTCATTAGGACATTCAGTGCCTTATTCCACAACCCTGTGAGGGTGGGTCCATTCTTTGGGACTGGTAGAGCTTGATCAGTCGTTTGACCCAAACATAAATAATTGAAAACAGGGTGTAATGTGGTCATGTCTGTAAAGGGCCCAGTATTGTTCTGGACACAGGGTAATACTCAAAACAGCCCCTCCATCCTTTGCTGCAAAGGTGTAGTTCCCATAACTGAACTGGCTATCCCCATGTGGCCCTCCCAAAACATGGGTGAGGGGAGAGGGAACATGAATGTTCCTCATTACGCTGTGGCTCATTTTAGCGCTACATCTCAATGACAGATTCTAGTGAGGTAAAGGGCGGTAGAATAAACCGAGGCTTTTCATCACATGGATTCCTGGGGCCAGACCAACTTACCCTTGTCCTATATTTCTATATTGATGTGAAGTGATTTTGAACCTTGATCCTGCTAGTTTTCAGGGTTTTGTTTTGTTTGGTTTTTTGTTTTGGTACTAGGGATCACATCCAGGGTCTTGTGCATATCAAGCATGCACTCTACTATTGAGTTACCCGCTTAGAGTTTTCATTTATTTTGAGATTCAGTGCCTACATACTCGTATCAATATTTTTGTTAAAGCCTGACATGGTGGCACATACCTGTAATCCCAGTGGCTCTGGGGGCTGAGGCAGGAGGATTGCAAGTTCAAAGCCAGCCTCAGTAATTTAGTGAGGTCTTAAGCAATTTAGTGAGACCCTGTCTCAAAATAAAAAATAAAATTGGACTAAGGATGTGGCTCAGAGGTTAAGTGCATCTGGGTTCAATCCCTGGTACCAAAAAAATTTTTTTTTTTTTGTTCAAGTCATTAAGCTTACAAATAACTGGGCAATAGGGCACACATCTGTAATCCTAGAGACTTGGGAGGCTGAGGCAGGAGAATCACAAGTTCAAGGGCAGCCTTAGTAATGTAGTGAGACTCTATTTCAAAATTAAAAAATATAAAAGGCTAGGGATGTAGTTCAGCGGTGGAATGCTTGACTAGCAAGCATGAGATCCTGGGTTCAATCCCTGGTATTTCCAAAAAAAGAAAAAGAACTGGATAAGGTTGAGGTGAAATGAGGTAAAAGCCATGGCCACATCTGCAGACCCCCTTGCAGTCAATATGAAGCCACTGATCCATGTTCTCTTCTAGTAGTGAAGCCTGGGAATGGATTTCTGTTGATTTCATGGTCACCCTCCTTACTTTTTCCTGCCCACCCCCACCTGCCACCTGCAGCTCTGATGGGGGTTCGATCACTCAGGCGCTCTCTCACTCCCCACGTCTTCTCTTCTACTGGAAGAGAAGACTGATTGCTGTAGAGTAGCAGGTGGTCATGTTGGCTGGGGTTGGAGGAGGAAGGTGGAGCTGGGAAGGTGCCCAGGAGAGCAGACTGAGGCCTGGCTTTGAAGAGTTTGAGAGAGCAAGGAGGGAAGACGGGGCAGAGCCAGGGTGGACAAGGATGAGGATGGGTGACTTGCAGAGGTCCTTTGGTTTACCTGAGCCCAGAAGCCTGAGTCTCACCACTGACCCTGGCAGCATGTGGGAGGCTCTTCAAACTTCTGTTTGTCTTCCCTGCCTTTGGCTGCACACCCTCCTCTTCTGTGGGAATTTGCATTTGTCCCCTTAATGGTGTCCTCTCTGCCTGTGGTCAACTTGACATTTGCATGGGGACTTCCTCATCCTGGGCCCTAAGGGAAGGGGCTTAGCTCCCTCCCCATGGTCTGGGGTGGGGGGCTCTGGCCTGTCTCTGAAGGGTGGTCTGGGGTGACCCAGGGTACTCGTGTCTGGGCAGGAGACCCTGGATGTCTCTGAGCTGCAGTGCCCTCTGGGCAGGAGAGAGATGGGTCAGGACAGACTGGCCCCCTCCCTTCTTCCCCCATCCCTGCGGTTGGAAAATGCCCCCCCTTCCCCTGTCCCTGGGCTGAGGAAACCTCACAACCTCACTTCTCACTCTCTCCCCAGAAGGAGTTTTGTGTTTTTTCCATCACGTGGTTTCCTGTGGGGCTGGGCATTGTGGGGCTGCAGTTTCCTCCTGGGAAGGGGTTGTACTTCGGGGAAAGGCCTTAGTTCTGCTTTCTGCCTCAATGGCCCCTTTAAACCCTTTGGAGTCTGGCTTCCCCTGCAGTGACATCATCCTGGGCACCCTCCAGTCCCTACATCACTCTCCCTAAGGGTTTCTGTGTTTCCCGCTTCCCTGGGGGAGCTCTTCTTTCTGACTTCTGTCTCCCCATATCCCACTACCCTCTGTGATTTGACCTCCATCTGCATCTCTCTGCTTTCTTTCCCTGGCCCAAGTCTGTTTCATGAAGGTGCTTCCTTGGTTTAATCCCTCTAAATATTCTGGATACTGCCTGCCTTTCTGTCCATCTTAAACTTTCAGAGGTGGATTCTGGATTCTGGAGTCTAATTAGAACTCTTTGTTATTTTTTCTTTTGGTGTTAGGGGTTAATCCAGAGACTTGTACATGCTAAGCACACACTCTACCGCTGAGCTACATACCTTTTTATTTTATTTTGAGACAAGATCTTGCTAAGTTGCTGAGGCTTTCCTCCAATTTGCAATCCTCCTTCCTCAGCCTCCTAGGTCACTGGGATTATACGCATATGCCACCACATCCCACTCTGGTTAGAGATCTTGAGGTTTGATTCTTGTCAATCAAGGGCCTGGGGCCAGTTTTCAAATACTCAACCTTATTTTCCTCATCTATAAAATGGGAATAAATGCTACTCGTGAGTATTCTTATTTTTGAGAAAGACTTGCTATGTTGCTGAAGCTGGCTTTGAACTCTATCCTAGGCCTCAGTCTTCTAAGCAACTGGGACTACAGGCATGGGCCACCAGGTTTTTTCCTCTCAGCATTTTTGTGGGATGGTAATAGACCCAAATGTAGTGGTGGTTTTAACAGCACCAAGCTCAGGTCCTTGGCACATAGAGGGTAGTGGGTACTGATTCCCCTACCCACACTTTGAGTGCTCTGCTGTACCTTCCCCTGGAGCCCTCCTTCCTTCATGCTGCCTTCTCTAGGTGGTATCATGGCCACATGTCTGGAGGACAGGCGGAAGCACTGCTGCAGGCCAAGGGTGAACCATGGACATTTCTTGTGCGTGAGAGTCTCAGCCAGCCCGGTGATTTTGTGCTGTCTGTGCTCAGCGACCAGCCCAAGGCCGGCCCGGGCTCCCCACTCAGGGTCACTCACATCAAGGTCATGTGTGAGGTAAGGCAGTGGGAGAGGCCTCATGCTGGAGTTCCTGTCTGTGCCCAGGACCTGGGCTGTGGGGAGGGGCTGCCTGAACTTGGATCCAAGGCTAGGAGTCCAGGGAGTTAACCCAAGCCCTGATGGTTGGCCCTACTTGGTGCCTCTCAGGGTGGACGCTACACAGTGGGTGGCTCAGAGACCTTCGACAGCCTGACAGACCTGGTGGAGCATTTCAAAAAAACAGGAATTGAGGAGGCCTCAGGAGCTTTCGTCTACCTGCGGCAGGTGAGGGGGCAGACCCCACTGTCTCCTTTCTTCCTCTGGCCAGCCTTTGATGCAGATTCTGAGATCTCTTAAGTTGCTCACTTCATACTCTCACCCACCTCAGCCTTACTATGCCACTCGGGTGAATGCGGCTGACATTGAGCACCGGGTCTTGGAACTGAACAAGAAGCAGGACTCAGAGGACACAGCCAAGGCTGGCTTCTGGGAGGAGTTTGAGGTATACAAATGAAGACAACAGGGAAGGGACACAGGGTGGGAGGGCAGTTAGCCACCCTTGTGGGGTCCCAGGTGGTCGCTTGTCTTCTTTAGGCACCTCCAATACTGATCTGCCCCCAAAGCATGTCAACCACCAGTTGCCCTCTCAGGGGCCGGTGCTTATTTTCCACTCTCACCTCTCAGAGTTTACAGAAGCAGGAGGTGAAAAACTTGCACCAGCGGCTAGAAGGGCAGCGACCAGAGAACAAGAGCAAGAACAGATACAAGAACATTCTGCCCTGTAAGTTCTAAGCAACTGCTGCCCCTCCCAGGTTCCCTGGCAGCTGCCACTCACCATGAAACTGCTCTTTCCTGAGCCAATCTCCCCGAGTCTCCACCCTCCACTTAGAGGGTCCACATGCCTACCCCCAGCATCTCCTTCTAAGAAGCTGCTATTCTCAGGAGCCTCCCCATAGGTGGATTGCCCCCTGCTACCACCACCCTCCTTTTCTTTTTTTTTTGGGGGGAGGTACTGGAGATTGAACTCAGGGGCACTCCATCACTGAGCCACATCCCCATCCCTATTTTGTATTTTATTTAAAGACAGGGTCTCACTGAGTTGCTTAGTGCCTTGCCGTTGCTGAGGCTGGCTTTGAACTCTCGATCCTCCTGCCTCAGCCTCCCAAGTGCTGGGATTACAGGCGTGCTCCACCGCGCCTGGCACACCACCCTCCTTTTCTATGATAGAGGGATTGAACCCTGGGGTGCTATACCACTGAGCTGTACCTCCAACCCTTTTTTTTTTTTTAAACAATTTAAAATTATTTATTTTTCTATATATTTGTTTGTGATGCTAGGAATTAAGCCCAGGGGCACATTACCACTGAGCTGTATCCCCAGACCTTTCTATTTTTCATTTTGAGACAGGGTATTGCTAAATGCTGAGGCTGGCCTTGAACTTGCGATCTTCCTGCTTCAGCCTCTTGAGTTGCCAGAACTTTGGGCATGCACTATCATGCCCAGCCACCTCCCTTATGAAACCTCTTTCCCCAACCCCAGACAGTTCTACCACCTGCCCACCTGCAATCCCCTGTGAGTCTCATGGCTTTGAGGCAAGAATGGCCTGTTAGCTTAAGAAGGGTCTGACCCAGTGGTGGTAAGTCCCTGGCTAACCCAAGCCATCTTCTTCCTGTCCAGTTGACCACAGCCGAGTGATCTTGCAGGGACGGGACAGTAACGTCCCTGGGTCAGACTACATCAATGCCAACTATGTCAAGGTCGGTGGTGTGGGTCATGTGGGAGCAAAGGCTGGGCCCTGGGAATTCCCTGTCCTGCAGGGACTCCAGGGTCCAGAAGTACCTGGGCAAAGCTGATGTCTAGGGTTGGGGGAGGGTGGTGGTGGTACAGGGCCTGTCCAAGCCATGGGGCTCACAGTCCTAGGTTGTGTTTCTCTGCACTTGCATCCAGAATCAGCTGCTAAGCCCTGATGAGAACTCTAAGACCTACATCGCCAGCCAGGGCTGTCTGGAGTCCACAGTCAATGACTTCTGGCAGATGGTATGGCAGGAAAACACCCGCGTCATCGTCATGACCACCCGAGAGGTGGAGAAAGGCCGGGTAGGCATAGCCCTGTGCCATCCCTCTAGTCCCCAAATTCCCTCCATAGTACTTGTTATTCACCCCCATTAAACCAAAGAAAGTTTAGATGCCATGGTGGAAAAGGATCTCAAAGGGCAAGGGCCTAGTGCTTGTTGGAAAATTAAAGCTTAGAGACAGTCTCTACTACACACTGTGACTCCTAGATGCCCACTTCCAACCTTGGGCCCTTGTGAGATCTAGACTCAGACTAGGACTGGGGATGTAGTTCAATGGTAGAGCACTTGCCTACTATTTTTGAGGCCCTGGATTCAATCCACAGTACCACTCATAGACACAAAATCATGTGAGACTCAGACTTTAAACTCTTCTTAGGGGATGGGGATTTAGCTCTGAGGTAGAGTGCTTGCCTAGCATGTGTGAGGCCCAGGGTAGAACCTCCAGAACTGCAAAGAAGAAAACAAACAAACAAACAAAAAACTGCCCTCCTTAATGTATGCCAAGGTAAAAATCCCTCCTGCCTCTTCCTTCCCTGCTGCTTTTGTCTACTTTGTACTGTGCTTCTGATCTCTCTGGAGCCTCCCCTCTCCTTCTTGGTTCCTTCTCTACGCTGTAATCAAAATGATTCCGTCCAAAACACAAACTGGATCAAGTTGTTCCTCTCTGAAATCTCAATGACTGCCATTTGCCTCTGGGATTAATTCACACTTGAAGGCCTTGTGGCTTCCTTCCGATTACCATGCTTTCCTATAACACACCTGCCTCCAAACAGGCCAGGCTCTTTCAGGTGTCCACACATTGCACAAGCTCATTTTTTTTTTTTTTTTTTTTTTTTTTTTTGCTAGGCAATGACTTTCTTTTTTCACACTATCTCTGCCTGGCAGAGGTCTCATTTTGGAGAACCCAACTCAAATGCTACCTCCTCTATGACACCATCTTGGATTGCCTCCCTAACCCAGAGGGAGAATTAACTTCTTCCTCAGCTACACTCCTGGGCAGCACATTGTTCCCCTGTTCGCCTATCTTTCTGTGAGCTCCTAGGGGCCCCAGGGCTTGAATGATGTCTTACTTGGTTTTTTGTTTTTTTGCGGTGCTAGGAATAGAATACCTAGGGCCTCCCACATGCTAAACCTGCCCTCTACCGCTAAGCCACATCCACCCTGCTCTTGTGTTTGTAACTCCAGCCCAGTTTGCACAGCCTCAATGGGTATTGAATGAATTGTAAGGTCAAGTGACTGGTCAGATCACACCACTCGTGGGAGGCTGTGCTGAGACCAGATCCCAGGTCTCCTGACCCTCAGCCAGCTCATCCATTCATTCAGCAATGTCTGGGCCAGCACCAGAGACTCAGGATTTAGAGTGCGGCCCAGAACAGCCCCAGGGCCCTGCTTCTTCTATCTCATTCCCCATTCTCCTCCTTTTCAGAGCAAATGTGTCCCCTACTGGCCAGAGGTAGGCGCTCAGCGTGTCTATGGACTCTACTCTGTGGTCAACTGTGGAGAGCATGACACAACAGAATACAAACTCCGTACCTTACACGTCTCCCCACTGGACAATGTGAGTGTCACCAGGCCCTGCTTACTCCCAGAGCCCCTCCTTAGACTTGTTCTCTTATCTGGGTGGGTGGGACAAGGCAGGATGGGGTGTTGCATAGGAGCAGGGGGCACTGACCCCATGTCCTTGACCCAGGGGGACCTGGTTCGGGAGATCTGGCACTACCAGTACCTGAGCTGGCCTGACCATGGGGTCCCCAGTGAGCCTGGGGGTGTCCTCAGCTTCCTGGACCAGATCAACCAGCAGCAGGAAAGTCTGCCTCATGCAGGGCCCATCATTGTGCATTGCAGGTGAGAATAATAAAAATGACAGTAGTGGTAATAAAAATAACAGCTGGGCCGGGTGCGGTGGCCCATGCCTGTAATCCCAACAACTCAGGAGGCTGAGGTAGGAGGATCGCAAGTTCAAAGTCAGCCTCAGCAGAGTAGCAAGGCACTTAGCAACTCAGGGAGACCCTGTCTCTAAATCAAATATAAAAAAGGGTCAGGGATGTGGCTCAGTGGTTAAGCACCCTGGGTTCCATTCCAGTACCAAAATAAATAAATCGATAAATAACAGCTGGGAAATAAATAGTGCTAAGCAAGTGTCATACACTGCTGTGAGCTTGTTGGCTGTTTGCCCTAGCTCCCAGCTTCTCTGGGTTCTCTCCTGTCTCTGGATATGTGGGTGGACCTGGCTGGAACTGCCCCACTGCTGCCTTCCCCAGAGACCTCCCTGGAGGTGCCATCTCGTCTACCCCTGCCAGATACAGATGAGGAAGCTCACTCTGTGACTTGCCCAGTTGCCAGCTGCTCAGTGGGAGAGGCTGAACTGGCTGTTGCAGCAGAGTCCTGGCTGCCTGTTTTTTCTTGGTACTCCTCCACCAGATTATTCTTTGCCTTCCATTTGGGATCAGTGTGACTCCATGACCCTTCTCTTTTTCCATTTGTAGCTCTGGGGACTTAGGATTCTCTGCCGTTTCTACCCATTCGCTGGCCAATGCCCCCACCTTGGCCCTAGAGTGTGTTGATGGTTAATGTCTTCGGGATGGGCGCATGCACCCGGAGCTCCTCTGAGGACCCTCGTGTTCATATGCAAGAGACCTGTTCCCTGTATTGGCTGAGGCAGAGAAATAGGGTTCATCCAGGAGGACTACGGGTTCCTCACATGAACCTACTCCATTGGTTTGGCCTAGATGTTGGAAGGCAGAAGTTACTTTGTCCTCAACAAAGGCTGCTTGTTTAAATTTTGGTTCCTTCATTTACCAGCTGTGTGTTCTTAGGCAAATTACTTAATTTCTCTGATCCTCAGATTTCTCATCTGTAAAATCAGGCTCATAGAGTTGTCATGAGAATTAAATGACACCTATCACTACATCTGGAATATTCTAAACTCTCCAAAAATGGGGGAGAATACTGTCTGGAATACTCTTTTTTTTTTTTTTACGGTGCTGGGGATTGAACCCAGGGCCTTGTGCTTGCAAGGCAAGCACTTTACCAACTGAGCTGTATCCCCAGCCCTGGAATACTCTTAAATCCTCCAAAGATGGGGGCTCTTGATGGTTTAAGTAACTCATGTTAGGCAGGGAATGGGGGAAATGGGAACTTGCTTTGTCCTCTTCCCATTCCCTCCATGTGACCCCAAGCCTCTCAGGCCTCAGACTTCCTCCTTCCTACCAGCAACTGTTTGTTCTGGGACAGGGCTGGGTGGGCTAAATGTTGAAGTGCCCCCATGCTGTGTCAGCCAGGCTCTGCCCTCTGCCCTCCCAGAGACAGGTCCATCCCCAGAGTTACCCTCCTACTGTTACCCGCTCCCCCATTCTTGAAATCCCCAAGGTCTTTATTTAGACATTACAGGAAGGAAGTGGGTGAGGGGGGGTTATTTTTGACAATCTGGGTTTGAAATTAGACAGACTCAGGGCACCAGCCTGATGGGCCCAGCCATGGGTGGGCCTCAGGTCACCAGGGACTAGTTTCTCCAGGGCGGTGGCAGGGTGTGTAGGAGAAGGGAGACATCCTACTGCACCCTGATCCCAGTGGCCCCTGCACCCAGCTATCCCAAGGGCTGCCCTTAGTCTGCTGCCAGGGTTTAAAGAAAAAGGGAAATGAAGCTCCACAGAGAGAAAAGGCAGATGTCACCCCCTGCCCCCCGCCCTTTTTTTTGTGGTGCTGGGATTGGAACCCAGGGCCTTTTGCATGGGAAGCTACACCCCTGCCAAATATAAATCTAAAAGGCAGGATGGGGAAGGGTTCAGACTGCCTGAGGAGCTGGCAGGACAATAGTGGGAGGTGGGGGTCCTGGATCTTCAGGGGTGGGGACAGCCAGCAGTTAGGAGTGAGTTGGAGCAGGAAATAGAGGAGTGAAGAAGTGCTGGGAAGATGGATGAGTCTGGAGGCTGTAGTATCAGCACCCCGGGCCCTCGCCGGGGAATTCTTTGGCTGAGGTGAAAAGATGGGTGCAGAGCTGGGCCCCCATCTGCCTTGGCTTGCCCAGTGGCTCTGGGCAGACTGCCTCAGGTGGCTGGAGCCTCAGGCTCTTTATACTATGGCTGGGGCCAGGGCTGGGGCTGAACCCTGTTGCCCGGAAGGGGCTGGCTGAGGCTCTGATAGCCACCCCTTCTCTCTGTAGCGCAGGCATCGGCCGCACAGGCACCATCATTGTCATCGACATGCTCATGGAGAGCATCTCCACCAAGGGTGAGGGGCATCTGGGGAAGCAGGTGGGGATGCCTGGTGGGTGCAGGGGAGCCTTTTTGCCTTTGCCTGTATCTAGGCCTGAGGTCTCACCACCATCCCTATCCAGGTCTGGACTGTGACATTGACATCCAGAAGACAATCCAGATGGTGCGGGCACAGCGGTCAGGCATGGTGCAGACGGAGGCACAATACAAGTTCATCTATGTGGCCATTGCCCAGTTCATTGAAACCACCAAGAAGAAGCTGGAAGTCATACAGGTGTGTGCAGAATGGGGTCACTTGGGACCACAGGGGAGAGTAGGTGTCACCTGGCCCTGCTGGGATCACTGCCTTTGCTCCATACCATCTCTGCCCACAGTCCCAGAAGGGCCAGGAGTCAGAATATGGGAACATCACATACCCCCCGGCCATGAGGAGTGCCCATGCCAAGGCTTCCCGTACTTCCTCCAAGTGAGTGACCCCTGCCTGCCATCTCCTAGGATCTTCTTTATTCTCCTGCTCAGCTTGAGCCTCCCTCTCTGGAGAGGACAAGTGTTGCAGTTGGAGACACCTGGATTTAAGTTCAAGCTTGGTTTCCACTACCTCTGTGCATACATATTTTCTCAGTGTCCACCATGTGTGGGCTTGTGCCAGGTACCAGCAATGTACTAATGTATGAGATGTGTCCTCTGCCCTTGTGGGAGCAGTGAAGGGACAGTGACCAGGTTGCCTTGCTTTCCTGGCTTCAGTTTGCTTACCTGTGAGATGGGGTGTCTAGAGGGGGCTGCGGATGCCAGGTCACCCTGCACTGTCTCTTGAACTGCACCCACTGCCCTTATGTGCCCAACCCTACCACAGACACAAGGAGGATGTGTATGAGAACCTGCACAGTAAGAGCAAGAAGGAGGAGAAAGTGAAGAAGCAGCGGTCAGCGGACAAGGAGAAGAGCAAGGGCTCTCTTAAGAGGAAGTGAGCTGGGCTCCATCCTGTGGTGGCCATGGTATGGCCCCTTCTGTGTGGGCCTCCTCCCTGTCCCCCTACTCCCCCATCTCCAAGGATGCATGGGGTGGCTGGAGTCCTACCCTTCCCTTCCAGATGTTCCCTGACCTTTTTCCTGTTTCCTTCCCCTTGTTCCAGCCACACTGTGACTTCTTCCTCCCTTCTCTCTGCAGCCTCAGGCCTGATTCCTGCAGAGGACTGAACCTACCCACAAAACCCATGCCAGAACTTAGGACCCCTATACTATTGTAATTTAAAAGGCTGTGCCCCTACCTCCCTCTCCCCTCACCCTGTATATAGCCCAACAAGGCTCCAGATAAAGCCAGGTCCTTCTATTCTTGTAAATAAAACCCCTGAATCACTGTGTGTTGACTGAACTGTGTGGCTTCCTTACCTAGTGACTCTGGATGGGAGGGGCCAGGGTGGTACTTTGTGTGGCCACATAAAACTCAGCCCTTCAGGGTCAGACAGACCTGGCTCTGCATGCTGCTTCACATGGGCGTGAGACCCAGAGTGAGATTCCTTGGTCTCCTCTCTTCCTTTTTTTTTGGGGGGGGGGGTACTGGGAGAGGGTACTTTACCACTGAGCCACATCTCCAGCCCTTTTACTTATTTATTTTTAGTAGATGGACACAATGCCTTTATTTTATTTATTTATTTATTTATTTTTATGTTGTGCTGAGGATCAAACTTAGTGCCTCACACATGCTAGGCAAGTGCTCTACCACTGAGCTACAACCCCAACCCTCATTTTTAATTTTAAGGCAGGGTCTCTCTAAGTTGCTTAGGGCCTCACTAAATTGCTGAGGCTGGCTTTGAACTTGTGATTCTCCTGCCTCAGTCTCCGGATTTGCTGGGATTACAGGTGCGTGCCACCACGCCCAGCTCTTTCTTTCTTGTTGGTGCTGAAAATGGAACCCAGGGCTTCTAGTGTGCTGGGCAGGAGCTTTACCACTAAGCTACACCCCCAGCACTCTTTAAAATTAAGTGTGATCCTAATTCATCTGCCCTCCCCAGGGTGGTAGTGAAGATAATTGAGATAATGGATGATGATAACAATGGCAACAATAATTCATTAAATGCTGGCCATGTGCCCAGGCACTGTTTAAGAGACTATGCAATTAATGCACTCTAGGTGCCTTCTTATTTTGATGCTGAGAACAGAACCAGGGCCTCCTACATGCTAAGCAAGTGCTTTACCTGTGAGCTGCCACACCCCAGCCCTCAATCTAAGTACCTTTGACATTTACAGTGGAAGGAACTGAGGGACGGAGATCAAATAAATTGCTCAAGGTCACAGTACTACTGGGCTATGGAGTTAAGATTTTAACTCAGGCTTTCTGGCCCCAGAGCCTACCTCCTTATCCTGGAGATACAGCTGGGGAGTTTCTAAGAGGATGTAACTCACAACCAGCTGCTGTCTTCCAGGTTCAAGAAGTAAGATTTTTCAGGCTAGGAAGCACACACCATGTGCCATCCTCCCCTCATCTGGGTTAAGCTGCCACCGCCCTCATCCTCTTGGGCAGTTTGCATAGCAGGATGACTCAAAGACCTGTTTATTATTTTGTCCCCTTTTCCTTCCAGAGTGGGATTCCTTTATTTAAAACCCAAGTCTGCTGGGGGGTTGAGCTGGTGTGAGTCACACTTGGGGAAGAACCAGCCCTCACCACTGGAGAGGCTAAGTGTCCATTGTATCAAGGCACAGGACTAGCTCTCTGGGGATGATGGTGACATGGCAGTTTCTATCCAGGAACTCAGGAGATTGGTCAGGGAGACAGATCTTGAAGCAGTTTACAAACCAAATAATTACTAGCAGGTGTGGAGGAGGCTGCACACAAAGAGCAGGAAGGGCTCAGGGACAGAGCCACACAATAGCTCCCTGGAGCTGTGGCCCTCCAGGGGGTGGGTGGGTGGGGCCATCACCTGTGGGCCTCAGGGCCCTGTGCCCAGCAACGCCTGAGCAGCACAGAAGAAAGGCAGGTCCCACCTAACTGCCCTTGGGCTAACTGCCCTTGGGTTGGGTTGTTTTTTTTTTTTTTTTTGTTTTGTTTTTTGTGGTGCTGGGGATTGAACCCAGGGCCCTGTGCGTGGGAGGCAGGCACTCTACTTACTGAGCTATATCCCCAGTCCTGGGTCGGGTCTTGGACTCCAGAGGGCTGTGCTGTGAGGTGGGTCCTTGACATTCCTCCTCCCAGGACTACTGGAAAGCAGTTCCATGCTTTAATCAGAAGGGTTAGGCCAGCTGGGGCCTCTAGTGAAGCTGGAATCCCAACACCAGGGGTGAGGACCTGGAGGCACCCTGCTGGGATTTACCTGCCATTCACAGGCTCTGGGGAGCCTCCCCTCTCCCCTGTCCCTCAGGGGTTGCTCAGTCCAGGCAGCACTGGGCAAGGGTGCAGCCCAAATCCTGTGGAGCTGACCCCTCACTGACCTCAGGGATTCTAGTCCTCCAGTTCTGGATATGGGCAGGGTCAGAGGCCTCAGAGGAGGGGGCTAGGCCTGAAGGTGGTACCATGGAGAAGAGACACAAGGACAGCTTCTTCCTTGTTCCCCTGAAGACTGGGGAGAGAATAGGCAGGTAGGAGGAAACAGGCCACCAGGAAAGAGTGAGAGGCCTAGTGGGGTGGCCAGGCCTCAGAGGAGATGACTGTGGTTGATGCTGGGAGAGAAGGGGTTAAGACGGTGAGGGGGGCAGCCTATGGCAGGAGGACACACCTGTGCGCAGGGCGGCAGGCGGGGCCCAGGTGAGGCGCTGGTGCTGCCTGGCAGGCAGAGAAGGAAGAAGGAAGAGTGGAAGCCACTGCGGGCTCTAGGCCGTTGAATCTGGGTTTTGACGCCCCTTCTTCTCCTCGGCACCCACCCTCTAGGGGGCAGGCGGGCCTGGTGACAGGTAAAAGCCACTAGGCAAAGGGTCCTAGGGCTGAGCTAGAACTATAGAGGGCCAGCGAATTGGGGTGTGTTGGGGGCAGGGACAGGCTGTAAGGGTGGCAGGGGAAGGGGCTCAGAAGCAAAGAACAGAGGGACAAGGGGCTGCTGAGGCCCTTCCTGGGCCCTGGCAATCTTAACCACTCAGGGTGGTGCTGGTGGTGGGCAGCAGGGCTCACCCGGAAATGTCCTCAGGGACACGGGTGGTGGGGGGATGGGAACCAGGGATCTGTAGCTTCTCGGCAGGGAGCGCCGGGCTGGGCCTGCTGACTGGAGGTGGGCAGTCTGGGTGGGGGCCCTCGTCTTACCCAGCAGTATTTGGGTGCTGGTTGGGAGTCTCTAATACTGCCGGGTAATGATGGAGGCCCCTGACCCTGTGTTCGTTCCATCCATCCATCTGCTCAGGTCCTGGGACCCCCAGCTGGTTGTGACCCCCCACCTCCCCACATAACCTGGAAGCCCCATGTCTTGAGCTGAGGGTGTTGCAGGAGAGGTGCCTCTAGGTTGGCTGATTGCCCACTAAGGGAACACAATGGCCCCAGCCCTCCTCCAATCCCGATGTGTCATCGGTTGGATCCAGATCCCATGGCCGACCTTGAGTTTGGGATTGGCTCATACTCTCTCAAGGGGCCTCAGCAGGCTTGCTGCCAGGGTCCCTGTAGCAACTGGTCAACTGCAGCCTGGAGTTCCATGTTGGCCGGCTCTGGGTCCATCTTCCAGTACAGTGTTGGATGGTCTTTGTGAAGCTCCTAACACTGTCTGGTAAAGATGGCCCCCGGGTTGGTTCCTTCAGCAGTGAACTTCCTGGAGCCCTGAAGATCGTGGAGGACTCCTGAATGACAACCTGTGAAACTTTACCCTCTCCATGAGGGTGTAAATCACTAGGAAAAGGGGAACAATGGGAAGGGAGACAAAATGGCTACCTCTAGAGCAGCAGCAAGATTTGGAAAAATACTTATTTCCTAGGTACCTCCATTGTCTTCCCACCTTGGGAATTTGAAAGAAATGAAAGTGTGAACAGCAACAGGTGGATAACTGATCCAGGTTTCTTTTATCTGTCAATCTCACCTTAGGGAAAGTGGCTGCCACATGAACTTCATTTTCCTTTTCCTTTCTTGACACTTAACCCCCAGAGGAAGGAGAAATTACCTACTTCTTCCCAAACTCTAAGAGGCTTAAGACTTACCTGCCCTTCTGACCCTATTAAAGTTTACTTCCTCCTCTACCATGCATCTTGTAATTCCTTCATCCCCAGTGCTGTCCCCCCAAAAGGTCTCTTAGGACTATAGTGGGATTAGGTATAAGCAGACTTCATTTTCTTGGTGCTTGAGATCTAGTGAGGGTTGTCTTTTCGTGAGCCAGTTTATCCATGGATTAAAACTAAGATGCTTTTCTGTTGGGGCTCCAGAGTTGCAGGAGCGAGCAGCCCACCTCCCCAGGTCCAGCCCTCTCTGCAAACTGCCCTTCATGCCTTGTGAAAATGAATGGTGCAGGTAGCCCACAGCAGGAAACACAACCCATTGGGCTCTTGAATGCCACTGAGGTCCCTCAGTTCATACTCATGATCTTCCCCACAATTCCATGGAGGCCTGTTACCAAGGAAGCAGCCCACAACTCCGTGGAGGCCTGTTACCAAGGAAGCAGCTCCTGTTGGGGTCATCAGATTTTTAGTTTGGCTCAGCAAAAGCACAGCTGCTCTAGCCTTAAAAAAGGAGATGTTGATAAATAGAGTGGTGTGGTAGACATGGAGGGCGGGGTGATGGGTGTAGCTGGCTTCTGGATCTGAGGCCCACTGCTCCCAGCTTGGGTCCTGTTTTGGAGAGCTCAGGGCAGACTCCTTGCGCCCTCTGCTGGCAGATGAAGAACTGAGGCACAAGCATGATTGTGTACATTTGCTTCCCATATGACAAAGACACCTAAAGTCTTAACTTTGGCTCAAGTAATAAAAATTTATTGAGAATTCCTGGTATGGTGGTTATCTCCTCCCACCTTGAGGGAGGGAACAACACTGTACGAATCACTGAGAAATCACACACTGGCCCAATCCCTCTGGCCAACACAGGAAGAAAGTCATTCAACTAAAAGTGGGTTGGTCTTCAGTCTTCCTCAATCCAAGAGGGCTCAAGAGGATGGGCACAGAAAGGACCATCACATGATAATGGGGTTGGGGTGTGCTGGACCCCTAGCTGGTTCCTCAAAAACTGGGGGAGAAACACATCCGCTTCCCCCATGGGGGTAGAGTTCTGCTCATCAGGCTCATTTCTTACCCTTGATGAGGCTGTCACTGGAAAAAAAGGACAGATAGATGACATTACTAAAAACATACATGTGAGATGCAGAATGTCCAGGTCATTCCCACTGCTTCTGTTTGAGGGTCTGTGGGGAAGGTGACTTAGGGGAGGTAGTAGGACTAGGCACTGGGAAAAGATGGGACTGTAGGACTGCCCCCACCTCCAATAAGGACAGCAATAACTTACCTTCCCCTGTGAACACCAGACAATGAGGTAAACAGGAAAGAGAGAAAGAGAAATGTATGTGATTTAACAGCTTCAGACCCCAGTGGCTCTAGACCCTCTGCTCCCTTCTTTCCTTATATGCTGTCATGTACTGCAGCAACTGGTTTGAGAGTTCTTAACACTGAATATCATCTGTGCTTACAAAGAGCCTTTTATACAAATAATCTCATAAAATCAATCCTATGGGATATAAGACAGGACTGTCAACCCCCCCCCCC
>JAJEJO010050654.1:0-49334 GCA_020662805.1 Glaucomys volans | reverse complement strand
ATCCATTTACCTGCAAATGTCATAATTTTATTATTCTTTATGACTAAATAATATTCCATTGTGTATATATACCATAGTTTCTTTGTCCATTCCTCTATTGAAGGGCATCTAGGTTGGTTCCACAATTTAGTTATTGTGAATTGAACCGCTAAAAACATTGATGTAGCTGCATCACTGTAGTATGCTGATTTTAAGTCCTTTGGGTATAGGCCAAGGAATGGGGTAGCTGGGTCAAATGGTGGTTCCATTCAGAGTTTTTGAAGAAATATCCATACCGATTTCCAGAGTGGCTACACAAATTTGCAACCTCACCAGCAATGTATGAGTGTACCTTTTCCCCCACATCCTTGCCAATCCACTTGTTGTTGCTTGTATTCTTGATAATAGACATTCTAATTGGGGTGAGATGATATCTTAGGTTCATTTTGATTTGCATTTCTCTTCTTGCTAGAGATGTTGAACTTTTTTTATACCTGTTGATTGCTTATTGATCCTCTTCTACGAAGTGTCTGTTCATTTCCTTAGCCCATTTATTGATTGGATTATTTGTATTCTTGGGGTAAAGTTTTTTGAGTTCTTTATATATTCTGGAGATAAGTGCTCTCTCTGACGTGTGTGTGGCAAAGATTTTCTCCCACTCTATAGGATCTCTTTTCACATTGCTGATTGTTTCCTTTGCTGAGAAAAAGCTTTTTGGTTTGAATCTATCCCAATTATTGATTCCTGCTTTTATTTCTTGTGCTTTGGGAGTCATGTTAAGGAAATCTGGTCCTAAGCCAACATGATGAAGATTTGGACCTACTTTTTCTTATATTAGGTGCAGGGTCTCTGGTCTAATTCCTAGGTCCTTGATCCATTTTGAGTTGAGTTTTTTGCAGGGTGAGAGATATGGGTTTAGTTTCATTTTGCTGCATATGGATTTCCAGTTTTCCCAGTACCATTTGTTGAAGAGGCTATCTTTTCTTCATTGTATGTTTTTGGTGCCTTTGTCTAGTATGAGAAGACTGTATTTATGTGGGTTTGTCTCTGTGTCCTCTATTCTGTACCATTGACCTACCTGCCTATTTTGGTGCCAATACTTTGCGGTTTTTGTTACTATTGCTCTGTAGTATAGTTGAAGATCTGGTATTGTGATACCTCCTGCTTCACGCTTCTTGTTAAGAATTGCTTTCGCAATTCTGGGTCTCTTAGTCCTTCAAATTAATTTCATGATTTCTTGCTCTATTTCTATGAGGTTCATTATTGGAATTTTAATTGGAATTGCATTGAATTTGTATAGCGCTTTTGGTGGTATGGCCATTTTGATGATATTAGTTTTGCCTATCCAAGAACATGGGAGATCTTTCCATCTTCTAAGATTTTCTTTAATTTCTTTCTTTAATGTTTTGTAGTTCTCATTGTATATGTCTTTCACCTCTTTTGTTAGATCAATTCCCAAATATTTTATTTTTTTTGAGGTTATCATGAATGGGGTAATTTTCCTAATTTCTCTTTCAGAGGATTCATCACTTATGAATAAAAATGCATTAGATTTATGACCATTAATTTTATATTCTGCTACTTTACTGAATTCATTTATTAGTTCCAGCAGTTTCCTGGTGGAATTTTCCGGCTACTCTAAATATAGAATCATGTCATTGGCAAAAAGGGATAAGTTGAGCTCTTCTTTTCCTACTTGATTCCCTTTAATTTTTTTGATCTGTCTAATTTCTCTGGCTAGAGTTTCAAAGATGATGTTGAATAGAAGTGGTGAAAGAGGGCATTCTTTCCTTGTTCCAGTTTTCAGAGCGAATGCTTTCAATTTTTCTCCATTTAGAATGATGTTGGCCATGGGCTTAGCATAGATAGCCTTTACAATGTTTAGGAATGTTCCTACTATCCCTATTTTTTCTAGTGTTTTGAGCATGAAGGGGTGCTGTATTTTATCAAATTTTTTTTCTGCATCTATTGAAATAATCATGTGGTTCTTAACTTTAAGTCTGTTGATGTGATGAATTACATTTATTGATATCTGGATGTTGAACCAACCTTGCATCCCTGGGATGAAACCCACTTGATCATGGTGCACTATCTTTTTAATATACTTTTGTATGTGGTTTGCTAAAATTGTGTTAAGAATTTTTGCATCTATGTTCATTAGGGCTATTGGTCTGAAATTTTCTTTTCTTGATGTGCCTTTGGTTTTGGTGTCAGGGTGAAATTGAATTCATAGAATGAGTTTGGAAGGGTTCCTTCCTCCTCTATTTCATGGAATACTTTGAGGAGTATTGGAATGAGCTCTTCTTTGAAGGTCTTGTAGAACTTGGCTGTGAATCCATCTGGTCCTGGACTTTTCGTTGTTGGTAGGCTTTTGATGACTTCTAATTCATTGCTTGAAATTGATCTATTTAAATTATGTATATCATCTAGATTCAGTTTAGGTTGCTCATATGCCTCTAGGAACCTGTTGATGTCTTCGAGATTTTCTATTTTATTAGAGTATAAATTTTCAAAATAGCTTCAAATTATGTTTTGTATTTCAGTAGTGCCTGTTGTGATATTTCTGTTTTCATCATGAATTTTAGTAATTTGAGTTTTTTCTCTCTTTCTCTTTGTTAGTGTGGCCAAGGATTTATCAATTTTGTTTATTTTTTCAAAGAACCAAATTTTTGTTTTGTAAATTTTATGAATTGTCTCTTTTGTTTCAATTTCATTGATTTCTGCTCTGATTTTAATTATTTCCTGTCTTCTAGTACTTTTAGTGATGAACTGTTTCTCCTTTTCTAGGGCTTTGACCTGTAATGTGAGGTCAGTTATTTGTTCACTTTTCATTCTTTTATTGAATGAACTCTATGTAATGAATTTTCCTCTTAGCACTGCTTTCATAGTATCCCATAGATTTTGATATGATGTATCTTTGTTCTCGTTGACCTCTAAGAATTTTTTTATTTCCCCCCTAATATCTTCTGTTATCCATACATCATTCAATAGCATATTATTTAATCTCCAGGTGTTGGAGTAGTTTCTGTTTTTTATTTTATCATTGATTTCTAATTTCATTCCATTATGATCTGATAGAATACAAAGTAGTATCTCTATCTTTTTGTATTTGCTAAGAGTAGCTTTGTGGCATAACTTGTGGTCTGTTTTAGAGATGGATCCATGAGCTGCTGAGAAGAAAGTGTATTTGCTTTTTGATGGATGGAATATTCTATATATGTCTGTTAAGTCTAAGTGATTGTGTTATTGAGTTCTATGGTTTCTTTGTTCAATTTCTCCTTGGAAGATCTGTCCAATGGTGAGAGAGGTGTGCTAAAGTCACCCAGTATTATTGTGTTTTGGTCTATTTGGTTCCTGGAATTAAGAAGGATTTGATTGACATACATGGATGCACCATTTTGGGGTGCATAAATATTTGTGATTGTTATGTCTTGCTGATTTATGCTTCCCACAAGCAGTATGAAATGCCCTTCTTTATCCCTTCTAACTAATTTTGACTTGAAGTCCGCTTTACCTGAAATGAGGATGGAAACACCTGCTTTTTTACTGAGTCTGTGTGCGTGATATGTTTTTTCCCATCCTTTCACCTTTAGTCTCTGGGAATCTTTTTCTATGAAATGCCTCTCTTGGAGGCAGCATATTGTTGGGTCTTTCTTTTTAATTCAATCTGCCAGTCTATGTCTTTTGATTGATGAGTTCAGGTCATTGGCTTACTTTTGGTTTTTAACTTGACTTGGTTTTTCCTTTATTTGGCTATTCCTTTAGGGTAGTTCCTCCCTATGCTGACTTACATTGTTGTTTTTCATTTCTTCCTCATGGAATATTTTGTTTCAAATGATCCGTAGTGCTGGCTTTCTATCTGTAAATTCTTTTAGCTTTTGTTTATCATGGAAGGATTTTATTTCATCTTCAAATCTAAAGGTGAGTTTTGTTGGGTATAAGATTCTTGATTGGCATCCATTTTCTTTCAGGGCTTGGAATATGTTGTTCCAGGCCCTTCTTGCTTTTAGGGTCTGTGTGGAGAAATCTGCTGATAGCCATATTGGTTTCCCCCTGTATGTAATCTGATTTTTTTCTCTCACAGCCTTTAAAATTCTATCTTTATTTTGTAAGTTAGGTACTTTCATTATAATGTGCTTGGTGTTGATCTATTGTAGTTTTGTATGTTTGGTGTCCTGTAAGTCTCTTGTATTTGATTTTCCATTTCATTCTTCAAATGTGGGAAATTTTCTGATGTTATTTCATTGAATAGATTATTCATTCCTTTGGTATGTATCTCTATGCCTTCTTCAATCCCAATAACTCTCAAATTTGGTCTTTACATGATATCCCATAATTCTTGTAGGCTTTGTTCATGACTTCTTACCATCTTTTCTGTTTGGTCAACTTTGTTTTAAAAATTAAATATTTTGTCTTCATTGTCTGAGTTTCTGTCTTCCAGGTGACCTAGCCTGTTGGTTATGTTGTCTATTGAGTTTTTAATTTGGTTTATTGTTTCCTTCATTTCCAGGAGTTCTGTATTTTTTTTTTCAGAATCTCTATCTCTTTATTGAAATTATCTTTAGCTTCCTGTAACTGTTCTTCTAACTGTTAATTGGTGCGATCATTTATTGCCTGCATTTGCTCTCTCATCACATCGTTTGGCTCTCTGATCATTTTAATTATGTACACTCTGAACTCCCTTTTTGACATTTCTTCTGCCCTGCTATCATTGGATTCTGTTGATGTAGCATCTAGGTTTGTTTGAAACACTTTCTTCCCCCATTTCCTCATGTTGCTCATGTACCTTCCCCTCTATCCATGAGAATCTGGGATATTGCAGCTTCCCCCCTATAGACTTGTGGTGTCTCTGCAGGTTTCCAATACCTCACCTCCTAGTCTTCAGTAAAACTAGATCACAGGCTGGGGCCAGTCTAGGGTATGTCTGGGCCTCTGGGCTGGTCCTCCTGGCGGCTGCCCCCATGCAGAAATCCCACAGGAGCACTCGGGGCTGAGGTACCACTGTAGCCTGTATGAAAAGTCCTTTAGGAAAATGTCCTTATTTTAGCAGGATTAATCTTTATAGCTTATTGCTTATTTAATTTATTAATATTTTTCGTCCCTCTACTTTCATAAATTGATCATTAGCCTTTGATGTTAGTTTTATATGAAACTGATCTCTTGGTAAAAATCAGCAAAAGTGTTTGAACTAAGTATTCAGCAAGCCAGGTAATGTACATTTTCTTCAGAAGGCTATTTCAAAAGATAAAGGGCCCAATTCAATGCATGCTTGCACACATAATTGGAATCGCATGCCTTTTCAGCATAAGAATTATCTTATCCATTGTGGGCTTTATTTCTTAATTAGAGGAAAAACTTAACAGCTTCAAGTAATTATCATGTTTCTTATTATTTGTTTAAAGAACAAGTCATTTAAGAATCTAATTTATTGAGAGAGATATTTCTGTAGTATATTTGTGAGAATGTGCTTAGAGAATAAATTCTATTTAAAATAACTCTCCTGTTCATTCTCTGAGTTCCTATAAAATAAATACTTTGGTAATTTGGCTCTATCAGTTTGGAATTTCTCATAATTTACTACTCTGAAGATTATCCATATATGTGAACAAAAGTGATTTTTATAATTTTTATAATTTCTGTAAATATGAAGATATACACTCATTTGTTAAATGTGGGACATCTGAACACCATGTAACCTGTGATTCCAGAACCCACAACCACCTTGACATTTGCATATTTTTTCTTCTAAGTATTCACTCATTTATAAAAACGTGTAGCTAATATAGATTAAACAATAGCATTCTGCTCTTTCATTTAATAGTTTCTCACTTAATCACTGATTATTTAATTCCTTTGAACACAGTTTTAATGACTGTACCATATTTCACCTTGAGAATTTTCCCATGACTTCTTTCAGTGCTTTCCTAGGGCATCTCATTTCTGTTTTTTTGTTTTATGAATCGTCCTAATACAATAGCTTTATAGATACAGCTTTTGGCCTTCACTGTTAAATAGTAGGGAGGAGAGGAGAGTGAAACTGACATTATTACCTCATGTACATATATGACTGCATGACCCATGCGATCCTGCAATATGTGCAATCAGAAAATGAGAAACTACACTCCATTTATGTATGATCAATAAAAATGTACAAACGTATTCTACTGTCATGTACAACTAATTAGAACAATTAAAAAATTTTTAAAAAAGAACCATAAACAAACTCAAACTGACTTAAATGAAAACAAAACAGCAAAACATCTGTTGCAAGGACATGTGATGCTCACTGGGTCCTAGAATCCACACCATTGTCCAGAATGCAGGGATGGCACAGATTCCAGAACACTGGAGCCGGTGACTCCAAACAAACAAGCAAAAGGAACTTGATCTCTCTAGGGTTATTTTGGTACTGCATGAGTTTGCATATTACTTCCATCTTTCCTTTCCTCTCCTTTCTTTGTGTCTCTGGAGTACTTGAAATACAGATGCTGCAGCTGCTGCTCTCTTAATATCTTTAATCATGGGCAATAAACTCCCTTACTCTGTCTCCAGACACAAAAATCCTGGGAGGATGCTCTTTGGCTCTACTTGAGTCTTTTAGGGGTGTGTGTGTGTGGTATTCTCAGAACAGTTCAAGAAATAAAATATTCTGTATTTTTGTGATACCAAAATTTTCATGATGTAGAAATGCTGGATGGGTACATTTCATGATGTTAGATGGGTACATTTTTAAATGAATGTAATCAAAATGGATGCAATTGTGCCTCAAACTCAAAATAACGGCGTCAATAGCTAGCATTTACTGTGTGGATACTGTGTGCCAGGCACTGTTGTGTGTGTTTTCATATCTTTCTGTGTTTTTATAACAATTCCACGAGGTACTCCTTCTATATTATATCAAAGTTCTGATATCCAGGAAGCTCTGAAAGCTGAAAGCTGTTCATTTGATGACTAAATTTGTTTGGTAGCAAAAGAATTGATTTGAGGTTAATCATAGTCTATAACCAAACCCACTCAGCATTATACTTTATATGTTTAGCTGCAAAAATATGGACACTACTTCTACTGGGATATAATATATGGAATATGAAATGATTTATTTACTATAAAATGACTTTAGCTGAGAAATATATCTTGACCCAATGGGTTTTAGAAAAGAGATTGTGCAACTCTTTTTAGTCCTCATTTTACAAATAAGGATCTGAAGACCAAAGTGCTAAGGAAACTTAACTCAGGAACCAAGGCCAAGGGTCAGGAAAGCTAGTACTGAAACCCAGTCTTAGAAAGCTAATTGTCATCTAGCTGATGAGACTTCAGAAATGAGTAATCTGCTTCATTTTAAAGTATTGTATGAATAGACATTAATGAATCATTGCTGTAGAAATGGCATAATTAAGGGAAAAGAGTTTTTGTCTGAGTATCTTTAAAAAGAGCACTAACCCAACTTTTATTACTAAACTAGTTGTGTGACCTTAGGCAAGTCTCTTAAATTATCTCAGTCCTAAATTTTTGTTCATATGATGATGAGGATCATTATACCTGCTTTTAAAAAAAAATTTTATAAAGCTAAAATGCAATAACAGTGGAGGAAGTACTTTGAAACTAATTAGTGCTGTACTTGTATAAGATGTTATTATAACATTTTCATAATACAAAGAGATATTTTTAGTCCTTCAAAATGAAAGGAACATTAGAAACATATCAAATTTAAAATACTCAAGAGAAGCATTTCCCCAAATCTGTTTCACAGAGCACTAATCTGAACTACTCCAGGAGAGAGTGTTGTGGTCTAGTACGTTAGGAAAGATGTATGTTTCTCCTCTTGGAAATTCACAAGACTCATGCAGAAAGACACTAGAGACTTATAGTCTTGCCTAAAAAGAACTTCCAAAATTATATTTAACACAGGATTTCTCAAATTTGTGAAACCGTCTTCCCCTACCTTCCAGTAAGACTATTGAAAATCCCATGGAACCATTTTGCTGAACACAACTTAGAAAATTTCCACAAAATAATTAATAGTTATAGACACAAAAATTCACATTCTTGCTAAGTTATTTTATCTCTACATGGAAAACTCTTTATTAAAACCACCAGTTCTATTTTATTTATTTCTGTCAAAACTATGCTCATGAAATATTTGGTTTATCACCAAAATTTCTCCTATAAAGATATATCTGGATGGTATAATATCAGATTAGATTTCATTAATATTTTTATAGTATACTACCCATACATACATACACACATGCATATACGTACACACACATCAGCTTTTATGGTAAAAAAATCAATTCATAGTTATTTGGCATATTCTTCTAGGAATAACAGTATGATGCTTAATTTTATTGTACAATTAATTGGGCCACAAAATTCCCAGATATTTGATCAAATGCTCTTTTGGATGTTTCTTTCAAAGTGTTGCTGGATGTGGCTGAGTAAAGCAGATTTGCCCTCTCTGATATTGGTGGGCATTGTCCCTTGAAGGCTTGAATAGAACAAAAGGCTTGCAGGGAACCCCACTGTCCTAACTGTATTTGAGTAGGGATATTGTTTTTTTTTTTTTTTTTTTTTTTTGCAGTGCTGGCAATTGAAGCCAGGGCCTTGTATTTGTGATGTAAGCACTCTACCAACTGAGCTATATCCCTAGCCCAGATTATTGGTTTTCTACTGACTTCAGACTCTAATTGAAACATGGGCTCTTTCTGGGCCTGAAGCCTCCTGACCTTTGGACTGGAGTTTCATCATTGACTCTCCTGGATCTGCTTCTTGCCACCTGCAGATCTTAGGATTTGTTAATCTCCATAATTATGTGAGTCACCTTGTAATCTCTGTATCTCTCTTATCTCTCTTATCTTTCGGTCTGTCTGTTGTCTGTCTGCCTATCCCTATCACTGTCTCTGTCTCTGTCTCTCTCTCTTTCTGTATATACACATCCCATTGGTTCTGTTTTTCTGGGACTCCTAAATAATAGAGATCATAGATTTTGGCACCCAGAGTTGTTCTAGAGAAGCAGGATTTTAAGAATAGGTTTCCTGAATTAGTTTCAAGGTTCCCCAGTATGATTAGATTTAAGACACTAACAACTCCACATCAGGTAGCAGGGAGCCCTGATGGTCCTTGGGGCGTGTTGTAGAAAAGCAGATTACCAACATGAGAACAAAAGAGGCTATTCACTCAGATATGGCTGCCATCACTAGCTTTTACCAATAACTCAAGGTAGGACCTGGTGTGGGGAGACTATACTGAGAACAGGCAAAAGCTACAGATGTGTTCTTATTGGAGATTGTTGGCCTGGGGAAGCCGAGGGCAGCTAAGCAGAATCAAGGTGTCTTATGTGATTGACTTGGGGGACATATTTGACTTTTCTCTGGTTGCTCATCAATCCAATTAGAGAAGCTGGTAGTCACTGACGAAGTCCTGCCCATTGTGGGCCAATGGATCAAAGGTTGTGGCTCAGCTTTCTGGACTGGTTGCTATAGAGATTTTGGATTACAGTTCTATTGTCCTATCTTGTCTGTTCATTTATTTATTCAGACGATCAGTGTACTGTTATGATACTATCATAACAGTAAAATTGGATATCACTTAAATTAATTAGGGGGAAAGACCCCTGGCACATACTGTGGTGTTGGGCTCTCCATCAAAAGTCTCCACTGGATCCTGCAGTCCTGAGCGAGAATGTGGATGCACGGGCCAACTGTCTGAGAATGGTGGGGGGTGAGGGAAAAGGCCTGGAAAATCACCCTATAGATTCAAGGAAGAAATCAAAAGCACGCACAACTTTTCTTTTCCAAAGGGCTGCCTGGTCTCTTCTAGTGCATTCTGTTAGAATACACCTTCTTCTGAACTAGCTTCACTGAAGGCAGCGTCAGCAAGTTCCACGCCGACTCTCCAATTTAGCAGATTTTGCTGGCTGACTTTAGCCAGTTTACCCCAGCAGTTGGTCTACTAATTCACATTAGCCTCTGCGGAAGAGAAAATTGCACTTAAGTAGAAGAGTAATGTACTCTGAGTGATAAATGTTCACATGCAAAATCCCTCGAATCAGGAATATAAAAAGGTGAAGAGCAGAAACATTGGTGGCTCATTTCTTCCTTTGATTTATCATTTGCATTATTCACTTTCCATACATTAATGGACTCTTTTTGTTCTTGCTCCAATATATATCTACCATACATTATCTAGCAAGAACTAGCTGGGACTCTGTGAAAAGAATGCACATGTTATTGTGAAGTAGAGTGTTTATTTTTCAAAAATCATCAAGAGAAAAATTATTTTGCTCTGTTAGCAATAAAATTGTTTTGCTCAAGTAAAAGTGTTGGATTCTTCTCAGTTTTTGCAAGCAGTGACAAATAAAATTATATTCAGAATATATATGTTCCAAATAAAATTATTACCTATTGTGTTTTTCATTTATGTACTTGCATCGAATAAAAGATCATCATTTATGTTTTCAATTGCTCTGGCAAGTCTTTCCAAGTTCCAGTTCTATATCAGACCATTAGGTTGCAAATGACACAACTCCTTGCTTCACAAACTGAAGTGACCTCAGCAGACAAGTATGCAATCTAGTCCTCAGGCACCCAGTGGGGGTCACATTAAGGGACTTTGAGAATTTTTAAAGGATTCTTTGAGGGTTCACTATGGTTAGGGGATAAATATGAACTATGATCTATGTTCTATTTCTTTCTTCTCTTTTGGGGGGGAGGATACCAGAGATTGAACTCACAGGCACTTGACCGCTGCGACACATTCCCCAGTCCTATTGTGTATTTTATTTAGAGACAGAGTCTCACTGAGCTGCTTAGTACCTTGCTTTTACTGAGGCTGGCTTTGAACTTGTGATCCTCCTTCCTCAGCCTCCTGAGTCACTGGAATTACAGGTGTGTGCTACCACGCCCAGCAATGATCTATTTCTTAAAGGTCAATTTGTTGGTTTTCACAGGACTGTTGAAAATCTCTGACCAGAAATCTCAGGGAAACAACTACAAAAGTTTTTCCAGTAAAGAAAGAGGCCTAATAATGTAATTTATTTCACCACATATAATATATATATAGTTTGTATATATATATGTGTGTGTATGTGTGTGTGTGTGTGTGTGTGTGTATGTTTCATATGCAAGATAAAGGACTAGCTCAGAGTTTTCTCTGTCTCTAAAACTTAATTTGCACTATAGAAATCTTATTTCCTGTCTAACTCGAAACAAGTGTTCAGTAATAATAAAAGAAAATCATTTAGCTTTGCTTTATCTTATGGTTTGATTATGAGGTGTCCCTCAAAAGTTCTTGTTAAGGCAGGAACGTTCAGAGGTAAAATGATTACATTATGGAAGCTGTCATCTAATCAGTCCATCCTGGTTTGAATGGACTGTCTGGGTGGTAACAGTAGGTAGGTGGGAGTGACTGGAGGAGGTGGGTCACTGGGCATGTGTCCTGGCAGGGTGCATCTTTCAGGTGACCCCTTCCTCTCTCCCTCTTTCCCTGCTTCCAGACCCCTCCAGGAGTTGAGCTGCATTCCTCTGATGGGTCCTTTTCTCATGATGTGCTATCTCACCTCCAGCCCAGAACAATGGAGTCAGGCATCTATGGACTGAGACCTCTGAAACCCTGACTTCCAAAGAAACTTACCTCCCTTAAGTTGTTCCTGCTGGGTCTGTTTGTCACAGCAAGAAGAAAGCTGAGTAAAACACTTCATACTGTCGTTTGAGACTGTTCCACTTTAGAAAAATATCTGTTCAATAAGCTGACATCTGACTCTATTACTAAGCTCATAGCTGAACCTTTATTACTCAGATGTATAGCTATTTCATTTTCCATTATCTTGGGCATGCAATCTTATTTTAATGGGAAGACAATAATGAGTTAACTTGGTGTTCAAAAACTATGATTAATACATCGATCCTAAAAGATCAAGGATGTCCATTTATTTAGGCAAGGTATTGCCAGTATTGTTTTTCAGTTATCATACGTTGGCTTAAAAAATGAATTTTCAAACCAGCTAGTCTTTTCAATATGACTAACAATTTTTTAAAATCTCAATTGACTGGAGAAAAATGTGGAAGTGACAGAATACAAATAATTAGTCATAAAATGGCTGATGGTGCTGAGTGATGCCCAGATGCAGCAAACTTTCCCCACTTTGCCTGTTGATATTGGAAAAAATCACCTGGCAGATCTTCTGCAAATCTACTCACCAGATCTTTGGCATCATACTTACAAATGACTATGTGCTTTTTTATTCTTACAAACAATCAAATTGAATAATTAGATTAAGATTAATAGTCAAATATTATTGTCCAGATTTTCATCTAGCTCTGAATAAAGAATGTGAACTCTGTACAATGAATCCCTTCAAAGCTCCTTCAGAGGAGAGCACCTTTCCTGGGGTCAAGGCTCTGCTTTTAAACCTGAAGCAGATTTTCTGTACCTTCACTGTAAGATGTCATCCAGTTGTGTCTATTTAGTTAGTTGTTAATTGAAAAACTAACCCTCACTTTAATTTGCATTTCTTACATTAATCATATGAAATACCTTTTATGGTTTAGATATTAGGTGTCCCCCCAAAACTCATGTGTGGGACAATGCAAGATGGCTTGAAGGTGAAATGATTGGGTATGAGAGCCTTAACCCAATCAGTGCATTAATTCCCTGGTGGGGGTTAAGTGAGTGGTAACTAAAGGTAGGACTGGCTGGAGGAGGTGGGCCACTGGGGGTGTGTCTTTAGGGTATATTTGGTGAATGGGAGTCTCTCTCTCTGCTTCAGGATCATGTTAGGAGCCACTTCCCTCGGCCACACTTGTCTGCCCTGATGCTCTGCCTCACCTGTGGTCTGAGGAATGGAGCTGGCTGCTTTGCGCTGACCTCTGAAACCATGAGCCCCAAATAAACTTTTCTTCCTCTAATTCTTGTCAGATCTTTGGTCATGGCAGCGAAAAAGCTGACTAAAACAACACTTTCTGAATAATCCTTCTTAATAGAACAACTTTTTTGTATTTTTCCTGTTTGTCTTTTTGAAAATCTATTTTTATTGATCTATCACAACTTTTTGCCAATATTTTTCCAAATTAGAAGAATCACATCTTTTGATATTGATTATGGTTTTATTTTGTGGAAACATTTATTATTCCTTTCCTCTATGATAATGTAGTTCTTGGGACCATAGGCTAAGTAGATGCATGTATGAGAGTATAGTTAAATTCTGGGTGACCTGGACAAGCTGCTCAAACTCTTAAAGTCTCATTTTACCCTTTAATACAAATAATATAAGAATAGTTCTGTTTTAATCAGCTGTTTCACTGCTGTGACTAAATGATCTGATCAGAACAATTATAGAGGAGAAAAGGTTTATTTGAGGGCTCGTGGTTTCAGAGGTCTTAGTCCATAGAAGGCTGGCTCCATTCCTTGGGGCTCAAGGTGAGGCTGAGCATCATGGCAGAGGGAAGCAGCTCACAATATCAGGAGGCAAAGAGAGGAAGTCTCCACTCTCCAGATACAAAATATATTCCCCAAAGCCACACCCCAATACCAATCTCCTCCGGCCACATCCTACCATTTCAATTAATCCCATCAGGGATTAATTCACCGATTGGGTTAGGACTCTTACAACCCCATCATTTCTCCTCTGAACCTTCCTACATTGTCTCACATGTGAGCTTTGGGGGACACCTTACATCCAAACCATAACAAGTTCCCATCTCATGAGGTAACAATGTCTGCAATATGTACAGGACCCATATCATTTGCTTAACGTACATTTTATTTTCATTGATATCACATAAACATTTGCATTTAAGGATTTTGTTACTTTTTGCAATTCACTATTTAATTAATTGGGATCAATTTTGACATCTGTTATGGCATATAATCAGGTCATGGCCTAATTTTTTAACTCCATCTAATATTTAAATCAGTTGTTGCAACCTGATGAACTAATTTGGACTTTCTTCCATTTATTTGATGTCACTATGGTGACGCTTTAATATTTTAATTATACACATATCTCAGAACTTGAGTCTATTTCTGTGTTTTCATTCTATTCTAACTATTAAACTGTTTTCATACTATTATAGCAGTTTTCTAAGCATTATAAATTTATTTGTATTTTGTTATCTACCTAGTACAAAATTTCCCACTGTTTGTTCTGTAAATATTTTCCTGTAAATTTTTACATATAACTTATTAAATTAACTAGTAAACATTAAAATTAATTACATTGTGAAGTCCAGTTAACATTGCTTTTCTTTTCTTTCTTTTCTTTTTTTTTTTTTTGGTACTGGGGATTGAACCCAGGGGCACTCCACCACTGAGCCACATACCTGGCCCTATTTTTGTATTTGTTATTTAGAGACAGGGTCTCACTGAGTTGCTTAGGGCCTCACTAAGTTGCTGAGTCTGGCTTTGAACTCATGATTCTCCTGCCTCAGCCTCCCAAGTGCTGGGATTACAGGCATGTGCCACTGCACCCAGCCAGTTAACATTTTGACATAGAACTGAAACTGTATTTAGTGTATAAAATATTTTTACATTTAAAATTAGATTCAAGAGTAGGATTTCTCTCTAATATTTTAATGCTTCCTTACATCCCTCAGTCGTGTTTTATATTTTTATTCCCTAAAACCTTACACTTTTTAATTTTTTTTGCTTATCTGTACAAAAGTGCTGTCCAATAGAAGCATGAAGCTATTCACAAATATGATCTACCTCTTAAAATTCAAATTTTCTAGACAGGTAGTAAACATTGATAATATATATTCAACTCATCATATCCAAAGTAATTCTGTTCAACACATAATCAATATAAGATTTACTAATGAGATTTTGTTTTTTTGTGCAAGTCCTCAAGTAGTTTGTGCTGACTGAGCATTTTGCTTTGGACAGAGCATTTTGCTCTGGTCAAGCTACTTTCAGATGCTTATGCTTATTTAGAAACTGCCATTTTGGAAAGTGTGGTTCTGGATGTCTTGAAATACTTTTTATTGCTGTTGTGAGCAGAAAAGTTTTGTTTTATTATATTTTCTTACTATTTTTTGTTTCTAATTGGCATATATTACTTTTGTATAGTTTTTTTCTTTTTTCTCATTATTATCTTTTACTAATTTTAATAGTTTCTATCCGTATGGGCCATTGAACTTGTGGAGGATTCTTATGTTATTTTCAAAGGCAGAAACCATTCCTCTTTTTTTCAACTTTTATGTCTCTTATTACTATATTTTATCTTATTTTGGCTAAATTTCCAGAAAAAATGTAGATATTTGGGTTGAAAATGACCTTCCTTGTCCTTGTGATATGCTTTTCATATCACCAGGTGCATTACTAATGTTTGAGCATTAAATTGGTGCTGATCATTCATTAGATACAGATATTCTGCATTTATTAAATAAATAAGTGAATAAATGTCATTTTGCTACTGTTCATTAAAAAGGCAACTTTGTGTTGATCCATTTGTGTTGTTTACTTCAATGCAAAGAGAATGGGTTCTGCACTTGACCTAACATCCTTCGCTCACTTAGTGAGATCCACAGGTACTCTTTTTCCCACTGACTCTGTACTCACAGAGAGCAGATTCACTTTTGCATTTCTACAAATCTTTCTTGGCTGGGCTCTATTAATTTTGTAATTTGTAGTCGGCATTGTTTTTGCTACTGCTTTATTTAAATTTTCTTCATGAGTCTGTAAGTTTGCTATGTCAGAATTTACTATTCTACGTGCTCTTAGGTTTAGTATCAAGAATATGCTAATGTATACAATGATTTGAAGAGTTGGCATCTCTGCACCTCTGGAATAGTTTATAAAATGTAAAAATCACTCATTCTATGCTTTAAAATGCACATGTTTAAAATACCTTGGAGAAAATCATAAAAGGAGTCCTTATTGATGAAATTAAAAGCACTTACCATGAGAGGGGTATTCTATGCTCTACTCAGTATGTACTTTCAAGTTCTTTTAGTAACACGTTAAAAGCAGGCAAAATTATATCAGATATTTGGCTTTTGCATGCTTTCTGGTTAGTAAGTTTCATGTTCCTGTTGTACCTTAATTGCCTACTGGATGATCAATTCATCTTCCTTCTCTTAACTATGTATGCAGTGAGTGGCAGTGGAAGATAATTACCATGACCATAGGTCTTGAAATCTTTCTCTAAGAAGATTTTCTTAAAGACCTCACTATCTAGCCTGTGGCCATGAATGTCACAACCACAGCTAATTAGACCAACCAGGGTCACTTGTTCCTAGGGTAATTAACATGTGGGTTGTACAACAACCAAGGATCTAATTAACCTGATGAGCTATAATAATCAATTTCTTTGTCTCAGGAGTATGGCTACGAACATGTAGGATGAAATGGTCAGTGTTAGGAGCTGCGACTGAAAGGTCAGTAGAGTTGGTTGAGCCTAAAAATAATCTATCCTGTTTTATAGGTTGGGGTTGCTAAGAAACAAGAACTAAGGGTACAGACAAGCTTTCAGTGGGGAAAGGTAGAGGACAGTGTGAGTGCCATGTATTCAACTTAATAAGATAGCTCAGGATGAAATCCATAATTTCCTTCTCCTCTAAGATTATAGTGTGAGGCTGAATCCATACTCCCTCCCAGCATCTGTCTTCCTGAGACTGGCTGCATCAGAAGTCTTGGCCTTGACATTTCGAAGGAAGCTGGTGCCTTACTTATTTTACTATAAATCATGGTTATCTGGACTAGTTATTTCTTTTTCTTTCAACAAAAGTTGTCTCATGAGCTTTAGTTGTTTTTATAAAAATCCATTTTCTGAAGAGCAGAATTTATGTAAATGGTGAGAAAACTGGTGATGAGGTATCTTGATCAGACATTTAGGTGAAATTCCTCGATTACTGCTACATTTTGTCCATACACATATCCTGGTATTATATTTGTATGTTGTGTGCATAACTGTGTATGACATCAAGTATTGAATCATAAGATAGGAAATTTTAATTTTATCTAATGCAGAATAAAAGTTATAGTTTATTTCCTAAGCTTGGAGGAGACTAACCTATATGTATGACAATTTTAAATTTGACATGAAATAAAAACAAAAAATGGTTATATGTGTACCTCTTTCAACCTCAGGGTGAAGGTTTTTTTTTTTTTTTTTTTTCCTGTTCTGATACTCTGAGTATTGAACCCAGGGTTTTATGCATGCTGTGCAAGCAGTTTACCACTTAGATATGTTCTGCAGTCTCTGCTTTTAAAAATTCTTAAAATGCTCAGTGAAATGTCAGTTTATCCTCTGCAGACCATTTTTTCATGAGATGAGAAATAGGGGTATAACCAGAGATGTGAATAATAATTTTTGCAGTTTTAGTTATCATGATTTCAGATTGCTTTTTGGATGTAATCCACATCTTCAGATAATTTTTTTAAATACAAACTGTAGTGTTTGTTCCTTCAGTTGTGAGATGTCTTCTCCAGCAAGAGAAAGAAAGAATGTTCAAGAAAATATTCTTTATGAGCTAAGGCACAGATGTCAGCCTAGAATTCCACAAAGAGCACTATGAAGCAGCCCTCATGCCACACAGAGTCTCATTCTCTGAAATTGCCAATTGCTTCGTGTCCAGGTTGAGAATGAGATTGTCTTGTCTGGAAATGGCAATCTGAAAGGGTCAAGTCCAGTTGCTGCTGACTATAACAGTACCTGTCTTAATTCTGGGATAGCTGGGGAATAGTGCCATTTAGAGAAATGGAAAAGTGAAATTGGAGTATGAAATGAGTTTGTCTTCACTCTATGCTTTATTTACACTGGCAATTTAAAAGCTTCATATTTCAATCTTTTAGGGCACGGTACCATTAGATTCATTCTTTCCTTATGTGCCCAGAGGTGGGAGGGGTGGTTGAGAAATGCATTATTTTAAGTGTATATTGGCATGACCTATAGAGAATTGAGTGAGAACACTTTGAAAAGAGAGGAGAGATAAAGCAGATATTTGTTCTCTCTGTGAATGCTAAGACAGAGAGGGTAGAGTGTTTAGCCCACAGTTGGCAAGCTATTTAGTCCCTGCCAGCAATGCATCCTCCAGGATGACAACAGGATTTGTCAGTGGCAGCTGCTTGACAAGTTGAAGCAAGAGAGATGCAAGGAAATGGAATGAAATCACACTGCAGCACAACCTCAAAAAGCTCAGCGCAGACATGGGATGCTGCACACCGCGGTGGCCAGGCAGGCGTCGAGACGCTTCACAGGCAAGACAGACAACTCCTCTGAGCGGAGACAGGGTGTCATGTAGGAGAGGAGGCGGCTCCACCACTGAAACAAATTTTTTAAATGTCTTATCTTAGCATTCAAAACCACAAGGACGCATGGAGATCCAGCATGGTGAATATCATGTTAAAATTTAAATGACCCAAATGCAAGATTCCTATTTGGAGATGGAGAGAAAGAAAAAAAAGAGGGGGGAAACTACTTTTGGACAGTATGGGTTATCTAAGGAGCATACTGTAAACCCCCCGGGTGACTGTGACCTGGGGTTACAAGGCTGCCAATGCCTTAGATCCATCATGGACAGATGGCCACCATCTCCCTGTTTTTACTTTGTTCTTCACGTTCGATGACGTGCATCCTTTCATTTTTTAGCAATACTTCTCCACAAAACATGACTGTAAATTTAAATCACTTCATCCAAGGAAGAGAGAACAGGCAACTGACCTGGGATACTACTCCCTAATTTAATCACTTGTGGAAGCTATTTTCCAGGGAAATTTTGCCCAGATATTGGTTTTCTTCGTGTGCACTGACTTCAGAGTATTCCCTCTAAGTAAGATGAGCCCCACGGTAAATTCATATACTTCAGAGGAAAAGGGAGAGAAGATGTCTAAAACATGTCACAATTTGTGGGGAGTATCAGTGCAAACAGTGTCATCCTTCCTAACAGCAATGTGCATGCAAGTATTGGCAGAGAGACTCGTGTGAAAGTGGCATGGTATCATTGGAAATACAGAGATTTACATTACTATTGTACATGTAGCAATCTCGTCACCAAATATTATTATTTATGTAATAATATTCATTTTAAATAATGACTGTAATCAGCCCACATGTTTTGGCAGGTGATTGGATCTAGGGGTGAGTACATGGTGGTCCATGGAGGTAGAGCAAGAAAACATTTGTATTTTCCTAATATCAGAAATAAAAAAATTCCATTCTTATTTCTTGGATCATAAGTTGACAATTGTACCCCTGACTGCTGTTTGAATTATAACTGTCCACATCTGTTAATCATATAAGTTAATGGTTCCAACACGAAATTCCCTTAGATGATTTATTGTGCATTGATTGTAGCCATCATCCCTTCTCCCTCTCCTGCTCTCCTCTCTCTTCCTACTCCCACTGGTTCCTTTCTCTACCTAACAGTTTCTCTTCCACTTTTAGGGAATTTTTTTGTTTGTTTCTACATATGAGAGAAAATATGTGATATGTGTCTATCCTTTTTTGGCTTATTTTACTTGATGTTCTCCAGTTCCATACATTTTCCTGCACCTGACATGATTTCATTCTTCTTTATGGCTGAATAACACTCCATTGTGCCTATGTACCATATTTTCTTACTCCTTCATCTATCAATGGGCACTTAGGCTGATACCATGACCTGGCTATTGTGAACTGTGATGCAACAAACATGGGTATGCAGGTATCTTTTTTGTATGTAGACTTTATTTGCTTTGGTTACATACCCAGGAGTGGTAGAGATGGATCACAGGGTAGTTCCAGTTTTAGTTTTTGAGGAACTTCCATTTGGTTATTCATGATGACTGAATGAATTTACATTTCCACTAGCAGTGTATAATGGTTTCTTTTTCTCCACATCTTCATTAGTATTTGTTATTTTTTTTTATTTTGTTTTTATTTTTTTTTTATTTTTATTTTTATTATTATTATTATTGCTTTGATAATGGCTATTCTGACTGGGATGTGATGAAATCTCAACATAGGTCTGATTTGCATTTTCCTGATGGCTAAAGATATTGAGAATTTTTTCAGTATGTACTGGCTATTGTTGCTTGAGACGTGTCTTTCTAGATCATTTGCCCATTTATTACTTGGATTATTTGGATTACTTTTTCTTTTGTCATCAAGTTTTTTGAGTTCTTTATATATTCTGGATATAATCCTCTGTTGAATGAATACAGGCAAAATTTTCTCCCATTTTGTTGATAATTTCCTTTTCTACAAAGAAGCTTTTAATTTGATGTAATCCCATTTGTCAATTCTGGCTTCTACTTCTTGGGCTATTGGAATAGACTCATAGTACTGTGTGTTACTAGGGCTCTGAGGTGTATTTGAAATCAGATATTGTGATACTTCCAGCATTACTCTTGCTCAGGAATGTTTTGGCTATCCATGGTCTTTTGTTTTTCCACATAAACTTTATGGTTTTTTTCTAGTTATGTGAAGAATGACATTGATGTTATCATGGGGATTGCATTGAATTTCTAGATCACTATCAATAGTGCTTTCACTTTGATGATATTAATTCTTCCAATACATGAACTTGAGTGATCTCTCCATCTTCTAACATATTCTTCACTACTTTCTTCATCACTTGATAATTTCACTGTAGCTGTCCTTCACTATCTAAGATTTTTTTGAAAGACTATTATGCATGGGATTGTTTTCCTGATTCTTCCTCATTATAGGCACATAAAAAACCTGCTGATTTTTGTGTGGATTTCATATCCTGCTATTTTGCTGAATTGTTTTATTAATTCTAAGGGTCTCTAGGTGAAGTCTATAGTTTTTCTAAGTATGGAATCATGTCATCTGCAAGTAGAAATAATTCAATTTCCTCTTTTTCTATTTGTGTCCCTTTATTTTTTTCTCTTGCCTAGTTACTCTGGCTAACATATCAAGTACTGTATTGAATAAGAGTGTTGAGAGTGGACACTCATTTCTGAATTTAGAGAAAATGCTGTTTCCCAATTCTATATGATATTGGCTATGTGTTTGTCATATATAGCCTTTATATTGGTAAGATATTATCCTTCTATAACCTAGTTTACTCAGAACTTTTATCATGATGGATGTTAAATTTTGTTAGAGGATTTTTTCTGCATCTACTGATATAATTTTGTGATTTTTATCCTTGATTCTTTTTATGTGTTGTACTATGTTTATTGATTTGCATGTGTCAAACCATCCTTGCATCTCTAGAATGATATCAACTTAATCATGGTGTATAATCTTCTTAATGTCTTGTTAAATTCAATCTTCAGGTATTTTATTGAGATATTTGCATGTTCACTCATCTAGGCTATTGGCCTATAGTTTTCTTTTCTGTTGTTCCCTTAAAAGATTTTTGTATTAGGATAATACTGGATTCACAGAATGAGTTTGAAGAGTTCCTTCCATTTCTATCTTATAAAATAGTTTGAGAAACATCATTTTTAGTTTTTCTTTAAATATCTGATAAAATTCATAGCATAATAGTCCAGCACTGGACTTTTCTTTGTTGGGAGAATTTTCATTATTGTTTTAATTTCATTATTGTTTTAATTTGATGCTTGTTATTAATGTATTAAGGGTTTTTATATCCTCTTGATTAAATTTTAGTGTCATATATGCCCAGAAATTTCTTCATTTTCTCTAGAGTTTCCACTTTATTTGCATATAGAATGTCAAAAATATTCTTTAATGATCCTCTGTATTTCAGAGTAATCCATTATAATATCCCCTTTTCATCTCTAATGTCATTATTTGGGTTTTCTCTATATCATTCTTTGAACGATTTAGCTAAGAATTTGTCAATTTTATTTATTTTTTCAAACAACCAGCTGTTCATTTCATTCATCCTTTGTGTTATTTTTAGTCTCTATTTTACTTATTTCTACTTTGATCTTTATCATTTCTTTACTTCTATTGATTTGGAATTTGGTTTGTTCTTGTTTTTCTAAGATCTAGATATACATCATTTATTTATTTTAAGTCTCTCTGTTTTTTATTTTTTTACGTATAAGTACTCATAGATATGATATACCCTCTTAGTACTGCTCTTGCAGTATCAAACAGATTGTGATATGTTGTGTTTCCAAAGTCGTTTGATTCTAGGGATTCTTAAATCCCCCAATATCTTCAATAACTCTATTAATTCAAAAGTGTATGATTGATCAATGTGTTTTTATATTTTTTGTAGTTTTTCTTGCTGTTGATTTCAGTTTCATTCCATTATCTTGTAAGATGCAATAAATTATTTTAATTTTTTTGTACTTAAGACTTGCTTTATGGTCTAATATACGATCAGTTTTGGAAAAAGTTCTTTGTGTTGATGAAAAGAATGTGTATTCTGCAACTGTTGGATGGAATATTCTGTAGATGCCTATTGAGTCCATTTGATCAATAGTGTAACTTTACTCCTATGTTTATTTGATGATTTTTGTCTGGATAATCTATTTGTTGGTTTCCCACTACTATTGTATTGGAACCTATCTTTCCCTTCATGTCCAGTATTATTTGCTTTATAAAATTGCTTGCTCCAACATTCAGTTCATATCCATTTACAATCATAATTTCCTGAGGAATTGTTCACATTTAAAAAATGTAATGACTTTTCTGATAGATTTTTGGTTTGAAGTCTGTTTTGGTGGATAGAAGAATAACTGCTTCTGCTTTGCTTTTGAAATATCATTTTCCTTCCTTTTACTTTCAGTCTGCATATATAGCTTCACTGGTGAGATGAACTTCTTGCAGAGAATATATTGTTGGATTTTGTATTTTAATTTAATCAGCCAGCCTACATCTGTTAATTGGAGAATTAAGACCATTTAAATTTAGGGTTATTATTGAAAAGTTTGTACTTTGTTGTTTTTCATCTTGTCTTTTTGAATATTCTATGTTCATTTCTTTAATTTTTTCATCTTAGAGTTCTGATGACTTACAGTATTTATAATGTTTGATTCTTTTGTAATTCTCATTTGGTTATTTACTCTCCCTTTTTTTACTGATTTTTATTGGTTCATATTAATCAAACAGAATCGTGCATTTCATTGTGACATATCTGTACATGCCTAAAAGAAACTAGATCTATCTTACTATAAAAATATCTCCTCTACCCTCCCCACTGATCCCCTACCTATGCCGTAGTGATATCTTTTTTACTTTTTTTTTTTTTTTTTTTTTTTTTTTTTTTGCTGTGCTGGGGATTGAACCCAGGGCCTTGTGCTTGCCAAGCAAGCACTCTACCAACTAAGCTATATCCTCAGCCCCTTTTTTTACTTTTACTCTTTTTTTCTTTTTTTTTTTTTTTTGGTGGAGTTTTCACATATGAGAGAAAACAGAATGCTTGTCTCTCTGAGTCTGAGTTATTTCATTCAACATTATGGTTTCCACTTCCATCTATTTTCCTGAAATTACTTAATTCCACTCTTTATAGTTGAATAAACTCTGTGTGTGTGTGTGTGTGTGTGTGTGTGTATGTGTGTATGTGTGTCTATCCCAGTTTCTTTATACTTTCATTTATGAACACCTACAATGATTTGGTAAGTTGACTATTGTGAATTATGCAGCAATAAACATAGGCATGTATGCATCTCTAAACTATGGTGACTTTAGTTCTTTTGAATAAATACCAAGTAGTGGTATAGCTAGATCATATGGCAGTTCTTTTTTAGTTTTTGAGGATTTTGTTTAGTTCATTTTTCCATTTATTGATTGGGTATTTTTGTGAGCTGAGATTTGGTAGTTCTTTATATATTCTGGTTATTAATCCTCTCTTGGAAGAGTAGCTGGCAAGGGATTTTTTTTCTCATTCTGTAGGTTGTCTTTTCACTCTGTTAATCGTTTGTTGTGCAGAAACTTTTAAATTTATAACATACCACTTAATGATTTTAGCTCTTATTTCCTGAGGTATAGGAATTCTTTTCAGAAGTTCATTGCCTGTTTCATATATTGAATTTTTTCCTCTTTTTTTTTTCTTTTGCAAGTTATGAAGTTTCTGTTCTTGGATCTTTGATACATTTTGTGTTGAACTTTGTCCAGGGTGAGATACAGAGTTCTAGTTTCATTCTTATTAATATGAGCCTCTTATTTTCTGATTTGTTGAAGAGGCTCTTTTTTCTCTAACGTAGTTTTAGCACATTTGTCAAGAATCAGATGACTGTATCTGTATGAGTTTGTCTTGTGTCTCCTGTTATATTTTATTGGTCTGTTTCTATTTCTATGCCAGTGCCCATGCTGCTTTTGTTTCTATGCATTCTACTTTATTTTGAAATCAGGAATTGTGATGCCTATAAGCATTACTCTTTTTGCTCAAGAGTAAAGTAGCTTTTCTGGGTCTTTTGTTCTTCCATGAATTATAGGATTTCTTTCTAGTTCTGTAAAGAATATCACTGATATTCTGATGGGAACTGCATTGACTCTAGAGATAACCTTTGGTAATATGTTTATTTTAACCAATATTAAATCTGCCTATTCATAAACATGAGAGATCTTTATATCTTCTAGTATCTTCTTCACTTCTTTATTTAGTGTCCTAAAATTTTCTTTGTTGAGATCTTTCACCAAACATATTGGAAAGGAAGAAGTCAAGTTATCCCTATCTGCAGATAATTTCACCCTATACCTACAGGACCCTAAAGGTTCAACCAGAAGACCTCTAGGGCTGATAAGCAAACTCAAAAGTTTCAGGGTGTAAAATCAACCTCTGGAAATCAATATTCTTTCTATACACTAATAATGAATCTGCTGAGAAAGAAATGAAGATAATTATTCCATTAAAGATTATTTATCTACTGTTCTATTGAACTTTGTTCTTTCCATTCTCATGTAATTGTGTTTATCTTTCTCTCCTGGGTATAGGGGTCCCTCATGTGTCCTCTGTAATGCTGGTTTAGTGGTCATGAAATCCCTTAGTTTTTCCTTATCTTGGAAGATTTGTTTTCCTTCGTTGACTCTGAAGATTAACTTTCCTGGGTATAGTAACTTGGGTTGACAGTTATTTTCTTTCAGGATTGAAATGTGTCATTCCATACCATCTTAGAATTTAGGACTTCTGCTGAGAAATCATCTGTTATTCTGATGGACTTCCCTTTAAATGTGACTTGGTGCTTCTCTCTTCCAGCTTTTAATATTTTTTTGTTGTGTATTTAGACAGTTTAATCATAATATGTTTTAGAGAAATTCTTTCCTTATCATGTGTACTTGGGGTTCTAAATGGTCCTGCACTTGAATGTCCAAGCCTTTCCCAACCATTGGGAAGCTTTCTGCTCTTATTTCCCTCAATCTGTTCTGTATACCTTTAGTCTCTATCTCTTCCCCTTTACTTTTCCAATTGTGCATGCTTTTGGTCTTTTAATGGTATTCCAGATATCTTGTATGTTTTGTTCATTCTTTCTTAGATTTTTCTTTATTACTGTCTGAAAATAATAATTACTCAATCTTGTTTTCAAGACCTAATGTTAGTTCTTCTGCTTGATCCGGTCTATTGGTGATGATTTCAATTGAGATTTTTTCATCTGACTTATTCATATTTTGATTTCAAGATCTCCCTTCAGTTCTTTATCAAAATCTCTGTATCTTTATGGAATCCCTCATTTATATCGTACATTGTCTTCCTAAATGCATTCAGCTATTTATTTTTATCCTCTTGAATTTTATTGAGTTTTGAAAAAATTCTTTTCAATTCTTTGTCTTTTAATCCACTTTGATATCTTTGTATTTAGTTACTAGCACTCTGAACCTTACTTTAGTACCATGTTGCCTTAGTTTTTCATATTTCTTGTGTTTCTATGTTGAGATTTGTGCATTTGTCGAGATGAATGTCTCTTCCACTTTCATGTGAAGGCCTTCTTATTAAAGCAATCTTCTCTTAATGATGTACCCTGCAATACTGAGTTGTTATGTAATGTTGAAAGGGACTTCATAGTATAGCTTCCCTGAAGATATTTTGCTGTGATTAGCAAGTTGTGATACAATGTATTGTATTCCAGACATGGAGAACATCCATTCTTTGTAGGTCTCACAAGAATTAGAATCTTCTGGTAGTTCAGACAGATGTATTTAAGGCAGTGGAGTATATGGGATGCATGATCTGTTGCTGCTCTTTCAGCTTCTCATCAATGTGTGGGGTGAAAGAGTATGGGAGTGACTTATGGCAAAGTCCCTTACAGATTTGCTGTCCACAACATTTGTGTTATTTATTTTCTGCTCTTTTATCACCATGAACAAAATTCCTCACAAGAAAAACTTAGAGGAGGAAAAATTTAATTTGGGCTCAAAGTTTCTGAGGTTCAGTCCATGGTTGGCCAATTTCATATGCTGTATGCTCATGGCAGCTGGGGAGCAAAGGAGGGGTGGGAAGAGATAGAGATAGAGATAGAGGTAGAGGTAGAGGTAGAGTTATGAGAGAGAGAGAGAGAGAGAGAGAGAGAGAGAGAGAGCAGGGACAAGATATAATCCCCAAGGGCATAGTCCCTAGTGACTACTTTCTCCAACCACAACCCACCTGCCTGCAGTTACCACCCATAGTCTATACAAATCCATTAATTGATTAATCCACTGACAAGTTTACAGCTCTCATAATTGAATCATTTTACCTTTGAACATTACCATATTAGATATATTCAAACATAGGAGCTTTTCATGAAGTATTTCATATTCAAACCATAACACCTTCAATTATCCTACCTCAGCCATCTGAGTGGCTAGGATTACAGATACATACTACCATCCTGGTTTATTCTTAAAGTTGAGGGACCTATTCTTAAAGTTGAGGGACCCATCAAGGTATGAGATGGGTTAGGTTAGGACTAGAGTAAATTGCAATTTATGTCATCATGCTCCAGGTATTGGGCCTGATCCTGGTACTACACAGAAGGTACTACAACATAAAAACAACTCAGAAACAAGATATATGGAAAAATGAGTAAAAAAATAATGAGAAATAAAAGACAGTAGTGGTGAAAGATTGATGGATGGGTGGTGGGGGGAGAGTCAAAAATTCTCCCTATTTGTCTTAGAGACACTTCTAAGTCTTCCAAGGTTGGAATCCACCAGATACAGGAGTGATAGTGTCTTAGCTCATACCAGACAAGTTGAGGTACTATAAAGCTGGCTGTGCCCCCACTTCTTGGCCAAGCAAGATGAAGGAATGTTGGTCCTGCCAGGCCTGTATTCCCTCTGAAGATTCTTAGTATGTGCATTCGGGGGCATGGCATATGTCAGAGCCGCAGTGAGCTCTTCTTCTTCTTCTTTTTTTTTTTTTTTTGCGGTGCTGGGGATTGAACCCAGGGCCTTGTGCTTGATAGGCAAGCACTCTACCAACTGAGCTACATCCCCAGCCTTTGCAGTGAACTCTTCTTGTCACCCAAGCTTTAGGGGATTATGGACCATGCTGGGCAGGGTTGTACTCACTCCAGAGGTTTTTTAATGGCATGCACAGTAGATATTTAAGCTTTTAAAAATCCTTTTCACAACCAAGGTTCTGTTGTGTATGTGCCACCCTGGTTGGGCATATACTCAGATTGGAAGTTTCCAGTCTGTATGAGAGTGTTGCAAATGTCTAAGTTGTGGCATATCCCCTGAATGCCTCTGAGGTTGGTGGGGTCGGGGGTAGGGAGTCACCAAGTGAAAGTCTTAGGAACTGGGTGATTTGCCAGTTTTGGTCCTGGCATCTTCAGACTCCACACCCCCTGCCAATTAAACCACCTGTGACTGATGATACTAAAGCTGAGTCCTTGTCCCAGAGCTGTGGAGCAGCAGACAGGGTGGGCTGGAGAACAGGCAGTAAGCACTGGCCATGGCCCCTAGAGTAGGACATTCAGGCAGCAACCCCTATCAGTGTCCTCTCTAGTCCCGGTGAGAATTCTATGTCTATGTTTTGTAAAAAGTAATCTATAGGGTCAGGAGAGATATTCCTACTATAATGGACCCCAAATTTGAGTTACAGAGGAGAGAAGGAGTAGAGGATGTACTCTGTTTTCCTCATTTAATAGTAGATAGGGAACAATGGACTTAGTGTCTTAGAGCATCAGTTAAAATGATGAGATCTATGGAGTTTTTTTTTTTTTTTTTTTTTTTTTTTTTTTGAAACTGGCAGGGTTGGAAATCCAGGTAATGGGACCCTCCTTGTGAATGGGAGCACACCAGGGACAACGATAGAGTGTGGATCTCAAAAGGGGTTCAAGGACTCAAAAGTTCCCAATAGCCTTATCCATGAATCCTAATGAAACAATTTGGGTTCAGAGGGGCATAAGAAATGGGTGTAGCTGGGTTCTGCAGTGCACATGAGAAATAGACTGCTGGGCTCACACTCTGGGAATTAGTGGGTTGCCTCTTTCCCAAGGAACTTGGATCAGCCTGAGACTTCATCTTAGGGTCCAAGATAACAATGGAACAATGGATGAGCGCACCTTCTACAACTGGGCCAAGTCAATCTAAAAGTAAAGTAAGAAGTGGACATTTGAACCTGTTGGGTCAATCTGATTTTGGTTCCCACAAGAGAAGCTGAAGCAGAACTTGACCAACATTCCCCTGTCAGAGACAAAGGGAATTGATCACACCTCCTCCAATGTCTTTAGACCAATGATCATGTTAATCTCTTTTAACTGCCCAACAGGTGCCCAGTATTTTTTAATAGACAAAAAGCAATATAGTTCCATCGGTCCTTTTCACTCACATGTCCAAAGAATGCTCCATGTTGGGTACCAAAAGATGAAACTGGTCTTTGAGATAAAACTCTCCGCTTCTGTTGGTGGGTGGAGTCTGTGTAAACTGCAGACTTCTGTAGTCAAGAAAGTCTGTTTTAGCATTAGCAGCTAATCCCAGGTACAGCCTATTTTTGACAGCTCTGAGGATCACAGCCTGATTCTTCTCCACTACCATTGAGTGGCATGACACAGCTGTCAGTGTGTTCGCTTAATTCAGGCCATGCCCTTCAGTGTTGTCATAGACCCCAGCAACTCACTGCCAATTACTTCCAGGTTCTTGTCTCACAAATCCAAAGGCTAAAATTCAAGGAACAGCAAGAGTGAAAAGAGTAGGATTTATTCAAGTGTGAAGAATAGAAGCAGAACTCTTTCAGGGGCAAGAGGGGACCCTGATAGAGGTTGCCTCCTGAGTTGGCTAGTCTAGGGATTTATATCTCACTTGGGTCAATGTGCTATTGGTCCAAATTTATGCTAATCAGGGTTTGGAAATGAGCTAATGCTTTTGGTTAGCTGTGCAATCCCATTCAGGTCTGTACTACTTCTGTTTTCCTGCTACTCATGGGTAAGTGGGAGGTTGAGGTCAACAGAGGGGAATGCTTGGGGTTACGGGCTACAGAACTGTGGGAAGCATTGACTGTCTTCCTGGGGCCTTCTTCTACCGAGTTAATATGGTGGGGTTTCCATGGGGACACTGAATTGTGATTATTCTTAGTTCTCTAATCCCCAGAGCAGGTCCTAACAATAGGACCCTTCTCAAGATGGTTCCAGGTTATAGTAATACTCTGAGAGTTTGCTGAGAGGCATAATGCATTTCTTTTGCAAAGCTAGTTTGTTGTGTTAAGAGGAGTCACTTTTTGACCAAATTCCCCAACTGGATTAAAGCTTGTGAAAACCATGGATTTTTTCCTGCCAGATGGCTTGTTTGTACTTTCCAGCTTATTTTAGGCTTGGACTGGTGGGTTACCCCACCCCTGTCCTGGGAGCCAGGGTTGAAGTTGAGAGTTGCTTTGTACTTTCCTCTAGGTTGCCTTTCTAATTCTCCATGACTTTGGGCTTCCTGTTGCTTCTTTATTGGTTCTCAGAGTTCTTTTGTTGTTGCTGTTTTTCTTTCCCTTGGAATATATTTCCCCCTTTGTTGCCCTGACTCTTCTCCATCACAGAGTCTCATGAAGTTTACTTCTATTCCATCATCTTCACTCCTCCATAGAGATAATTTCATCAGTCAGTATCTATATCAAACAAAAATGCTTCCTATATAGTTTATGGATAATTGAGGAAGTATTGGGAGTTGACTGACATTTAATCTACACCTCTTTGATATTATTATCATTCATTTTATATTACAAATCTTAACCTTGAGACCTATTATTTTCCTTTTTTAAATAGTGGACTTGGATAACATATATTTTGTTTCTAATATCTTATCACCTCAAGATTGATTTTTATTTTTTGGTACCAAGGTTTGAATCCAGAAGCCCTTAACCACTGAGGAATGTCCCCAACTCTTTTTAATTTTTTTTTTTTTAATTTTGAGACAGAGTCTCACTAAATTGATAGGACCTCATTAAATTGTTGAGGCTTGTTTGGAGCTTGCGATCCTCCTGTCTCAGCCTCCTGAGCTGCTGAGATTACATGCATGCGCCACCACACCTGGCTTAAGATTGATTTTAATGATCTAAATCATTCATTCATTAACACTGTCAGGATAAAAGCATTGTTTTACCTACTGCAAAAGCCCACCATCCTGAAAGAACAAAAGGCAAACAAACAATTTAGAACAAAAAGTTTATTCAATGATAGCTGTTTGTACAGTTCAAATTCTAGTTAATTCCTCCTTTCAGGAACTGCCTTTTTTTGGTCCACAATGTCTTGTGTGTGGTTAGATAGAAATGTTTATTTGTACAAAAGCATCGTTAGTAGCTTTCATTTTTCAGAAGCATTTCTTTTGGCAATAATTTTACTGCCTTTGATCACAAAAGTGGCTTTTAAAAAATATTGTCTGTTACTTATTTTCTAAGTGAAACACAATGCCCGTTTCTTCTTAGAGTGAAGTAGCACCTCTGTTATGAAAATCAGGGTAACAGCTTCAACAAAAACTTAGTCTACTTAAAAGCACCTTCACTCCTCTGTTCTAGTTTTAAGTAGAAGGGCTAAATATACTTGTCTTTTGTTCTCTCTGGAAAGTGATTTAGCCTCCAGAAGGAGACAATCTGTTTTCAAGTCTCATAGTATTGAGCTAAGCTAATCACTAGGAGAATGTTGTACCTAATATCATAAAAAGAAGTTCTTGAGTATAACTTAAGAGCAGGGCTAACCCTAGACTTACATTTAAAATTTCCCCAGCTGGTCTTTTTTTTTGCTCTTTCCCTTTAGTATCTCCTATCTGCCCTTCCCATCTGCCTTGATTGCCCCTTAGAAGGCTGGATCATCTGGAAGACTTCACTGCTGGCCTAGAAACCCTACTTATATAGCTTCTGGAGTCTCAGAGAGATAGAGTTAAATGTTATTAGTGAAAAAAAAATCACATCATAATTAGAATTTCATGCTACTTATGGGGAGAGAGGGAATCAAACAGGTCAATGGGGAGGGCGTATTTAAACCTGGAGGAGACTTCAAGTCATAGGTGGTTAGAAATTGCTTACTCTTCTTTACAGGCTTGACTCAGAAGAAGAGGCTGAATTTAAATATCAATTTAAATTTAAATGTTTCTTACCCTTAGATGAAGTTTGGAAACATTTTTACAACATACAGAATTTCCTAAGGTATCAAAGGACCTTAGGAATTGCCTAGTCTAATCTCTTCCTCACATAAAAGAACCATAATTAAAAGAAGGAATTTTAAAACTTCTAATAGTATTTTTAATAAAGATAAGGCTATGAATTCTAAACATATTTATTGAATACGGCTTTATATCAAATAAAAGCATCATTCCAAGAATGGCTATTATGGAAACATTCAAGATGGCAGGACAAAGGAAAACAGAACTCGAGAAATGGAATGTGTATGCAAAACTTGCAAATAGATTTTAATATCAGGTCATAAAAACCTTGGGAAAAAAAGCCAGTGAATAACCATGACAAGAAAATAAAAAAGAGTTCAGGAATCTATTATAAGAGAACAAGAATGAGCAAAATCAAATTTTGGTACAAAGAAAGGACAGTACAGAAATAAAGTAATTGGAGTTGCGCACAGAAAAGCTACCCAAGAGATATAAACAGATCTAAGAAAGGATAAAAATCAACTACACAGATCTTAATAACTCTTATTGTCAATGAAAGTAGAATCCCAAAAGAGAGACTGGAAAGTCGAACAATTCATTGGCTGGCAATAGAAGAAAATAAAATGTGAAAACAGCTAGATAGGGACTTAGATGTTATTTTAAAGTTAATGCACTGTGAAAAGGAGCAGAGAAATGAACATACCCAGCATTGCTGTAATAACCAAAGTTCAGAAAAGTTGGTAAGAAAATTCAATGCCTCTTTTTCATATTCTATACACAGAGGAGACAATCTGCCAAGAAATCTTTATTGTAGGTCCAACATGGAACTTTAAAAATCAGATGAACTAGAAAACATCATTAGCAAGAAGAGGAAAAATATATAATTATGTTACAGGCTCTTCCTTTTAAGTGGAAGGAGAAAAATATAACAAGTCAGAAATATAATGCTTTATAAATGCTGCTGGGGCCTAGGAAATGCCTTCTTTTGAAACATTGTGTTTCTTTCTCCATAAATCATTTAAATTTTTTTTGTTCTAATTAGTTTTTACATGACAGAATGCATTTATGCATTTTGATAAGTCATACATAAATGGGGTATAGTTTCTCATTATTCCGATTGTACATATTATAGGATTATATCGGTCATGCAAATATGTACATGAGATAATAATGTCTGTTTCACTCTACTATCCATCCTACCCACATACCCCTCTTCTTCCTTCACTCTCCTCTACCTAATGTAAAATAACCTTATTCTTCCCCAGCTGCACCCCCCATCCCTTATTGTGAATTAGCATCTGCCTATCAGAGAAAACATTTGGCCTTTTGGTTTTTTGGGTTTGGCTTACTTCACTTAGCATGATATTCTCCATCTTCATCCATTTACTAGAAAATGCCATAATTTCATTCTTCTTTAAAGTTAATATTCCATCATATATATATATATATATATATATATATATATATCACATTTTCTTTATCCATTCATCTTTTTGAAGGGTGCCTAGGTTGGTTCCATAGTTTAGCCATTGTGAATTGAGCAACTATAAACACTGATGTGGCTGTGTCACTGTAGTATGCTGATTTTAAGTACTTTGGGTATAAACGGAGGAGTGGGACAGCCAGGTCAAATGGTGGTTCCATTACATTTCCAGAGGTCATAGTTCTGTTAGCCCCTCTTCTATCTCTCCTCTGAAGTCTTAACCTTGGCTTCTTCCATTTCCCACTCACCCAGTACCACACTGTCAGAGATCATGATTTCTCTGACCTCCTTTGATGAGAGTCCCAGGCTTGAATTCAATCAACTACCTGCCCCACCATGATCAACTTACTTATTTCCAGTCCAGCCTTCCATCCACTGCTCTAGTTTTTGCTGGTGGGATATGCTTCCTGCTTTTTATTTCATCATCTCCTCCTTTATCCTTAATCTGCACTCTTTCACATTTACAATAAGGATTCTGAGTCTGTAGAAAGATCAAGAAAACCTAAGGGGCCCCCCTCAGCTTGAATAAACTTTAAGAAGTCTTTTTCCCCTTAGGTCAGATTCCAGACTCCTGACTTCCCTTTTCTTAGTACTTGCACTTTAGAAAACTTGTAATTGTAAATTTCTCTTCTTGAGATGTAAATTTTTTGAAAAGCTTCTTTTAAATTTCTTAAGAACCTGGAAGCCATTGCTTTGAAACATAATCTTTAAGAAAATTAGAGTCCCTAGTTCCTAATTTCTGTGGGAGCCTAACTTTGAATGAATGCTGTGCTTCAAATTGGAAAACAATCTTGAATCCTAAAGATAGTAGTTTACTCTTTATTTGAGCAAAGGATTTGATCTTCAAAATTCTTTAGTCCTTTGTTTCCCTGGAGCTGAGCTCAGACTGAGTAATTGCCTTTAATAAAAGTTCTCTTTCCTGTACTTTGCAGTACTTGGGGTCCTGCGATTTTTGCTTGGATAAGATTATCCCAACTTTTTCAAAAATAGATATGCCGCCATTCCTCAACCATAATAATATCTAGCTATTCTACGTTCCTCCAACCTCTCTGGTCCTCTAATTGCCAACGTACTTTTCCCTCTGAACCAAATTAATTGAGAGATGGTATGCATTCATTGTTCGATTTAATTTTCTCAACAACTACTTATATCTCAAATTACTGCTTCTCTGCATTCCACTGCAACATTTCTAGCTATTATTACCCACAAACTAAACACTGTCCGGTCTAATAAGCATATGGTCCTGACCCGAACTCCATGCAGCAATGCCATTTTTGGCTACTTCTTCCTTCTTGAAATTCTTTCTTCTTTTGGCTTCTGTGAAAACACAAATACCCTGGCTCCCTTTCTTTCCCTTCAGACATTACTTCTTGAACTCCTTTCTTAGATTATATTTTCTGGCCATTGTGTTAATATTCCTAATCTTTTTCTTCCCCTCACGTGCCATTCATTCTCTGAGGAAAATAAAAAAAGAAATAAAAACTTATCAATATCCAACAATGCTGAGAGCAAAGGCACCTCTTCTGACGTCCCAAAATCCAGTATCCAACGTCTTAGTGGACATCCTCATTTAACTTTAAATTAGATTCCTCAGATACCATGCCCATCATCAAATTCCCCCATCTTCCCTAGGTATGTTTTCTCCTTTATATTTTACCAGTGAAGATACCACAAAGATTCACCTGGTCTTCTAAATTCAAGGCTTCTTCACACCTACTTCTTCCTTATTCTGCACAAATAATCACTGTGTCTTGCCTCTAAAAACCTTGAAAACAACCATTTTCTTTCTGTTCCTAATGACATTGACTAAGTTCAGAGACTCATTTTTTGCCTGATCTATTGCTACCAGGAAATCCTACCAAAAGTGCAGCCCTTGGCTCTGATGCTGATCCCATAACAAGGACAAGGGTTTGAGAAAAAGGAAAATGTTTTATTGCTTTGTCAGCAAAGGAGTAAGGCCACAAACTCACTTCACAGAGGCTGCTAATCTAATAGCTAGGAAGTTAGGGGAATACAAAGGCTGTTTTCCAAGTTTCATTAACAGTATATCTAATTAATGTTCAATTTATATCTTTGAAAGTGTTGCTTCAGTTTCTCCGTCTGGAGTTTCTTTACTCTTGTGGAGAGTGAACGAAAGGGGAGATAACTTGACTTTGGACAGGAAGAATACTAATCCTGCTTCCCCCTGGTTGTGAAGGAGAAGGGGGAGAAGAGGAAAGGAAAAAAGTATAAGATTTACAATAAGCCACCAATGGTCAAGCAGTGGGCCCCGTTACTACACCTATTCACACTGTTTGTTCCCCATTCCTAATCTTTCCTCCAAAGTGATATATTAATGTGCATATCTGACTATCCCATTCCAGTTGTTTCAATGATAAAGAGCAGGTTCTTAAGCAGGCAGAGAAGGTCACTGTGACCTGGGTCATGCTGTTTTCCTCAATTATATCAGTCCTCCTTCCTTTTCCTGCAGTTTAACAATATTGAATCACTTGATCCTCAAACTCTAAGAGCTCAGATATTTCCTCACATATTGTCACAGAATAATCTGTTATTTGTTAAGACACAGTTCAGATATTGTTTGTTGCCACTGGGCATTTTATTCCTAGCTACACCTTCTCACATTTGATGACCAATTGCTCAGTGCCAGACGTAGGCAGGACATCAAGAAGGCAAATCAGAATGAACAGAACTTTCAAATTTTACAATACACTTTACCTGGGAAAATCTAGATTTATATTTCTTTTAAATGACTGAAATACTAGTTGAGGAAACTAAAGGGGAAAATGGAGAAATAAAATTTAGGATGATTTTTTTGTAATTTTTTTTCTAAGTTGGGAAGATACGTGAAATATCTGGGCTGGATAGGGAACCTATTAAGATCCTTTTTATGCTGAAAAGTGTCTTTGGAGTAAGTGCACATCTAACTCTGTCAAAATGCACACTGTATCTCATTCTATCAATATTTTTGCATGGTCACACAGTTCTTCAATTCCAACTAGAGCTAATTTAATAAGAAAATACAGAGTCTCTCTCTCTCTCTCTCAAGGGCAGATCAAGGCAGTTCGAATATACATTTTACCTATACACTTTTGTTTTGCAATAAACTTTTCCTGATTACCTCACCTTGTAAATTTAGTTTAACTTTCTGGATCAGTCAGGTTTTCTCTGGCAAGAAAATAGATAATGGCACAACCATGAGTTATACTAATTAGATCATGTCGTGGGTTGGCAGATGCTAATTAGTTGAAGTGAAAGCTGACTTTACAGTGATTTATATCCAATTCTGTGACAGTGCATAAAAATACACCCTTTAGTAACATTTACTGAGTGCATACCATGCACTTAGCTCTTTTGAAATACTTTACATAAATTAAAGGCATTCCCTTCAGACAGTTGTTTTTATTTATTTATTTTTTAATTTTTACCAAAGAAATAGAAAGTTTTAGTATTCTGCTCACGGTCCTACAAATAGAAAGTGCAGGTAGTTTAGCACTAAAACACAAGTCACTTTATTTTAAAATTGATAACATATGATGTTCTAGTATTGCTTTAATTATACCTCCCTTTATAGTATTCAAATATGAGTAATATACCTGTTATAAATAATTGTTTTAAATTTGAAGGACTCAAAGAATTTCTCTTGTTTTTATAATATTTATGTTTTTTCAGAATACACATTCCTATTCTCTGCTCTCATTCTGCTTTCCTCTTATTTCTGCTATATATTTGTACTTTTCAAATGTTGGCTTATACCAATGGCATAATTATTTTTCTACTTTAATATTTATTATCTGCATTCATTATTCTAAGACCTTTGTAAATATTAACTTATTTAACCCTTATAACATATCTATTGACATTTTTATCATCCCCATTTTAAAGGTAAGAAGATGGAGGTACAGGAGGTACAGGAAGGTTAAGCAATAGTCTCCAGATCCCAGAAACAGCAAGTGGTAAAGCTGAGATTCACACTCAGGCAGTTCAAATAGGCTGAAGGTGATGTGTTCTATTAGGTGATGATAGTTGCTTAATAATGCTGAAAATCAGTCTTTTATCTTGCACACATAACCTCCTTAAGCACAGTGAGATCTAGTTTATATTTTTGTTCTACTATTTCCTTAAAGGTGTTAAAAAAGTTGTAGAATTAAGTTACTCTAATTTTATACCTGGATAACTCAGATACAGATGCAAATGAAAATAGGGCTTTCAAAATCACAGGTTAACTTTTCTTGAAACTTTAATAGTTGCACATTTTTTACCAAAATTTCTGTTGTATCCACCAACATTCCCTGCAACAACTGTTAAGAAGCCTTTTGTGAACAAATGGATGTTACTAATACTCCTTGAAGGAAATGTCAATATAGACACCCAGAGGACCTGCCAAGTCTCCCACTTTTCAGTCATCAGCCTTACCAGACAGGGGCATTGATATAATCAGTGAGTCCTGACTGTTTATATGTGTTGTGTCCTTACCTGTATAACACTCTGTGGACTTTTCAATGAGTGCATTTTGCTACAGAACAATTTTAGCAACTATAGGGTAGTCACTGATATTTATGTCCATTAAATATGTCAGAAACAAAGACAGAGAAGTTAAACAATGTTAATTTTAGAAGTCAATACCTTTTGCTAGCAGGTAAGTGGAGGAGCCAGGATTCCAGGATTCTAGTTCATTAGGTTTCTTTCTTCTGGATATGACTCTGTTGCCCTCCTAACTTTGCCAGCAGTCAACTATAAAAATACTTTTATTATTAAATTTTTCTGTTGTTTTTCTAGTATAAAACTGTGAATCGACACAAGAAAGCATGTTGGATAGGCATGTTAAGAGCAGTGGAAGAAAGTACTTTATTTACTGAGACCGCATTTTGTAAAATTTTTCCATGGAGTGTTAAACTTAGACCTACATACATGTACATGTATATATGAATGCTTTGAAATTTCACCACAGAAACTAAGAACATCATAACTAGGGTAAAGGGATGTTATAGACCAAATAACTTAGAATGTAACTTTTAGTTGCAGAAGAAACAATGTAGTTAGTGATTAGAAAATCTTTGCGTGTGTGTGTGTGTGTGTGTGTGTGTGTGCACACGTATTCCAAAAAAAGAAGAAAATGAAGGAAAGTAAAATAAGGTCAGAGATAGCAGATGTATCCTGTTTGCATCGTAGGAAGAAAAGGACAAGTGAGTAGTTGGCAGGAAGCCCAGAAATTGGAGGTTGACACTCCTGGCATTATTTCTTAGAAAGTCTAAAATGCTGACATGAATGAGAAGCCTCCAACAGGTACGGAGGACAAGATGACTCAATGACTGTGGCCGACAGTGCTTCTGTGGTCACTTGTCCTGCAGCAGGGTAACAGGAAAGGGCAACAGAGAGGACAAAGGAAAATCAAAAACTTCTACTTTGCTATAATGAGCTTTAGGGAGATGATTATTTTTCTCCTTTTTGATTCTTTATTTTAACTTTTTTTCTAAACATTTTTTGTTCCTCTAAGATAGTATTTCTTATTTCTCATTCAATATTTCAAAATTCTTGTTTTGAAATCTTTATAGACACTATTTTGTTAAATGAAGACTTGGAGTTTCAATGAGTTAGCTCTGAAAAAATCATAGACTGAGTCATAACAGATGGGGGCTACTTGGGGAGAGGAAAACTGATCCAACATTACCAAACTTGGGTAAGTTATCATCTAAACTTAACAATTTTTGAGTCCCATTTCTTTAATTCAAGCTTGTCTGTTGAGAGTGGATGTCAAAGAATTGATACATTATGCCTTGTGAGTAGTCTGTTTGCCTTCTACCTGGTACCTTTTCAATGCTGTATACATAAGAGAAATTTGGAACTTTAACTTTACAAGGAAGGAGAAATTCAGAAACATTTTCCTTCAAATCATAGTATTTAGTAATGTTTCCTTTATTTCTTTGTGGGATACTGTTAGAGCACTAGAAATACAACTGCTGGTTTGTATGTTAATTTTTGTAGCTTGGAATTTTACTGAATTTATTATTTTCCCAAAGGGGTTTGTTTGTTTGTTTGTTTATTTATTTTTGAGTTGTAAGAATTTTCTATATATGTGATAAGATCATCTGCAAAGAAAAGAGATTTCTTACTTTCCAAGTTAGATACTTTTCTTTCTTTTTCTTGTCTAAGTTCTATGTACAATGGAAGTGCAAGGGTGAGTCTTGTTTCTGGATTTATAGTAAAAATTTTCATTTCTTTACCATTATTGGGTGTGGACTTATCATATGAGATTTTCATTGTGCTGAAGTACATTCTTCCTATACCTAATTTATTGAGTTTTTATTATGAAAAATATGGAAAGTTTTCGAATGCCTTTTCTGCATCTATTGAGATGATCCTATGATTTTAGCACTTCATGCTATTAATGCAGTATTGCATATTTATTGATTTGCATAGAGTGAACTGTCTCTGTATCCAAGAAATAAATTTCACTTACCAAGGTGTATGAATTTTAAATGTGTATTTGCCTCTATGTTCCTCAGAAATATTGACCTGAAAATTAATTTCTTTCTTCTTCTTCTTCTTCTTCTTCTTCTTCTTCTTCTTCTTCTTCTTTTTTTTTTTTTTTGGTACTGACCTCATGTCACTTTGATGTAGGAGTAACACTGGCTTCACAAAATTAGTTTGAAACTGTTCTCTCCTTATCATTTTTTTGGCAAGAGTTTAAGAAATACTGAGATTAGTTCTTCTTTTAATGCTTGATAGAATTAACCAGTGAAGGTCTCTGGTCTGGGCTTTTCATTATTGAATGTTTCTTATTTCCTCAATCACCTTATTCTTAATTTCATTGTTTCTGTCTAATGTATTCCATTATATATTTCATACTCATTTCAGCTTTTTATTATTTCCTTCCTTCTGCTGACTTTGGTCTTAGTCTGTTTATTTAAAAATTTTTACCCTCTAGTTTTTTCAGGTGTGAAGTAGGTTGTTAATCTGAAATTTTCCTTTTTCTTGATGTAGGCATTTATTAATAGTGTCTCCTAGAGCTGATTCTGTACATACCATAAGTACAAGATATTTATAAAAGAGACTCAGCATATTAAAACACAGATAAATAGAAAGATATACCATGTTCATGAATTGAAATAATTAAAAATGCTGAAGTGCCTAAACTACTCAAAGTAGTTCAGTGATTCAATGCAATCCCAGTCAAAATTTCAATGTCTATTTATTTCACAGGAATAAAATTTTTAAAAAAATTTGTTTGCAATCACATAATACCCTAAGGAACGAAAGCAATATTGAGAAAAAAGAAGTATGCCACAAGCATTACACTTTCTGATTTCAAAATATGTCCAAACTGTGTTTATCAAGACAGTTCTACTGACAAAAACACATAGACCAAAGGGATATAAAACCTAGAAGTACATCTTTGCATAAGTGGTCAACCAATCTTTGGTAAAGATACCCAGAATATATGCTGGGAAAAAGGTAGCCTCTTCAACAAATGGTTTGGAAAAAAAAGGATATCCACTTGCAAAAGAATGAAATTGTACCCTTACTTTATGCAATGTATACATACTAATTTGTATTAAATTGAATTTGTATTAAGTTAAAGACTTCTGTGTAAGATCTGAAACCATAAAATTCCTAGGAAATTTTTAGAAAAATTCAAATTGATCTCCACATGGTTCTGAGGATATGACACCATAAACTCAGGCCACAAAAGCACAAATTAATAAATGGGACTACATCAAACAAAAGTTTCTGTGCAGCAAAGGGAACAATCAAAATGGACATGCACATTGCAAAATGGGAAAAAATATTTGCAAATGACACATATGACAAAGGGATGGTATTAAAAGTATTTAAGAATCTCAATAGCAAAAACAAGAAATAAAAAGAAAATTTTAAAATAGACATTTCTCAAAAGAAGATATTCTGATAGCCACTGAATACATGAAAAACTCCTCAGTATCACTAATCATCAGGGAAATGCAAATGAAAACCATAATGTGATATCACTTTCTTGGATGGCTATTATAAAAAGGATAAGAGATAACAACTGGCAAAGGTGTGCAAAAAAGGATACCCTTGTACACTGTTAGTGGGAATGTAAGTTAGTATAACCCTTATGGAGAACAATATGGAGGTTCCTCAAAACATTGAAAGTAGAAGTACCATATACCCCAGCAATCCCTTTTCTGGGGATGCAACCAAAGGAAATGAAACCAGTATCTTGAAGATATATATGTGCACCATGTTCTTTGTAGCATTAGTTGTGATAGCCAAGATAGGAAACAGACTAAGTGTCCATCAATGGAGAATGAATAAAGAATATTCCTTAAATTAAAAAAAAAAACTATAAAATAATGCAACTTTAAGGTCAGAAATTCTTTGTGTAGTTTTAGCAGTGGAATTATGGCTTACCTACATAAATTGTTGCTCTGTTTTAGAATTTTTTCACCATCTGTAAAATTCTCCTTTTATTTACTATCAGAAATGATGACCTTCAGGAATGAAGTCATGGAAGTCAAGGATTTAAACAATGAGTTGTGACTTGGTGTTTCTTTTTCCCAGCTTAATTAGAATTTTATCTATGTATATGGACCCTGCTTGAAAAATTCACATGTCTTTAAACTTATATATATATCATATTTAGGGAGCATAAATATTACCTTAATCCATTTTTCTTCCTCTCAGAAAACTACTGAATAGGGTAACAGAGAGAATATGAAGTGAATGAATCAAGTGCACAGATAAGTTTCTCAAGAATCACTGCTTAAATAACCCGCATCAGTTGTCATTGGTGGCATCCATACTAAGGGATTCCTTCCAGGTACACACCAGGACACTTCCAGCAATGCAGTCTTGAGCAAGACTGTTCAACTCTAGAGATTTCTACAGTTTCTTCCTTAATAAAATGAATCATCTGTAAGTTTATATTAGATAAAGATAATATCTTGTCCAAAATATCTGAGAGGCAAAAGAATCCTCTGCTGGATTATTTTTCTATATCTCTTTGAAGGAAATATATTTAAAATTTTAAGTTTAATATTTTATTTTAAAATGCATATAATGTGGGAGGTGAGAGGGGAATGGAGGTTCTTTAGATTATGTAGAGGGAAATGAGAGGGGGAGGGAGTGGGGGTATGAAAAATGGTGGAATGAGACAGACATCATTACCCTCTGTACATGTGTGATTAACAAGAATGATATGAATGTACATCATGCACAACCATGAAAATTGTAGAAATGAAAATTTGTACCCCATATGTGTACAATGAATCAAAATGAAGTCTGTAAAAAATATATAATGCACTTCTCTTAATATAATTAATATATCATTATAATTATATAAGATTTGAAAATTATTAGCTTTTCCTTATATTTATATATTAACTGGACATATTGAATGCATGACTTATGAATTCATGGGAACATCAAAGTGAGTCCCACTAATCTGTACAATCAATATGTGTCAATAATTATAATAAAATACTATAATATTTCTTTCTTCCTTCCTTCTTTTCCTTTTTTGGTACTGAATTGAACTTAGGGACACTTTACCACTGAACTGCATCCCAACCCTTTTGATTTTTTTATTTGAGACAGACTTGCTAAGTTTCTTAGGGCCTCTCTAAGTTGTTGAAGCTGGCGTCAAACTTGTGATACTCCTGCCTCAGCCTTTGGAATCACTGGAATTATAGGCAAGTGCCATTGTGCCTGGCTTCTTGATCTGAATTTTAAATACTATTTTATCCTTTTTACTTAGAGACCTAAGTACCTACAACAGATTATTTTCTCCATTTTTAAAAGGCATAGTAGTTTGGAATTGCGTCCTTAATATTGGAAAAAAATTGAAATCTTTCCTTGATTTGATATTAGAATATAGTCGAAAGACATGTCACATATTTCATATTAACCAATCAGGAAAAAAATTCAGGTTTATGTCTTATATAAATTGAAAATGTTGAAATATTAAATTTTGCTTTTGAAACAGAGTGCTCCTGGGAAAATGTTTCTATTCCTTTGTTTAACTTTTCTCATAAAATAATAATTTTAGACATTTTCCTAGTTTCTCTTGTTCATTTTGGCAAAGAAAGGAATTAAGTTCATCCGTATAAATTTCCTCTAGGACGTAATATATAATTACTACCAAGATATTTTGATAAATGGCAGTTTGGAAAGATTCAATGATGTATCTCACATGACACAATGAAATTTCTGTGCAGAACTGAGAATAAAATTCATATCTTTGGGGTAACCATTAAAAAATCTCTATCATTCATTTTAAAGTGTTATTTTAGTTTTCCAGCAGGATTAACTTACTTGTTACAAAACATTTGTTGAATATGGGTAGTTTAGTTGATGTTTTGGATCTATTGCCCTGATTTTTTTGAGTAGAATTGAAACACATTTTTTCGTTAGTGACTTAAAATACACAGTCCTCATTATAATGTTTTCTGAATCTGGTAGAAGTTCAAATATCTATGTGTTAAGAAAAACTTTTGCTGAAGATATGGCTTTAGTCTCCTCCTCTACTTACCTTCTGCTTCTGTGTTCCTTACTTAATCCTATTAAAATAGTGGGATTTTCAGTTTAAATGTTTTCAAAACTCTGACCTTTTGGCCTCTGGATCAATCACACCCTGCCTTAGTGTGCTAAGGCATATACTATGTGCTAAATAAATATTTCTTGAAAATCTAGGAAATGTGGAAAACACATTGAAAATAATAAAGCGTTTCATGAATTATATTTCTAATAGAAAATGAAATTTAACATTGTTTAATATTAAATATTTTCTTAAAATATACTTTTTGTTATCTATCTATAATTTTTATTTTGCTATCTCCTTATATAATGACTGTAGAAATAGTGCAAAATAAAATCAATCTTCTCTTAGAGTGTTTATATCTTCTTTCAAATTAATTATTTATTTTTAGTAATTATTAATTAACATAACTTTAAGATTCCTCAGAATTTGGTTGAATGTAATTGTTTAAACAATTTTATATTGTTTTATTTTATGAAAAAAATCAAGATTGAAGACAAACTTTGTATACTTTTCAGAGTTTCTAGATAGTCCCTAGATAAGCTATAATTATAAAGCAAACTAAAGTTAAAGGATATACAGAATCTTTTCTATATAAAGCTATGAAAATAATTGATTTTTTCTTTGTCTTTTGGGTGAGTTAGCAGCTAGCAGAATCAATAATACTACAAAATTTGAGAATAGAGTCCTTTTTTGTCCAATTTAATACCTTAGATCAGAGTTTAAACTATTTTTTAAATTATTCAAATAAAATGTTATTCATTATTTATGGGATGAATAGGTGACTTGCTTGCCTAAAACTGCTAATTTATTCATTCAAACATATTTAAGGAACATGTGCAATGTTAAAATGTATTAAACCCTCAACTCTGTCTGCTAATTCCATAACTATCACCTGAAAAATATAGGTAGTTTTAAATGCTTTACTTTAATTGGGGAAAAGAAATGTAAAATCACTGTATGTGATAGCAAGTTTACATTAAACAGAAATTAAAGTTTCATTGCATACTAATCTTTTTATCATATTCACATAAATGTTGCTTCTTATTTTCTCAAAAAAATTCATTTAAATATCCATAAAATACTGGGAGAAATTGCCAATGAAGCTGAAGTATCTGCATAGTCAGTGTTGCATGTGGACAGAATCAACTTTGTGGGGAGGGGAAGGCTTTTCATATGAACACATGGGTAGTGTGACTTAATAGCATGACTTACTCTATACCAACATTTCATTTGCTGCCTATCTATATAGTATTTTAAAAATAAAAACAAAATAGGAATCATGAAAAATAAACACCTTAGGTCTTTCTGGATATGTTATTTCCCCCTCCACCCTTTTTTTAGGTGTCTTTGCCTCAAAAGGAATTTTAGAAAAGATTTTAGTAGTGTTCCAGTAAATGATCACATTTAAAAAAGATATTGGACATTTCAATAGAGTTGCAGATGAAATGGGATTGACCAGTTTCCATTTAATGATGCACACTCAGAAAAGAGGGCTCTGACCTCAGAAGATAAAAGCTGAAAGTGGAGATGATTGAAGTCTAAAACATTTTGAAGGATGTGTACTCAGTAACTTCTGATCTCTATTTGATCCCTAATTACAAGAATAAAGGTTACTTTTCAACCTGAAAGTGATTATAAACAAATGAAAGTCTTTTCCCAGAAAGGTGATGTTGTTGGAAGATGTAGATTCAAGAATAGTTCAGATAAATTAATAGATGGCTGAAGGATGTCAGCTTGTCAAAGGAAGTTAGAGGTCTTCAGTACAACATTTTGTACTGAAGCATTCCACATACTGGAATGCTTAAATAATTGATCTGCTCTAGGATGACATTTTTTCTCATATTTTCGCACTTTTACTGGTAATAGAGGCATTTAGTGATTTTTGTCAGCTTGTTCCAATAATTGGGCAGCAACAAATAATAGTTTGTTACATTGCCAGAATCACAATTCTAGTTTTTTCTTAGGAAGTCCTGAATCAGCCTTGAAAGGAAGGTGAAGACCTAGTAGAGTGCAACTGCAAGGGTTTTATTTATTGGAATTACTGTGAGGAACATAGCCTCTGCCCTTTCCTATTAGATTTTTTGGGAGCTTGTGCCTCCTCTCCTTTAGCTAGAGTGTGAGCCGGTTTCCTTGACAAGATTTCCCAACCACACTGACTTATCACTCACTCAGCTCAATTTTCTCTTTTTTCCTTTCAGCTTAAACTTTGATCCAATGATTTTACTTTTGTATTTCAAGATGCTCATAGACACAGAATTTATAACTTTATACCACCACATCCATTTTTGTGAACGATTTTTACTTCTAGCAATGTTTTTAACATATATATAAATCTGTGTGCATATATATACACATATATAACATATATGTGCATATGTGCATATATACACACATAATATGTATATGTGTATATGTATACATACATATTTATACCACATACACATACATATATATCGTATATACATACACATATACACCATATGTACATATATATAATCATACACACACGTATATATATATATATATATATCTCACATCACACTGGTGACATTCTCTAATGGAAATTCTGTCTTACCTGATGAAATCTGTATATTTGCATATGTCTTTTCTTTCCATTCAAACTAAAAGTTCCTCTGTGGAGGAAACATCTCTTATGGGTCTAGGCCTGTCTTATATAATTAATTCTTGAAGGAATATTGAATGTACCAGGAGATAACATAATATTCTCACATGAGATCTAGATTTTCTAATGGCTCACTTCCATAGTCTTGACTTCTAGTTATCAGCATCTTTATCTTTGAAATGATAGTTCTAAATCCTGTTTCCAAAGTCACTTTTTCCTCTAATATTTATGACTTTGTCATTCAAAGGGAACTCTAACATTCTGTCTTACAAAGTGAGCAAGAAGGATATCTGGGTGAAAGGAAGTCAGTGAATAGGGTGGAAGGGTGTCACTTCAGAGTGAAAATATGTCCTTAAACAACATAAAACCAATGTGCCTTCGAAAGACATTTACGCTTATACTGTTGCCAAGGAGGGAAACTAAATTTAAGAACTTCTCGGGAAACAGGGTTTTGCAATTCCTAATAAGAAGAATGGAAAACTCCCGTCTCAAAAGATCAAGAAATTCAGAGTGGAATTGTCTTCTTTATTATTATCACTTCACTCTTTGTTTTAGCTGTATTAACTAGATATCGATCATACATTTATTAATTTAACGATATATAGATGTGGGTTTTTTTTTTTTTTTACTCCAAAGCTTACAGATGACTTGAATTAATGCTGAAAGCCAAAGGGTAAACATTCATTGTGTGACAAATTTTGATTGATACATAAGGTGGTGCAAAGAAAGTGACCTGAAATTAGAAGATAGTGCCATACCCAGGTTTGATTAGGTAGTAGTTACATTATTTATGAAAGGATAAGTAACTATCTGGGCCTCCATCTTCTTGTTTATTGTATGATGATTAAAAGTTTACCCTTCTGTGCTTGTGTCTGCTCTAATGGCAGTATCTTTCTGTAGGCAAAATGATGCACTAAATATGGTCAGAAGAACTTCCACTTCTGTGGACCACAATCAGTAAAATGGAGGAGGCTTTTGCACTCAGATGGAAGTTGTACCTTTTCTTTCTTTCTTTTCTTTTCTTTCTTTTTTTTTTTTCAAAATGTGTAAGGAAAAATGACCCTTTCCCCTGATGTACTGGGAGACCAAAATGTGATAATGACTAATAATTAACATTCGTTGAGAATTTTATGCTACAACAAATCCCATGCCAGGCTGTTTGTATGCCTTGACTCTCAAATCTTCACAATAATCTTATAAGCTATGAATTATCATTGTGCTTATGACAATGATGAAGATACTGAGGCTTATAGAGGTTAAATGATGGCCAGATTTCACCAAACTAGCAAAAAAATCAAAACTTGAATGCAAATAATCTGACTCCAGAGCCTCCTATGCACTGAATGCTTTGTTAATGATTGTGATGGTCAATTTATGTGTCACCTTAATGGGTGGCCAAGTGGGACCACAACTAAACATTATTTCTGGGTGTGTCTGTAAGGATATTTCCAGTGGGATTGGTGAACTAAATAAAGTAGAAATTTCTCCCCATCGTGAATGGTCATCATCCATTCTGCTGAGGCCTGACTAGAACGAAAGAGTGGAAGGAGAAGGAAATCACTCCCTGAGCTACCTATCCGCCATGTTGAACTGAGACAATGGTCTTCTCCTGCCCTTGTACTGGCCTTGATACCATCAGTTTCTTAGGTTCTTAAACCTTTAAACCAGTTTCCAGTTTGCAGGGGATGTTTGTGGGACTTTTCAACATCCATAATATGAGTCAATTCTTCATAATAAATCTCTTTAGTTGGTTCCGTTTCTTCTGAGAACCCTGACTAATGCCATGCTCCTTGGTAGCTCTAGCTCCCTGGCATCAGTAATAACTAAAGTTTTGTTTTGCTGCTGCTGTGTCTCCAATCTATGAAAACTTGGCCAAGGTAAATGACTATAGGGTGCCCGAGTTTTCCCAGTCTGTAACATACCTATCATATAGGATTGTTGTAATACTTTAAAAAGAAAAAAATAATATAAAATTCTTAGTCAAGTGTTTGGTGTTGAGACTTTCATTGGAGGGTAGATTCATAACACCTTTCAAAACAAGCAGACAGAGGGGAAAACAAATGGAGAAAGAAAGGTAAATGTAGAGATTACTGGCATGGGCATTTGTACCAGCATTGGGGATTGATAATATCTCCATTTAAAAGCTTAACTTTGAGACTAGGAACAAAGAGAAGTTGTTACTACTTAGAAATTATTCATGTACCTGATAACAGGGAACTCCTGAATTACCAAGAAGGGCATGGACCATTCTGAGACATACAAAGGGAAGCTAGTCATACCTGAGTAATGGCAGAAAATAAATCTGCTCTAGGCTAAAATAAAGATATCTTTATAGCCATATGTGGCCATAGATTTATACCAAACCATGAAATAATAATATAAAAATTCAGATCATAACTTCTACATGGTATCTGTAGTTTTTTAATGCTATATAAATGAACAGGTAGTACACTCTCTAATTTTTGTTATGCTCCTTTCAGATATTTTAAATTAATAGATATCTGTAAAATAATCTATACAGCCATCAAGGTTCTACAGCCAGAATGGGCAAACCTTAAATCCCTAAATAATAATGTTTGATTAGAAAACATTCTTATCTGTATGTGTTGTAAGTAACCTTTGTACCAAATGATTACAGAAATAAAACAAGCTAATTTTGAAACTTGAAGTTACATGAGTTCCTTAGGATTGTATTTGACATTATGCGATGGAGATGATTTATTGTACTTGTTTTCTGTTTTGCTTCTCAGCCTTCACTGTAAATACACCCATTATTCACAACAACCAGTGATATTCCTTATTAAAGAGAGCCAGGGATGCCAAGATTCCATGATCCCATACTCTGAGGCTGAGTTAAGTGTTTCATAGCCTGCTACACTCAAGCAACTTGGTTGAAGAAAGAAAAGAACAAATTTTTCTTAAAATCATGACATCTGGTTTGATTATCAGAAACAAACAAACAACACTTGCATCATCCATCATGAGTCACCAGTTAAAATTAGTGGGATGTTCTGCTTAAAAGTTTTGTTGCATGCCTCTTAAGAACATGAAAGGCTTTGGATATTTTCAGAGATATTGTGATGGTTAATTTTATATGTCAACATGGCTGAGTGACAAGAAGTCCAGATATGTTGTTAAGTGTTATTTCTGGATGTCTATAGGGTGTTCCTGAAAGAGACTGACATTTGAATTGTTGGACTGAGAGAAGTGTATGACCCTTTCAGTGTGAGTAGGCAGCACACAATCTATTGAAGGTCTATATGGAGTACAGAGGTGGAAGAAAGCTGAATTTGTTCTTGCCTCCTGGTGCTGGCACACTGATCTTCTTCTGTCCTTGGTGCCCCTAGTTTTCAGGCCTTTGGAT
>JAJEJO010050653.1:0-11033 GCA_020662805.1 Glaucomys volans | reverse complement strand
CTGTCTGCAAGTAGATTAATATTCATTAAGAGAGATAATTTAAGGATGCTAATTAAAATCATTACCTAAGCATTCATAATTGGAAAACATGACAGTACCTTGTAAATCAGATCATGTCATCACTTGGCTGAAATCTTCCTAATTGATCCCTATGTCAACTGGAGCAAAATCAAAATCCTTCATGATGGTTCACAAGACCCCACTTATCCTTCCACCTCTTACCTCATTGGCTACTACCTTTACCTCCTTGTGCTTCACATATCTGTTTTACAGTATTTGCTCTAACTTCCCTTACACATTCTCTTCACTTATCAGCATGCCTTATTCCTGCATCAACTTCCATTCTCTGCTCAAATATCACCTTCTCTATAGGATCTATGCTGAGCATCAAAACAGACCTCTCTGGGATCACAGCATTCCTGATCCTTTGACTGTCCACCTATGCTTTTTCTATGATACAGTAGTTTTTGAAATATTACACAGATTGCTTTTATTATATGAATATTACAAAGCACATTCTGTATAAATTTATATTTACATATCCTCATCTGATATGCTGTAAGCTCCATAGGGACAATAGTACCTTGTCTCTTTTGTTTGCTAATGTGAACAATGAATGACTAATCCACAAGTGTTCCCAGTTTGTTGATTGAACAAGTGTAGGGGTACTGAAAAAGGTGAATTCAGAATTCAGAGAAAGTAGAAACAATTTCTGGGCTGGGCTGACTGGCTCAGGCTATGATTTAGGGGTAGGATATAAGATTTAAGAGTCTTACAGCTAGCAAAAGGAAGAAGAAGAATGATGGTGCAAAAAGAAGGCCAGCTCTAAGAAAAAAGTAACTGCTTCATTTAAATGAAAGAATGTTGCAAAACATGAGTGATGGGTAAGAATTTTTTGTTGGTATAGTAAGCTAAAGAACACTGCTTTTATTTAGTGGACAATAGAAAGAAAATGATATGAAATAATCACATCTCAAGAAATATTAACTAGACCAAGGCATGGAGAAGATATGTTGAGCAAAAGGAGCATGAGGTTTTGCTGAAATAAATAATAATGGTGAGACACTCCAAAGTTAAAATATCATCTCAAGAAGAAAACACCACTTCAATGATAAAAGCTGGCTTATTTGCCAAAGTTTGCCTTCTAAGTAAATAGAAAAACAGGGTTTGTCTATCTAGCAACTGTGCCATCATACAATCTAGGTTTTTTTTCCCCCTTAAAACTTTATCAGTAAGTAGGAAAATCAGATCAATAAAATACTTGCTGGGAAGAATCTCAGCCAACATTCTATTTCCCAGGATGGAGAAACACCTGCCATGTTTCCTCAAACCTTTACTATTTAAAATACTCCTTTAGGAATAGAGTATGTCTATCCTTCTATATAGGAAACCCTAAGGTCTTCTGCATCTGTTGCTGGTATTCATAGTGTGATTCTGAGATTCTTATTTCCCCATTGTGATTCCTCCCCTATGTTACCCTGTGGGCAGAACTTTTATCTAAGAGACTGTCACAAATGAAATACCAAAGTTGTGCAGTAAAATTTGTCTCTCTTCCGTAGAAAGAATTTAGTAGAGCTATTACACACACCACTCACACATTATTTTTCCTAGTACCCAATTGTTTAAGCATTTTGCTTTATATAAATATCCAAAATTAGATATTTGTTAAAAATTCTTATAGTTCTTGAGTACAAATGTAAATTAGCATAGCCATTATGAAAAACTGTATAGACATTCCTCAAAAAACTAGAAATAGAACTACCATATGATCCAGCAATTCCATTTCTGGGTAAATACCCAAAGGAAAGGTGTTTTAGTCAGGTGTTTCATTACTGTGACTAAAAAACCTGACAAGAACAATTCTAGAAGAGAAAAAGTTCATTTGGGGGCCCACAATTTCAGAGGACTCAGTCCACAGACAGCTGACTCCATTTCTCAGGGCTTAAAGTGAGGCTGAACACCACGGAGGAAGAGTATGGCAGAGGGAAGCCTCTCACATGATGATCAGCAAGCAGAGAGAATTTCCACTCACCAGGTACAAAATACAAACCCCAAAGGAATGTCCCCACTGACCCAACACTCCAGCCACAACCTACCTACCTTCAGTAACCACCAAGTTAATCTCATCAGGGGATTAGTTTACTGATTGGATTAAGGCTCTCATAAGCCAATCATTTCTTCCCTAAACCTTCTTGCATTGTCTCACACATAAGCTTTTGAATGACACCTCACGTCCACCTCACGTCCAAAACAGAGCAAAAACAAATCAGTGTGTCACTGATTCCTCACACCTGTATTTATTACAACACTACTCACACTAGCCAAGGTATACAGTCAACCTAGATGTCAGATTAAAGTGTGGCATAAACACACAATGGAACATTATTTAGCCAATAAAAAATTCAAATGTCATTCTGGCAATTTATGAAAGCTAAAAGAATTAATCATGCAGAAGTGAAATAGTGATCTGCAGGGTGTGGGAAGAGTTGGGGATGGGTGGAGAAAGGATGGTCAATGGCTTCAGAGGTGCAGCTGAGTAGGACAAATAACTTCTAACATCCTCTATTTGGGGAACTATGACAGACAACATTTAATGGTATATTTCAAAATAGCTTGAAAGAGACACTTGAATGTTTCTAGCAAAAAGAATAAATATTTGAGGTTATGGAGATACCAATTACCTTTGAACTGATTATTAAATTTTGCTTATATGTATTGAAATATCACACTGCACCACAGAAATATGTACAATTCTTCTGTGTCAATCGTGTATGTTTAAAAAAAAAAAGTTTCTTTTACAGAGACTTTGCATCTCAAGCAGGATTTCTCAATACATAAGTAAGTTCTTTAAAATTTTCTCATCCAGGAAACATAATATACTTCAACAAATCTTTTGATTCTTGAATTACCACAAAATTGATGTATTTCCATGAAGGGAAGCTGATATTTTTAAAACTTTAAAAGAATTATTTGCCAAAAAAAAAAAAAAAATCCACTGTGCTTTGGGAGAGGACACTGAATTTTCTGGAATTTCTGGAGTGTGCACTGAGTGAGCCGTCAGCTCTTCTGATTGCCCTGCTGGATACTGCTCTACACCACAGCTGCTCCACGCAGCACTTGGTCCACCAAACACATTTGAACTGCTAGGCAATCTGTTATTAATAAAGCAGCCGAAAATGCTTTCATGTCTTCTTTTATAAGTTTGCCCTTAAAAACCAGAGTAGAATTTATCAGTCATTCTATTCTATAAAGCCATGTTTAGTCTTCAAATCTTCTTATTCAACCTCCCACCATTCTTTTGCATTTAAATTCAATATTTTGCAAATGCTGTTAATGAACTTTTTTATTATAAAATAGACTTGAAAACATGAAAAATACTCCCAAATCTTTTAAATTGTTTAAAAGAATACTAGCTATCCTCTGACACTGATTCCACTACTGTCAAGTAATTGTACCATTTTCTCTTTTTATCTAACCCTATCTTACTTGCCTCCTTTTTTTTCCCATGACCTACAACTTTTTTGTCATCTATTTCTCTATATACTTTCATTTTTGTATTTATAATTCCAATTTTAGAGTCACTTACTTTGATGAAAAATAACACATGCAGCTGAAATATTTTTATGTGACAATGTTGCCAAATCTAACATTTATTGAATCATTTATTTAATATATGCATAAAGAAATGTCTTGGTCTAATGGATATTTTAATTTCTTCTAAGTTAATGACTTGTTAAAATTATCTTTACAGGCTTTTGTAATACTGTCATTTTTACTTATATTTACTTTAATCCAAAAAGTTTTTAAAAATAATTTTGCTCCAATTAAAAGGGACCATTTATCAAATGTTTTGATGTCATAGGTAAAGCCTACCAACACAATGCTTAAAATATTTGCTGATCATCTTCATCTTACATGTGAAATATTTAATTAACTCTGTCCTTCATATGATGCCTAGTTTTTGTTTCCTTTTGTCTCTTGAGTAAAAAGAAACATCTTTTGATTCTTAAGTATCTAGGGATCAGTTGAACTCAAGCATTTCTTTGAGAACACTCATATTAGCAAATGTGAATTTAAAGCTAACAAAGGCCATTCCCTTTGAGCAGGCTCTAGACCACTAAAACAACTGGTAATCTTATTATTTACAGCAACTACATTTAAATATATGAATGCATAATTTTTTCTCATGTTCACTCATTTCCAATGACAAGTTTTTTCTCGCATTTTTTAGTTTGATTCAGAAAAGTTATTTAGAAATATTGGCATTCCTTGATTGCTCATTGTTTAATCAGAACTAGTTGTAACATAATTGGATAAACAATCACAGGTATAGGGGAAAAATATTCTAAGTAATAAAATTTTCATTCAACTAGGAAAGAGTTATCTCTCTCCCAATTCCTCTGTAATTTTAATCAGTGTCATTCACATGGTCATTCAACATTACTTTCTAAATTAAACATCATGATTAAAAATGCTTAAGTTATATCCAATGTGCCTTTCAGATCAAACATGTTGGTTCCCAAGTTCTAAAATGATGACATTTAAAGTCCATAGTCATTGTTTTTCCTTAAGAATGGTCAAACTCACAATTCTCTGTTCTGAGGCAAGTAATTCTGTTTTACCAACACCTATGATTTATTGATTAGTAGGAGCTCAAATTTATTTTTTTATAAAAAATTATTAAGAATCAAAGTCCTGATCTGTCACTCTATACCTTTCAGGAGCAGTTATGCCTGCCCATGTTGACTTCCTGCTGCTCCATCAAATCTTATGTGTCCTACGAAAGTAGCTGAAATACTCCTAATGTGGCATATTTCATAGCTCAGTCTGAACATGAAATTTCCTCTTCTGAAGATGCCCACCTCTTTTGGTATAACTGTAAAAATTCTGCTTGTGTTTTTTTTAAGACTTGGTACAAGTGTTTGAAAATTTCTTGTTTGAAAATTCCCTGAACCTCTAAATGGAACAGATTAGTTTTTGCTTTTGTGAACTATTCTACAAATATCTCTATTACATGAATAGCACTATGCTTTCCATTTTATATTGGTCAGTTATTTCTTCAAAGAAATAAATTCTAAGAAGATACTGTGACATATTGATCTTCACATGTCCTGCGTTGAGTATACTGCCTTTCATACAGAGATGTCCAAAATATTCATTGGTTGAATGAATTAATCTTCTTTTACAGATTTGTCATGTATTAACATTATGTTAATTCATTTATTTTATCTGAGGTTAGCAACAGCTGGATGATAAACAACATTATGAAACAAACACACACACAAAAATCAATTAACTTGTGCTACAGTCTGGGTCTTTGGTGTTCCCCAATGGTCCATGCTCTAAGTGCTTGGTTCCCAGCATTGTGTACTATTGGAAAATGGTGAAAGAGGAAAGTCATTAGATCATTGGGGTCATGACCTTGAAAGAGATAATAGGGTCCAGACCCTTCCTCTTCCTTCCTTTTGCTCCCTGGCCTTGAAGTAAACAGTTTTGTTTCACCACACATTCCCCACTATCCCCATCTGACACTCCATCAGAACTCAAATATAATGGGTATACCTTCAAAACTGAGCCAATATGAACATTTTCTGTTTATAAGCAGATTATCTCACATATTTATTATAATAACAGAAAACTGCCTACTGGCAGCTTTTTATTTAGTTCATGTCTGTTCTAGAGAGAGAGCAAGTAAACACATTACCCAAATAATCACCTACTTGGGACAAATGCACATAGGAGGCAACATAATGTCTCATAAAATGAATTTAACTACAGAAAGTAAGTCATTTGTCTCTAAAAGCTTTTCAGGAAGTTGTACTACCAATATATATTTCTATGCCAAATTTAATAAAAATAAAAGCAAATAAAATAAAATTTTAAATAAAAGCAAATTTAATTCCAAATTCAAATTTTCTACAAAATCTAGTTAATTTTTTCATATTTTGAAAATTCTTACAATGGAAAGGGAAACATCACAATTGATACCATAGAGAAAAGAGACATAAGAGACTACAGTAAAAAATTATGTACCAAAAAATTGGATAACTGAGCAAAAATGAACAAGTTACTAAAATATAAAACTTACCAAGATTGACTGACTTAAAATAGAAAACCATAACAGAACAATAACTAGTAAGGAAATGAAAGCCATAATTGAGTGCCTCTCAACAAAGAAAAGTCTAGAGCTTCACAGGTGAATTCTACAAAAACATCTAAACAAGCCTCAAACTCTTCCAAAAAATTGAAGAGGAGGAAACACTTCCAAATTCATGTATTGAAGTCAGTCTTACCCTAATGCCAAAGCCAGAAAACACAAGACAAAAAAACAACAGGCAAACATCCCTGCTGACATGAATTCAAAGAGTCCCCGCAAAATGCTTGCAAACTGAATCTTCTAGCATATTAAAAGTATCACACACCATGACCAAGTAGATTTATCACAGGGATGCAATAATGGTTAAAAATACACAAATCAATAAATGTGATACACCGAATTAACAGAGTGAAGGATAAACTGATGCAATAAAAGTATTTGCCAAAAATGAATATAATTTCATGATTAAAAACTCAGCAAAGGAGATGAAGCAGCAATGTATTTCAATATAATAAAGGCTATATGTGAAACATCCCCAGCTAACGTCATACTCAATGGTGAGAAACCGAAAGCTTTTTCTCTAATCAGGAAGATGACAAGGATATTTACTCTTGTCACTTCTTCTAAACATTGTTCTGAGGCCTGACCAGAGTAATTAGGCCAAAGAAAGAAGTAAAAGACATCCAAATTGGAAAGCAAGAAGTAAAATTATCCCTTTTTGCAGATTATATGGTACTATATAGAGAAAACCATAAAGACTCCTCAGAAACCTGTTATAACTAAAACATTAATCACTAAAGTTGCAAGACATGAAATGAACATACCAAAATCAACTGTTTTGCAATTTAAAAATGAATAATCCAAAATGGAAGTTAAGAAAATAATCCCATTTATAGTAGCATAAAATAAGATTACTTCAAAGCAAACGTCACCAAGGGAGTTGAAAGAAAATATGCTGAAACACCGAAAAACTGACAAAAGAAATTAAGCAAGACACACAAAAAAAAATTAAAAGAGATCCATGTTCATGAACTGGAAGACAGTACTGTTGAAATGTCTATACGATATGATGCAATTGTCAGATTGAACATAATCAATCTCTTATCAAAATGCCAATGATATTTTTATGCAAATTTTTAAAAGCAGTCACATAGACCAAGGGAACAGAATAAAAAAGCCCAGAAATAAATCCACACATGTAAAATCAACTCATTTTTGACAAGGGTGCCAAAAAAAAAATGGGGAAATAATAATGTCTTTAATTATGGTGTTGAAAACTGTAAATCCACATTTGAAAGAATAAAATTGGACCCTATCTACAAAATACTTAAAAATCAAGTCAAAATAGATTAAGGGCTTAAATATAACACCTTGAACTGTAAAGCTCCGAGAAGACACAGGAGGAAAGATTAATGAAGCTAGTCTCAGCAGAGATTTCTTGGATATAACACCAAAAGCACAGTCAACAAAAACAAAAATAGACAAGTGGGACTACACGAAACTAAAAATTAAAAAAAACCTTCACATATAATAAAATAAGAGTGAAAAGACAGCCTGCAAAATTAGAGATAAATAACCAATATCTATCTGAAAAGGGGTTAGTAAATTAAATGAACACAACTCAGCAAGAAAACAAATCATCTGATGAAAAATAAACAAAGGGCTTAAATACATATATTTCTCTAAAGAAAATTACAGATTGTTGATGAATATATGAAAAATACCAATATCACCAATCACCAAGGAAATGTAAATCAAAACAATGAAATTAGTGGGATGTGGTGAAACTAGAATCTTATACTTGTCTACCGATAGGGAGAATCTAACACCATACTTCATGATTCCACTTATGCGACATATTTAAAGCCATCAACTCCATAGAAACAGTAGATTGGTGGTTGTGAGGAGATAGAAACTGGGGAGAGGTGGAAATGGGAGTCACTGTTCAACAAGTACAAGGTTTCAGTTATGCAAGATAAAGAAGCTTTAGAGAGGTCTGCTGCCTACCTGTGGGATTACAGTTAATACTAACGACACACTTAAAATTTTGTTAACAGGGTAAATACCACATTAATTGTTCTTATCACAATTAAAAAACACTTGCAAATTCTAGCAAAATTAATAGAATTTCATTCATATATTTTTACAATCTAACTAAAGGTACACTTCAAAAATAGTCTTAATACTGAATATTTCCTTTTGACAATGCTGCTGAAGTTTCTATACTCACAGTTATTTTTAATTAATATAAACACGCCCTTAACTTTCCTGAATAGCACAATTTCATTTTTACCTGTGTATTCAAGATGAAATCCTGCAGCAGATACACTGATGTCTGATTGAAAATTTAGATATAAATTATTAGATGTACTGTTCAAAAGATGGGGTATTGTTGTTCCTGAAATGATAATTGAAAAAGTATATCAATGGTCACATAAAAATGCTAGAGTAAAACTCAGTAAACTATTAATTAGTCAATTCATTACCACTAAAATTATGTATTAGCCAAAATTTTTTCTGAGAATATTGTAACAACAGTATTTCTCCCATAATCCTCTTACGTTTTACTGGTTCTTACCATCTCCCAGGAGATTGACTTTTGAGAAGACTTTATTTAGATGGTTCCCCCAAAACAGAAAGAAGTAAAAGAGCTGGTGAAAATTGAAGCAGTAAATTTATAGGTCACCTAAGATTAATGTTTTTATTTTATTTAGATTTGAACATTCCATGCATGAGTAATAATAAACTTTATTTTTAAACTTGCATGTGATTTTTAAGGCAAAACTAAGGACTTTGTATGGCTTCAGAGCATATAATAATTTATTTTCCTTTATTAATGAAATATATATTATTCTTCATCAGGTCAAATACCTTGATGTTTCTTACATTCTCATAACAAAGCTGGCAATTAGTTTTTAAAAATTGTTTTTTGAACTGTTAAATTTGTCTCTCAAGCAATGCATTATAATGGGATTCTTGTGAACTTCTGAAGAAAATCAACTTTATTTCATCCAATTATTGAGTTTGAAAATATAAAATATTTGCCTGAATGAATTATTTCTTGACCATTTGATACAAGACTTAAGACTACAACCATAGCAGTTTCTAATGACAAGCAATTTCAAATGAAAATAATTGTTAATTCTGATTCTGTTTCAAGATAAAGTGCAACAAGCATAAGAATTCATATTGTTGTGAATATCTCCTTAAAAGTAAATGGCTACTTTATACTTCCTTTGTACAACTTTGTGGTCCTCAGCCCCTATACCTTTTAGGAAAGAACAGGAAGAATTCTTTACACTACACACAGCTGTTTTTGTTTTTTGGGTTTTTTTTCCTGACCTTCCTTCATGATCCTTAGTGTCCAAACTAAATCACTGAAGACAAGGGTAAACACTCAAAAGGTCACTGGACAAGCCTTAAGTCTTTTAGAGGATCTTAGTGATTAAGAGCTCTAACTCTGGAGTCACACACACCATCCGGGTCCAAATCTCATTCTAACACTGACTCTGCAACCTGAGCCAACCTAATCCAGCTGACTTCAACCACTACCAGGACTGCTAGAAAGATCCAATGAGGAAATGTGGGAGGAGCCTCACACAGAACTAACATCTGGTAATCAACAGCTGTTTTTCTTTATCACTTTTGTCACCCTTATATTTATTGTTAAGGAAGTATTACACTTAACCTATTATGATAAAAGTATACTGAAACATCCATGAGATAATTTTGTACCTGGATCTATGTCAAAAATACTGTTGATGACTATGCCAAATAACTCCTGCTCCAGATATAGTTTTCCCTTACTCATTGGTGATGTTGAGTAATTGGTTATACTCCACTTAAAACCTTCTTTAAAGCTTGATATCATGCAAAATTAATTTTGGTATACTATTTGAAATGTATAAGATGATCATTTGGCTATGTTTGTTTTTGTGTTACTAAAGTTTAAACGTGTAAATGTAACAAAGTAAAACTTGATTTCTGCTTCTATAGGGTGAAAGAAACTTTCAAATCATTGCATGGATTTCCTTTAAAACCTTAACAAATCCAACAGAATATTTAAAAAGTTAGATAACATTGTGCACAACAATTTCCTTCTGGTATTGTTACATGAGTAGATAAATTTTATATCACTTTACTCATTGCATATAAATAATTTTGTACTTTCTTTATTCTTATGTAAGTACCTTGTAGCATTTATCATTCTACATTATCTCTAATTATTTTAATGATTTATAGCATGCTATTGAGTAAACATAGTATAATTACCAAGACAAATTTTTCTCTATTATTGTTCATCCTACATTTTTAAGGAAAAGTTTACACATATTATTTCCTGAATGACAACCCAGTGAAATTATTACCATTAACATAAAAGCATCAATAAAAAATTACACAAACATATACAGTAAGAATACTATAAAGTTTTAAATGGTAATTTTGACACTTTAAAACTTTAAGACTTTGAAATTTCTAAACTTATAATTTAGTTCACTGTGTATAATTTACAATAATTAGATTAATATCAAGTCAGAGTTTTAGGGAGATCTTTTAATAAATATATTTATATTCCCAATTTTATCTGTATTGTAATTAAGCTCAGATTTCTTCTTTACCTGAATAACTTCCAAGTCTTGGAGCATTATTGTCACCACCATCATAGAGGTCCAGAGAATCCCAGTGAAGTTCTATAGCAAAACTAGTAACTAGTACCTATGAAATAATAATTACTGATAAGAATACAAACATCTAACCATATAGATATACACACACACACACATACACACACACACACACACACACACACATACATACACACACACTATAGTCTGCCAGTTCTGCCTGAAACAGATCTCAAAGCCTGGCCCGCATCATTGTGCCCCTTCACAGGAGGGTTTAACAGAACTGATCTTTTTCATTACGGCACTGGCCT
>JAJEJO010050652.1:0-10484 GCA_020662805.1 Glaucomys volans | reverse complement strand
TGGTAGATTCTGGAGTGCTCTATCTGAAGTGTGTGTGGCAAAGATTTTCTCATCTGTGGACCCTGTACTCTTTGCCCTCTGAGTAGGCCTCCCAGAAAGAGAAAGGTCTCTCCTTGGCTCTCAGGCTCTCCCTTTGCTGTCTCTGCTGCTGTGATTTGTTTTGTGTTTTATATCTCGCCCATAGGTTTTTTCAAATAAAAGTAAAAGATGCCCACACCACCTTGCCTCTTTGTGGCATGTCACTTTGGAAGTGATCTTTCTCCAGCATGATCCTCAGACAGTGATGGTGGTACCAGATCCTGCTATCTTTCCTGGGAAGTTCAAACATTCCTACACAGTGGTGTTCCTTCTAGATTTTCCAGCGTGATTACATGAAAAATAGATGACATTGACTCTGGATCAATGATTCAGCATTGATGCTAGAGAATGACTGCATTAGAGAAAAATCAGCATTATATCTACCTATAATCAACATTATATTTACTTATTTTCTTTTGATCTTATCAGGACCATACTGGTAACTTTTGAAATTGTCCATTCATGGAAGTTGAAGAAAGTTGAAAGTCAACCCCAGGATCAATGCAAATGCAAGATCTTAACAAGAGAGATTCAAGAGGTCTACAGTGAGCACTGTCACTGTTGTGGACCCTCTTCATTAATTCATCTTGGGCTCTTTTAGCCTATACTACATGCCTTTCCACTCCCAAAGTGACTAGGGTGCAGTTACACTTATGAGAGACAGATTTCTCCTTAATCACTAAACTCCTTGTAAGAAGAGTTATGGAAATCATAGACCTACCATAGACTGAACCCGCGAGAACTCTTATGTCAGACTGTGATCTATGGTAATGAAAGAAAGAGTGCAGTGTTGGAACCTTTGTCTGAGACCTGAACCTGGATTGCTCACAACATGAGGAAGAATGGAGCTACTGGTTATCACTTGTGATTCTCACCTACTACATTGTATTGGAAATGAACCCATTTGATGCATTGTTAAATACCTGTTTTATCCAATGCATTTAACAATGCATTGTTAAATACCTGATTTATCCATTAAAATGAGCATATCTATACTTTATTATATCAGGTCCTTACAGATTTATTCATTGACGCTGCATTGTTATCATTATCCTTTGTTCTCTGTCACAAGTTTTCTGATGTGTCTGCTGTTCACGCTGTATCCCATTCCCATCTCTCTCCTACATGGTTGATTTGCTTAGATGCAAGCAAAAAACACTCAAAGAAAACCAACATTAGCATCCTGAAGATGCACTTGCATATTTATGTGATGCTGCCAAGTGATTTAACCCCTTTGATGCTTAAGACCTCCTTCTGTACAACTAAGGCATTACACTGCAGCTCTACTATTAATTTCAGCTTGAATAATTAAGAATTAAGTTAGTGGATTTTCTAGCCAGTTGATCCTTATAGCTCCTAAATAAACTGACACTGGGAAATCATGTGTGAATTTGTCATGAATTCTAATCTCAGAAAATTCCTCTGAGTTTGCTTATGACTGAGAGTGGCCCATAGAATAGAAATGTAACATTACTTAGACGAGGATTAAAATGCAGAATTTTAGCAACAGCAAGAACTACTTTATTGAAGTCAACATTATAATAAGGTCCCCAGGTAACTTGAATGTACATGAAGTCTGAGTCGGGCTTAGTAATCTGATGACATTGGCTTATATAGTTTCTAAGGACCATGAAACCTGTGGAACTACTATCTGAACACAAATATGTCACTTTGTGTTTATATGCAGGGAATTTGTCATTGCATTTAATCACTCCCACTTTTCCCACTTTCAGTTTCCAGACAATTCTAGGACTTGGGGCTTATTGTAAGGCTCCCCAAAGTAAAACACAAAATGGAACAAAAACCAACAATTTGTCTCCTGTCTTCTCCTATATGTAGAATTATTTTTCCATGTAAGATTCCATGAAACTTTTGGAACTACCCTTTGCACATAAAAAAAATCTCTTTACAATTATGATGCAGAGATTTACTATTTATTGTGTTACAGAAATTGCATTCAGCAAGAGACCAAGCACCACTCGAAGGGTTGGAGCACTTAGGCTTATTTACACCCAAGGACCCAGATGAGCTAGTGCTCTGAAGTTCTGGGCCATGAACTGTAGTTATGTGGAGCTTTTATAGAAAATTTGACTTAGTTTTTTAACAATTACAACAATGGGAGGTTTGAAGTCTTGTCTACGTGTCCAAACACCACACACAGGGAAATTGCAATAAGGGTTCCCAAGTGCAGAGCAAAGACTGTAAAACACTCTGAGTGTTATTGTCACTCTTAGAAATGAACTAAATATATTTTGCATTGTACGATGTACATAAAATTTTGGCAGCCAAGGGCAAAATATTGTGGTTTACATATGAGCTCATGTGTGAGACAATGCAAGAAGTTTAGAGGTGGAATAATTGGGTTATGAGAGCTTTAAATAATCAGTGCATTAATCCACAGATAATGATTACCTGGGTGGTAACCATAAGCAAGTAGTGTGTGGGTGGAGGAAGTGGATCATCAGAGGTATTGGGGGGGGGTGTATATTTTATCCCTGGTGAGCAGAGTTCTCTCTCTGCTTCCTGATTGTCGTGGTCTGAGCTGCTGTCCTTCAGCACACCCTCTGCCCTGACGTTCTGCCTCACCTTGGCCCAGAGCAATGGACTCACAATCTTTTGACTGAGACCTATGAAATCATGAGTGCTAAACAAACTTTTCTTCCTCTAAAGTTGTTCTTGTCAGGACTTTTGGTCAGACAGGAAAAAAAAAGTGACTAAAACTGTTGGATGGGCTCATCAGTCTCCATTTCCCAGGGAAGTGCCACCTGGCCAGCTGATGAATGCACTTCCACCAGCCCGGGCTTTTTCTATTTGCCTTCAGCTAATAGCAATCCAAGCCTTTCCTGTCGGCCCTTAGTCAATCCCCTAGATACACGATCCAGCTCAGGGAGCACCTTGGCCAATGAATTTAAATTTTGCAGTTGCAGCCAATCCCAACTCAACACCTACCCCTAAGAAGGTACATAAACTCAGAGTCATTGTCTCTCTCTCTCTGCTGCTGCCTCCTCACCCAGAGTGGCCACTGTGCCCCTCCAAATAAAATCTCTTGGCTGACACATGGTTTTTGGTGTGGTCCTTTTGCCTTACAAAAATATCTGATCATAATGGAATGAAATTGGAAATCAGTGCCCACAATCCTTGGAGAAGTTATATAAGCACCTGGAGATTGGACAACACACATTTGAATGATAAATGGGTAATAGAAGAAATCAGGGGAGAAATTAAAAAATTATTTTGAGTCAAATGAAAATATTGATGCCATACCATAGCACCCCAGTCATTATAAAGGGGATCTAAGAGGAAAGCTTATAGTTAAGAGTCTTGTCATAAGAAATCACAAAAATCCCCCCAATACAATCAAGAGATGTATCTCAAGTCCCTTGAAAAAGAAGAACAAACCAATTCCAAAATGAATAGAAGGAAGGAAGTAATTAGGATAAGAACCAAAATCAATAAAATGGAGAATTTAAAAATATAAAGCTTCCATGAAATTAAGAGCAGTTCTTCAAAAAGATAAACAAGATTGACAAGTTCTTTTTTTTTTTTTTTTTTTTGTACCAGACATTGAATCCCTGGGGGCACTTAAACACTGAGCCACATCCTCAGCCTCTTTTAAAAATATATTTTTTAGAAACAGGGTCTCACTAAGTTGTTTAGGGTCTTGCTACGTTGTTTGGGCAGGTTTTGAACTCACACACCTCCTGTCTCAGCCTCCTGAGCCCCTAGGATTACAGGCCTGTGCCACTGTACCCAGTCAAGATTGATAAATTCTTAACCAAAATAATATATAGAGAAGGGAAGAGAGAGAGAGAAAGAGAAAGAAAGAATCCCAATTATAAAATTAGAGATGAGAAAAAAAAAAAAAGAGTCATCACATGTGGGAAGTCATTCTTATTTAGCAGAATCAGACAAGGTTCAGCCTTGGGACGCAGAGGCCGGTTCTCCATCACATTTCTGCACAAGAATTTAAAAGGCAAGACGAAAGGGACCACACTCTGCCTCCAGGACCCCCTGGCCTGACTGACCACGCCCCACATCCAGGGGCCTCTGCCCGACCAAGTGGATCCCACACAGACTTGGTACCCTTGCCCTGCACTGCATTTCCACATTTGCCAACACGTTTGGAAGCCAGTGCAGCCATCTTGGACTCTCCTGGAAGTGGAAACTGTCATTAGATTGGGCAAATCCCATCCAGAGATGCCTGCTGGAGACTGGAAGCTCATTGTCAGATACCTCTCATGCATCAGGCTGGGAGGTTTGAATAGTATATGACTGTTATAGTGTCATTGTAAAGGCTACCTATGCTAAGCCCACAGCCAACATCATTCTAAATGGAGAAAAACGGAAAGCATTCCCTTTAAAAACTGGAACAAGACAGGGATGCCCACTATCACTACTTCTATTCAACATTGTACTTGGAATCCAGCCAGAGCAATTAGACCACAGGAATTAGAGGAATAAGAGTAGGAAAAGAAGAACTCAAGCTGTCACTATTTCCAGTGATATGATTCTATACTTAGAGGATCCAAGAAACTCCACCAGGAAACTTCTAGTCCTAAGTAATGAATTCAGCAAAATATATAAAATAAACACACATAATATATAAAATAAACACACATAATATATAAAATAAACACACATAAATCTAATGCATTTATATTCATAAGCGATGAATCATCTGAAAGAGAAATGAGGAAACCAACTCCATTTACAATAGCCTATAAAAAAAAAATACTTGGTACTTAGTCTAACAAAAGAGGTGAAAGACCTCTACAATGAAAACTATACAACATTAAAGAAAGAAATTGAGGAAGACCTTAGAAGACAGAAAGATCTCCTGTGTTCTTGAAAGGCAGAATTAATATTGTCAAAATGACCATACTTCCAAAGACGCTATACAGATTTAATGCAATTAGAATTAAAATTCCAATGATATTCCTCACAGAAATAGAGAAAGCAATCATGAAATTCATCTGGAAGAACAAAAGACCCAGAATAGTCAAAGTAATTCTGGGCAGGAAGAATGATGCAGGAGGTATCACAATACCAGACCTTAAACTCTACTATAGAGCAATAGTAACAAAAATGGCATGGCATTGGCAACCAAAATCGACAGGTAGACCAATGGTAAAGAAAAGAAGACACAGAGACAAACACACATAGGCACAGTTATATCATACTAGAAAAAGGTGCCAAAAACATGCAATGGAGAAAAGATAGCCTCTTCAACAAATGGTGCTGGCAAAACTGGAAATCCATATGCAGCAAAATGAAATGAAATTCCTATCTCTCACCCTGTACAAAACTCAACTCAAAATGGGTCAAGGATCTAGTAAATAGACCTGAGACTCTTCACCAAATAGAAAAAGTAGGCGTAAATAGTTATCATGGTGGCTTAGGACCAGACTTCCTTAACATGATCCCCAGCGCATAAGAAATCAAAGCAAGAATCAATAAATGATACAAATTCAAACTAAAAAGCTTTTTGTCAGCAAAGGAAACAATGAATAATGTGAAAAGAGAGCCTACAGAGTGGGAAAAAATCTTTTCCACACACACTGCAGACAGAGCACTGATCTCCAAAGTTTATAAAGAACTTAAAAACTTTACACCAAAAATACAAAGAACTCAATCAATAAATGGGCTAAGGAACTGGGCAGACACTTTACAGAAAAAGATATACAGGTGATCAACAAATATGTGAAAAAGTGCTCATCATCTCTAGTAATTAGAGAAATGCAAATTAAAACCACCCTAAGATTTTATCTAACTCAAATTAGAATGGCTATTATCAGGAATACAAACAATAATAAGTGATGGCATGGATGTGGGGGAAAAGGCACACTCACACATTGCTGGAGGAGTGGTAAATTGGTGTAGCCACTCTGGAAAGCAGTATGGAGATTCCTCAAAAGACTTGGAATGGAACCACCATTTGACCCATCTATCCCACTCCTTGGTTTATATCCAAAGGATTTAAAATAAGCAACGTATAGTGATGCAGTCACATCTATGTTCATAGTTGCTCAAATCACAACAGCTAGATTGTGGAACCAACCTAGATGCCCTTCAATTGATGAATGGATAAAGAAATCGTGGTATATATACATAATGGAATATTACTCAGCCATAAAGAGGAATAAAATTATGTCATTTGCTGGTAAATGGGTGGAGTTGGAGAATATCATGCTAAGTGAAATAAGTCAAGCTCAAAAAACCAAAAATCGAATGTTTTCTCTGATAAGTGGATGATGATATATAAGGGGGGTGGAGGGGAGGGTTGGCAGGCATGGATAGGAGAAGAAAGGAGGAACTTCGGATGGTGTAGAGGAAAATGGGATGAGAGGGGGTGGGGAAAGGAAAGATAGTAGACTGAGACAGGCAGTATTACCTTATGTATATTGAAGATTACATGAATCGTGTGAATCTACATTGTGCACAACCATAGATATGACAAGTTGTACCCCATTTGTGTACAAAAACATTTTTTAAAACAGAACCTATTTCAATATCATAAAGGCTATATGTGACAAAACCAAAGACAACAACATAGTAAAGGAGCAAAAACTGAAAGTATTTCTTTCAAAATATGGAACAAGACAAAGATGTCCACTCTCTTTAGTTCAATAGAATATAGTAATAGAAATTCCAGCCAGAGCAATTAGGTACATGAAGAAATTAAAATGGATAAAAACAGTAAAAGAAGAAGTCAAACTATCACTTTTTGTAAATGATATAATTCTGTACTTAGATAATCCAACATTTTTCACTAGAAGACTGCTCAAGCTAATAAACAAATTCAACAAAGCAGCAGGTTAAAAAATCAACATAAAAATGCATGACTGATGTGCTCCTGCAATATGCATAATCAGAAAAATGAGAGATTATATTCCATTTATGTATGATCCATCAAAATGTAATAAATACATTCTAGTGTCATATATAAGTAATTATAACAAGAAATAGTAAAAATTTTTAAAAAAGAATACAAACAATAATAAATGTTGGGGAGGATGTGGAGGAAAAGAAACTTTTACAGTGTTGGTGGGAATGTAAACTAGTATAACCTTGTGGATGGCAGTATGGAGGTTCCTCAAAAATCTAGGAATGAAATTACCCTTTGACCCAGCATTGCTACTCCTCAGTATTTATCCTAAGGATTTTAAAGTCACCAGACTCTATATTAATGCATGCATACCCATGTTTATAACAGCACAAGTAACAATAGCCAAACTATAAAATCAATCTAAGCATCCATCAATGGTGAATGGATAAAGAAAATGTATGTACCCATACACAATGGAGTTTTATTCAGACACAAAGAATGAAATTATATTATTTGCAGGGAAATGAATGGAACTTGAAGGCATTATGTTTATCTAAATAAACCAAACTCAAAAAGTCAGGTGTTATATATTTTCTTTCATATGTGGAAGCTACAGAGGAAAAAAAGAAGGTTGGGGGTGGAACTCATGAAATTTGGAGAAAGATCATTGGATGACAGGGATCAGGAGGAAGGGGGAGGGGAGGAATGGGGGTAATGCTGGAGAATGATGCTATCTAAATAATATTGCTCTATTGTTGTGCATCGGTGACTACATAACAATGATTTCACCATTAAGTATAACTATAGTGCACCAATTAAAATATGGGAAAACAAACAAACAGAAGGCAAGAATTAAAAATACCTCCCAGCCCAGGGGAAAAAAAGAAAAAAGAAAAAATGTGCAGTGTCCCCAAATAAAATGAGCAATCAAGCCAGGATGTTTGACTCTAGTAGCTCTGCTTTTACACATTATGCACTCTGACCCATGAAATTGTGAGTGGATCTTAGGAATCCTCAGCCATTCCCTTCTGTACACTCCCTATACAATGGTTGCTGATCTCTAAATATCTTTTATGCTATTTTAACTTTTAGTTTTAGATCTAATCAAAGTAATCGAAATCTTTCATATCTGTTCTGCTCAAAGCAGAAGGAACTACTTACTGCCTTTTGCCTAACACAGAATTAAATTGTAATAGATGAGTGCAACTGTTTGTATAAACGCATCTCAATCAATGTTGTCTTATCTTTATACTAATCACGATGTGTCAGTTCTTGAGTCAAGTGCTTTTGAGTCCCACAGGCACTGCGATGCTGCAGCATGTACATGCAGTTCATGTTCTTTTATGCCACAATTGTCATGAGGAAATGTTAACAATTTTTTTCTGCCCATATTTTGCACTACTTAGAATGCAAATTACATACAGTTTTTCATGTTAATTTTAACTGCAACATAATTTTTCTTTCCTCATTTTCTTTCTTATTTGCTTCTAGGCTTTTTTTAAATTAAATTTTTTGGTGTTTACAGACTTCATTTTGATTCATTGTACAAATATGGGGTACATATTTTCATTTCTATAGTTGTGCATGATTTGCATTCATACCATTCTTTTTAATCACACATGTACGTAGGGTAATGATATCTGTCTTATTCCAAAATTTTTTTATGCCCTCCCCTCTTATTTCCCTCTAGGATTTTAATGTCTAAGTGTCATTTACTTTTAAGTATTTATGTTTATGGCATATAAAATGATATTTTGAATCTGAAGAACAATATCCTAAGCGAAGTCAGCCAAATACGGAAAGAAAAACAGTGCATAATCTCACTTATATGTGGAAACTGACTTTAACTACTGTCTAAATACTGTCTCTTCCTACTGTCTATTCTCAAACCATCCTGAATATTTTGTTATATCTACATTCATATACTCAGCTTTATATGTCCAGTATAAAACTTATGTTCTCTTCTATATTTATGTATTAATTTCTTCTTTAAAATTAACAGCTTCTTAACAAAACAAACTACAATAAATTAAGTAGCTTGAATAATACACATTTACTCTCTAATAACTGGGTAGGTCAGAAGTCCAAAGCTCAGCCTCAGTGGGTGTCAAAGTGTTGACAGAGTGGGCTCTTTCTGGAGCCCTTATGGGAGAGACCCTTGCTAGAGGCTGCTGGCTTATGATCCCACCTTCACAGCACTCCAACCTCTTGTTTTCATTGTCCTGTCGTCTAACTTAACTACTCTGTTCATCCTGCAATCTTTTTTTTTTTTTTTTTTTTTTTTTTGGAATTAAACCACTAAGCCACATCCTGCCCATTTTATTTTTTATTTTGAGACAGTGTCTCGCCAAGTTGCTTAGGATCTCACTGCTAAGTTGCTGAGGCTGGCTTTGAACTCATGAGCCTCCTGCTTCAGCCTTCCAAACTGCTGGGATTACAGGCATGTGCCCCCACACCCAGCCTCCCTCCCTATTATTGGAACACTTGTGGCTACATGGGCCCCCTAGGTAACCCACAAAACCCTATTTCAAGATCCTTAAATCAGTGACAGTACACAACTCCCTTGACCATATTCTAATGTATTCACAGCTTCTGGAATTGAGAACTGAACCCCTAAGATTGTTGGGATAACAATTTAACTTACCACTCTCCTTGCTCTGATTCCAAATAATTCACTTCCATCCAGCATGTAATATACATTTAATCTTGTTTTAGAAAGCATTTACATTGCTGTGACCAAAAGATCTGACAGGAACAATTAGAAGAAAAGTTATTAGACTTACAGTTTCAGAGATCTCAGTCCATAAATGCTGAATCGATAACTCTGGGCCCAAGGTGAGGCAGAGCATGAAGGTGGGAGGGCATGATGGAGCAAAGCAGCTCAGGACATGTTGATAGGAAGTAGGGAGAGCATTCTGCTCACCAGGGACAAAATATAAACTCCAAAGGCACATCCCAGTGACCCATCTTCTCCAGCCACACCCTACCTGCCTAATTACCACCCAGTTAATCCATATCAGTGGATTAATCCACTGATTAGCTCAGCCCTCTTATAAGGCAATCATTTTACCTCTAATCTTTATTGCATTGTGTCACGCTTGAGCTGTTAGGGAACACCTCATATCTAAACCGTAACAACCCTTTTGCATTGTCCCCATAAGATTCAAATTATAATCCCCAAATCTTATTAAATGTTATCAGATTAAAGAGTCCCAAATATCATCTAAATCTTTTGAATATGATGGATGAAAACCTGAGTATGCTCCATCCTTGAGCACATTCCCTCTCCATGGGCAGACCTGGGGACCTGGAAACCAATTGTCCATTCCCATAACAAAGTGTGGGGACGTTAGTTACAGACAGTCACATTCAACACAGTGTCAGCTCTCCTTCTGACTCTTTTGTCCAGCACTTTCCTGTACAAATCATAGTATTCTGCTAAACAATTCCAGAACTCTACAGTCATTAAGCACCAAGTTGAGAGAGGCTTTCTGAAGTCTGGGTGTGGGGTTATTAAAAACTCCTTCATTAATTGATTTTAAATGTGCAGCTGCAGTAGAGACACTAATACAAACCAAAC
>JAJEJO010050651.1:8029-74551 GCA_020662805.1 Glaucomys volans | reverse complement strand
CTTCTCATTCACCCATATATTGATCCACCTACCAAGGTATATTGACCATCTACTTTGTGCCAGGTTTTGTTCTAAGCAATACACACACACACACACACACACACACACACACAATATCTCATTAAATTTTAACTACGCCTTGGAATCAACTCAATATTCATTACTCATATAGAGTAGCATACCTTGCTCAAGAATCTGAAAATCATAACCCACAGGCCAAATCCAACATATTTTTAATAAATAAAGTTTAGTTGGAATATACCATGCCCATTTTTACTTATGCTAAAATTTTATCAGAATTAAGTAGATTCCTTGTAGTCTACAAAGCTTTAAATATTTGCTCTTTGACCCTGTAAAAGCTCTTGCCCAGTAATGCTTAGTAAAAAAGAAGCAGAGTCAGTGATTCAAATCCAGATTCATCTGTCCCAAAAAATAATTTTAAAAAACCCATATTCTTCAATGCCATGTTATATCACAGAGATATCTGAACTCTGTCTTCAACTTCCTCAACACCCAGGGTGAGCTGCTCAGCCCAGGTTCATGGCCAGAGATTCAGAACTGACACATATTACTTAGTAAGCAGCCAACCATTGTTGAGGATCCTCTTCATTAGTGAGGAAAGCCAGTAGGGACTTTTTTTTCTTGGTGAAATAATTATAGAGATGAGTATTGATGTATGTTTTGACTTTGCTGCAAAAGAAGTTCTGTCTTCTCCAGTTTAAGTAATTACATTTGTTTCTCAATAGAGCAAATGGAACTATAGTTGTCAAGGAATGCATGGATCAGCCAACTGTGCTACGGTGTGCTAGGTAGAGAAGGTAAAGCGATTTTGACACTCCATAGAGAGACCCTGCAAAATATCTTCTGCACAGCTGGGTAGGTGGGTCTAAGGTGCACCTTGTGACCCAAGGGAAAACAGGGGGGTGAGGTGGCAGATTGGAAGTGGAACATTCCACACAGTGTTATCTACCTTCAAACACGTTGCTATCACCATGCCTTAACCACTGCATATTGTAAGGTGTTTTCTGACATCACCTGTCATGATGAACAGGTTCTGGGTGTTTCTCCAGCATGTGTAGTGCTCGATTTCTGAAAGCAAACAAGCCCCTTCACAAAGCCAGTGGCAACTTAAGACAGACATCTTAGCTCTAAAGAATAGGGAGAGACTAGAATGCAGAACTGAGCAACAGTGATAAGGGTACTGCCTGGCTAATGGCCAGGGCTTCAAGGGACGTGGGAATTAGCCACTGCCGAGCACCTGCCCTACTGGGAAAGAAGACCTTCTTGACATTGGGTTCCCCAGCCCATAGAGAGACCCACTGCAATCCCCTGAGCAGCTGCTCCCCAAGATGTCCACATCCTAAGATCAGAATTGGTGACTATGCACTTTACTTGGCAAATGATACTCTGTAGATATGGATAAGTGAAAGATCTTGAGGTGAGGTGGTCATTCTGATTATCTAGGTGGTCTCAGTGTCATCACAAGGGTCCTTATCATTGAAAGAGGCTGGAGTTAGAGAAAGATCAGAAGATACTGTTCCACTGCTTTGAAGAGGGAGGAAGGGACCATGTACTAAGAAAGGCAGGTGGCCTCTAGAAGCAGGAAAAGATGGGGGAATGGATTCTTTCCAAGAGTTTCTAGAAGGAAGACAGCCAGGCAACACAGTAAACCCATGTCAGACTTCTGACCTCCAAGAAGGTCAAAAGATAATAAATGTGCAACTGTTAGGTAGGAGATAGGACACAGGGAGGACCAGGGCCCTGAGCTCCACCAAGGGCCCTCAGCCCCCTGCCACACCCTTCACTGGAAACCCCTTCCTGTGAGGGGAAGCAGCCATCTTGCATCAACCTTGTTTCTCCCTACTTCAATGGGTCACCACATCAGCTGCTCAGGAATAGGCATGACTTTGGTCAAGGAAGCTCTCTGAAGTGGAGGTGACCCTTGATGAGGCTTATGCAGTAAAGGGTTAAGTCAGTGGGCCCAAAGCACTCAAACTCCGTGTATTCCAAGAAACACTGGCCTCTTCCCATTTCAAGGGACAGAACCTATAAAAGCCTTTGAGATATCTAGCCTGATGAGGATGCTGTACTCACTGGGGCCTCAGGACATGCTAGATGGTTTACACAATTGTGATGTATGGCAGACAATTGTTGGGGTCACTAGTCTGTGCTGCATCATTTGGACCCCTGGGGTCAGAAAGGATGAAGAATAAGTCGCTGAGTTCGGTGGCACACATTCCATGCCCACAGGACTGATCTCCAGTAAAACCTGAACACCAGGCTCAGGGGAGCTTCCCTGGTTGGCAATACTTCCTGTACTATGTCACACACTCTTGCTGGGAGAATGAAGCAGTCATATAACTCCACTGAGAGGACCTCACAGGGCTCACACTTGCCTTCCCTTCTAGTCCATTCTGCTCCTTTTTGGCGGATTTTGACCCATAACCTGTATTCTTTCACTATATTATACTGAAATCATAATGTGGCTGTTTTCCTGAGTTCTGTGATTCCTTCTAGCCAATCATCAATCTCAAGGATGGTCTTGGACCTCAGCCCAGGACTGAACACTGAAAGCTGCCTGCTTAAAGGAGTCCCGGCAATTAGGATGACAAGTTCCTGAGATGGGGGTCCAAGTGGCACATCGCAGTACCTACCTATAAAAACTGAAAACAAAATGCCCAGAAATAGGTCATCTATTTGGCTAGTGTAAGTTAAGAAATGTCCAGCCAAGCTGTGCCTGCTAGAAAAGTGGTTTTTGATAATGATTGCAATACCTATTTCCATCTGCAATTTATAGGGAAAAATAGTCTTCTTAGTTGAGGGAGGAACTCTGAATTGTCTTTGGAGAATCTCAAGCCGTCATCTCTAGCTGACCTTGAGCATTCTAGGTCTTTGAAAAGTTTCCCATTTTGGAGGCTACAGAACAATCTGAAATTGACTCACTGGAAAACCCAGGCATTTGCTCTATTAGATTGACACCACAGAGTGGAAGCAGATGAGCCAAAATAGAGCAATCACATATGTATTTTATGTCCTAGAATTTGATCCAATGCAGATAGGTATCTTCCAGAGTAAAAATAGCAAACAATCTTGGAAAGACACACAATTTTGCCTAGAGAACGGTGACATAATATTTTTAAAAAATATATATCACATAGATAGGAAAGGGCAGTCTTAGCTTAAACTTTAGTCTGACATTTTGTTGTAAGTTGGGGGTGAGGGAATGGTTACTTAAATATGGGTTGGCGAGTTACCTGATAATTTCCACTTCAGTCCTGAGAAAACAGAAATGGGGAAACAAACTGGTGTGACTCGTTCCAGCCAACTGACTATATGCATAAGTGATGAGGGTCACTGCCAGGTTGTGGTGACTTAGAGCTGGTGTGTCATCCCTTTTTCCTCTTCCTTTGTCACTAAGACGCTGGAGGTACCTTGATCTAGATGATAGAGCTATGAGACAAAAGCAGCCCAAAGCCCTGGGTCACCAATGCTGGAAGAGGGTCTCCAGGAGGAAGCCAGACACACTGGACCCTTCTATTCTATCTCTGGGATTGGGGTTGGTTCTTTAGCATGGCCTAGACCCAAATGACAGACAGAGTAAGACACAGGCAAGCAAAATCCATCCAACATGCACAAGGACCATGAATGGAAAATGAAGACGTGGGTTCCTTTGTACCTTGAAGAAGAAGAAAAGCTATAGTCATTATTCCTTTCTGTATATCTAAAGTATTATGGTCTAACAGCTGGCAATGTTGGAAACCTGAGGAGAGGTTTCCTTTAAAATGGATATATGACCACACTATAAATTTACATGCAAATAAACATGAGTTTATTTGTTTTATATATGTGAGATTATTTTATTTATGTGAGTTTATATATGTATTTATTTTATATATATGTGAGTTTATTTTTATTATATATGTGAGTTAATATACAGTATTATTTAACAAAACAATATAACTTGATTCTCTGGTTGTACCATAATTTAATCATAAATGTCAAAGTAAACTCTAAGGTAGGCCTTGAATAAAGGGTGGCCTCTCCTTCCAGTTCCCAAGCCGGCCTCATTTCTCATTTAACTTTGAATCTTTGACCCTAAACAAGGTCCTGGTACACAGTACATAACAACAATCCATGAATGATCAAATTCAAAAAGAGTGTTCAAATTAATTAGTCTCTACCTTGCTTATGGTTTAAATTCTAGGAGCTAATTTGAACACCAGGTAAAGACTCCCTTTTCTGTTGAAGGTCAGGCAGTCTCTAGATCTGAGATCTTTCTGATAAATTAATTTTAAATCACTGTGAATGGCTGTATGATGAACTTTGGAAAGATACACTGAGAAATATGTTCAAAACAGATAGATGCATATGTCTCCAGATGAGAGATAATGACTATGTAAATAAAATCTGAAACAAACACTTTATAGTGCAGAGAATTTCAATATCAAGAATTACTTTAAGTTCCATGTCATGGTTAATTTTATTCCTGAAATCTATGAACAAAAGGACAAAATTACAGAAAAAAAATGGATGTATTTTAAGCTGAACTTCATGAACAAGAAATTGAACAAATAATAGGCAACAATGTGCTGCATTTCAACATTTAAGAGCCTTTAATATCCATATTTTCCTCTGATGTGCAATTACGTGAACTTATAATCCTTGAAAAATTGTTATTTCTTTTGTTGCTAGAATTGATTGTAATAGGAATAACAGACATGCTTAGAAATATGCCTAGATGATTATATTTGAACAAACATCATGGTAATAATTCTTATTTTTGGAAGGGCTAGGATTTGGGAATTATACATAGGAGTTAGAAACTATCAGGGAGTTTTGAGTTTATTGTGTTTTGTATTTTGTTTTGCTAAAGACTAGGAAAAAAATCCAATTTTCATACAATGGGTACTGAATTTTAGATCTAACTGCTAGGACAAGGTCTAAATGGAACTCAGAATACCTGCTCACATACCTGTGAGTGGTCAGCTTGAGCTAATCATCAAGATTTCTGCAAATTGGATGTTCACATTGGGTTCCTGAGGACTTGCATACACTATCATTGTACGGAACTCATAAGAAGTAATCATTAACTACTAAATTGGGAGGACTCCTTCTTTGGCTTCTAAGGAAAGTCCTTGAGTTAATATCAAATGTGTCCCTGAAAAATTGGTACTTATGAAATTGGTAGAGGTGAGTGATGATTTCAATAATATAAGGCCACATTAACCTTGCACTTGGCTACTCTTACATAATGCTCAGACCATCCAGAAACTCTGAGGAATGACTATGCATCATGGCCACATAGAGGTGGCTCAATTCCTGACATTCTTTCATAATTACAAGGAAGGGTAAATGTTTTGGGTGGGTAGAGACTCAACAATATTCAATCGCTGAGGTTCAATACCATGGGACACTTCTGGTCAATCACACAGAGATTCCAAAATCTCTAATACTGTGTTGTGAACTGGTCTTTCTGCTACTCTTCAAATAGACAGAAAGAACCATAGGCTGGAAACCATTACCACAGTAAGGATATACTGGACAACATTGCTGGAGGAGAGGCAAAACCTGCATGAGAAGAATAATGTAATCACTGGACTTTAAGAAGGCACAGGTAGGGTTTTTGCAATAGAGAAAAACAGCAGGGATTTGGGGGAAGGTGAGTTAGTTCCATACCCACTCCAGCACCTGCAGATCTGATGGTCTGGAAAAGTGCCATCCCTGGGTACTTTCTTGGTCTCTTTGAGGAGCCTAACAGTGTTCAAATATATCATGGAAAATGGTGGTTAAACCTGCAGGGAAGATCTGACTCTAGAAAGAGAAAATGGAGAGAGAAAGAGCAGCTGGCTGTAGTCCAGGCTGCAAACTCCAGCACACGCTGCATCATGGCGGGGTGCTGAAGCACAGGCGGCTGGACCCCATCCTCAGCTTCTGCTTCAATATATTTAGGGTGGGGCCTAAGAACTGGCATTTCTAACACCTCCCAGGGGATGCTGACCAAAGTGTGCTCTTTGAGTGGTACTAGTCTGCGTATTTTATCCAGAATCCAGAATGATCCCTTCTAGCTGCCTGGGCCTTGGTTACCTTTCTGTTCTCATCTTCTGCCTCTCTTTCTTTCTCTTTCTCTTTCTCTTTCTCCCCCCACCCCCTGGTTTTTAGTTGCTTGTTTTGCAGGATAGGAGATTGAACCCAGGGGTGCTCTGACACTGAACCAGATCCTCAGCCCTTTTTATTTTGAGACAGGATCTTGCTAAGTTGCCTAGGCAGACTTGTGATCCTCCTGCCTCAGTTCCCGAGCTGCTGGGATTACGGGTGTGCACCCCAGTGCCCAGCTCTGCCACTCTCTCTGTTGCTAGCCCGATTCCATGCTCACGGCCTTCCCTGCTATTCCTGATACATGCCACATTTGCAATTGCCATTTTCTCAACCCAGAATGCTCTTCCCACAAGTGGCTTGCTAATTCACTTCCCTTGGCTCTCTGTTCAGAGGCCTTTCACCATCATCCTATTTAAAATCACTCCTTTCCCACAGCCCCGCGACCCTTTTACTTTTCACTTTCTGCGATCCCTTCCCCCTGGATTTTCATATCACTTTAACCTAAAAAAGAAAAATAATAACTTGCTAATTGTCTATGCCTAAGAACAGGGTCTTGTTTAGGTCCTTACTCTATTTCTGATGGACAAGAAAGTATCAGATAGTTGGTCGGCATTCAATAAACGTTTGTTAAATGAAAGGATGAATGATTGATGGAATAAACAAAGTGAAGAAAGTACAACTATAAATAAGCCAACCACTAAGGTTGGGATAAAGGTGTAAGGTTTTAAAACCAAACCAAAGTCTATAAAAACAGTCTATAAATAAGGGTGTTAGGTAGAAAGAATGCTAAATTTTAGCTACCTACAAGAGCCTGAGAGTGTACAGTTCTTCACTACCCTACATTCAGTGATTACTTCCATAGCCTGAAATCAGCCACAAGGGGAATATTTACACCAGAGGAATTGGTTAACTATAAGTGAGGGCTTCTTATTGTCAGAGAGCCAATTTATCTGATTTTACCCAGAGATGAACACCTTCCATTGCTCAGTTTGGTGGTTTAGCTTGCAGAACTGTCACCAAGACCAGAGATGAGACCTGATCACCAATTAGAGTGAAAGTGGGAATTCTTAGTAGACAGATTGGATTAGAGCAGCTCACATAAGCCCTGCTTTGGATGTCCATCCAGCAGGCTGAACACTCAGTGGGGCCAAGTGCTCCACAAGAACAGTCCAAGCCCAAAACAGGGGAACATGAAACAGGTGCTTTTCCCTCCTCTCCATTGTTGTACTTGGGTTCAACTGACCCATCGCTACATCTAGGGATGAAATACATGAATCAGGTGTCATTTAACTCTGATTTAACTTAATCCTACCAATGGATTTTCAGTTAAACAAATCAATGAATTTCTCTCTCTTACAACTAAATGTATCCTGACTATACAGAGTTTTTTTAAGCAAAGATATAAAATATCTTGTATCCAAGTATGAGCACAAATAAATAAAATGCCTACTCAAAGCCACAGTGACAGAATTGAATAAGTACCAGTCAAAAAGTATTTTACTACCGGTAATCACACGAATGATCCATCCTTTGTGTAAACACTTTTACTTACATTTCAGTCACATTGTCTCTTCAATTAAAAAGTATCCACAATATATAGGTTGGATTTAAGTTTTCTATTCTGTTTATAAATTGTTTCCCCAGATGCTAGGAAGATTTCTACAATAAACCCACGAATTACTGAGGAATTAAAATGGCAGAGCCCATTTAAATACCACGTATTAAAAGAAAGACCAGGAAAAAAATAGTCTCTTATAACAGAGATTGTCATAGCACATTAATTATAAGGTTTCAGGTGATTTTTGCAACTCATACATGAAAGTTTTAAATTGCCTTCCCACTTGATTCTTTTAGTTATTCATGTCTCCAATAGGAGAACAAGTCGACCTTTAAGTTTGAACCATTTGAGAAAAATGCCCCAATTCACACTTGACCTCTTCTACAAGAAACCTGTTTTTAGTCACAATGTGATGTTATCCTTCTACAGGTGCTCTGTAGCAGGCTGATGGTGGCATTTACGTTTTTTAAACAAGCCAAGAAATAACAGGACAAGGAACAGTGGTAGTTATTCATTTTAGCTTTAGGTATAGGCCTCTGGACTTGCTGTGCTAAGGACCAGCAGCCTCCCTTGATTTCCTGGTTCCATGGAGACCCTGGACTTTCTGTATCCTGCCTTTGCATGCAATCTCTCTGCTCTTGCCTCCTGCCAGCTCTCTCTACTCTCCAGGACATTTGTGGGGCCCCAGTGTAACAACGAACCTGTGTTGTACTAAGAATTCTGCAGAGAACATACCAGAATGTGTGGTCACCTAACACCACCTGTGCATTCCACTACAAAGTACCCAGAGCACTTCCCAACATCCCTTCCCCAACCCCTTGGGGATCCTTGAACTTTTCCAAGCTTCCCCACCTCCTGCCTTCTTGACATCCTTATCCCTATTCCACTGCTCCAGGACACTAGCAAACCCAACCCAATTAAAAGACTCCACATGCAATTGTGGGTCTCATAATGCAAAACCTGCAAATTGTTTAGATATTAGCTGATTTTTGCACCTTCTTGGTAACCTTGCTCCATTATTTCCAGGAAGTTAAACCTATCTCTTTGGTCTGGCTATATTGCTTTATAGAAAAACAAGAAAAAAATCACAAAAAGCAAAACAAAGACAGATGCTCTAGAACTTTAACTTGCTATTCCTCAGCCTATATGATACCTCCTTTTTCCAGCCAACCCTCATGAAAAGAGGTGTCTGAACACCCTGGGTCCATCTGCCCTACGGTCCACTGAAATCTGGTTTCTGTCCAAACTACCCCACTGTACCTGCTCCACCAAATCCTGCAAGTTCTAAGTCAAATGGGTCTGTTGGACCTCAGGCTGCTTGAATCAATGTGTAGTGTGAGTTCTTATACTCACCAAAATCTTAGTGATTTGGAGGAATCTTTAAGTATGGAGACTTCTTTAATTTTATTCAATGCAAGTTTTGCAACATGCATTGCAAAAATAGATAGCTAGAGATGTCTAAAATCCATAGGAGAATTTTACCAATATTTTGGTTCCATCGGAATTGATGCAGCTTCCTCTGTCAGTCCTGCCTTGCTTTCCAATTTGGAAAATTTCCTCTCTTCAGTTAGGAACTTGGAATATAGATTATTGCTGGAGCCATTCATTTACGAAAACATGAACACATTTTTACATGATTTTAATCATTGTGTATGTTCAGTGGTGTCTCTTGGTTTGTTTATTTGCCATTATATCATAAGCATTTTTCGTTTTTTCAATAGCATCTATAATCACCATTTTAATGACTGCATAATATTCCACTAAGTGGACAAGCTGTGATTTACTAAACCATTATCACTCTCTCAGGCATTTAAGTTGCTTCCAATTTTTGCTACCATAAATTGCCCTGCATATAGCTTTTTCCCAGGTTTAGATTAATTCCTAATGATAATTTCCTTTGCATTTGATTATAACCAGTTTAAGGCCTTTGATACACATTTTCAGTTCTTTCCAAAAGGACTGTACCAATCTGCCACCAGCAATGCATGAAGGACCTTCTTAACATCCCTGTGTAAACTAGAACTGTGAGCTCTGAGCACTATTGAACCCAGGATGAATAAGCAGCAGGGTGAGCTGAGAATACAGTGTATTTTGATGGATTATAGGTCTGTAAGAGGTCTCTTTGCTGCAATTTCTACTCTTGCTCCCTGCCCACTCTCCTCCTCAGAAGCCCCTGTCTAGAAATCACCTTGGCAGCCACTCATTAATGAGGGTCTCTGTTGCAGGAGGGGTAGAAAGCTTCTTATAAACCAAAGACCCAGGTACCTCTGAGTCTGTGCCCAGCACAAGTACCAGGAGCATGCTCTCCTTTAGTTGGAGCCAGGGAAAGATGGAAGGCAACTCTTTCCAGGTAATATAGGGAATATGCAAATTGTTTACATAAGACATTTAATGACTGATGGTCTTGTAGGCCCAGGTAAGACCTGGTATCTATAAGAGAGCAATACCCAGAGTCTCAGGGTTCCAGTCCTAATTATGTGACTTCAGATTGACTCTTTAGGCTCCCTGTTTTCCAAGGGACCCAGACATCTGTATCCTAGGCTAGAGTGGGCTGAATGGACTGAGAAACTGAATTTGCCTTAGAATCCACAAGATGAGCAAATCCAACTCTTAGACTCTGTACGCTGATGGTGGACCTGCCCAAATCTTGTCTAAGCGTATCAGGGAGTTTGGCCTGGGGAGAAAAGTGAGTACCCGTGGCCCGTGCCTGCACTGCTGCCTCTCAGAAGAGGGCTCACCCACGCCCAAAGTCCTACACAGCGGGATTGAAGTTACGGAACCAAATGTTTGGGCTCACAGTTACGACTGCCTGCCTGTGTCGGCTTTCTTTCTTTCACATCATAGTCTTTTCCAAATTTGATCAGCCCTTCCAGAAAGATCTTGTGTGACCTTGAGAGAATTAGCAACATCCCTGGTTGTCAGTGACTCATTTGTTAAATTAGGATAAAAATTCCTACCTTGAGTAAGATAAGACAATCACCTGATTGATGCTGAAAACCACCAGAATAACAATGGCGGCCTTTGTTGAGGTAACCCAATGTGCTGGCTCTGAGATAAACAGAAGGATTTATGCACATTATGCACATTATCTCATTTAATACTTGTAACAGCCTCCTGAGGTAGTGATAGTAAATACCTGGCATCAATGAGGGACGCCCAGTGAATGGTAACTAGTATTACGGCCTTTATTCCACTAATTCCCAATCAGGAATACCCCAATTAGTTAGTGGGAGAGCAGAATTGTTGGAGTCTTGTTTCGGGAATTAGCCCTCCCTGTGAGCTTTATTTAAAAGACCAGAGTGGTCATGATTGCCTTTCTAACTGCAGAGTGGCCTCCCTATATCTGTCCTACTTGGTCTACAAATGTACTTTCAGTCCACATTGATGCTCAGCTTGATTGTGTGACTTATTTTGGCCAACGGGACAACAGAAACACTCTAGGCTATGGAATTGCAAAGGCAGCTTGTGCATTTCTGCTTCCTACCTTAGACCTCTGGGCTCCTGCTATGAGAGCATGCCCAGGTTAGCTTGGTGGAGAACTGTCAGACCATACGGAGCAAAGTGGAGTCACCCTAGATGAGGCCACTCTATACCATTTAGCTCTAACTGAATTCCACTTATCCAAGATGTGCATCAGCCAGGCCTGGCCCAGGTCAGCAGAACCTTCTAGACAAGCCACAGATCCATGTGCAAAAAGGTATGTCTGTTGTGTGACACTGAGATATTTTATGGGTGTTTTGAGGTGTTTTGTTACACAGCCTTACGGCAATAGCTGACTAATACAACCAGTTCCATACCCTACTGCTTTCCTTCATACAGGCTCATAACACCAAGTGAATAAGCATTTTCATAAACTTTAACATGCATTCTATATTTATTCCTTACCCCCAAATCTAGGATACATGCTATCACTACCTTTATTTTAAAAATGAAAAAAAAAAATAAGGTACAAAGAATTTAAGCACCTTGCCAGAGCTCACATGGTTAGTGGATAATGGAAACGGCTTGAAACTGCAGTGTGGCCTCAGAGTCCCCACCCTTACCTGGTGTGTGCTGCCTGGTGTACAACACGAGACAGTTCCTCAAACCAGGCTGCTCTGTGGCCACAGTCACAACCTCCTATGGTCTGGGCACAACACCTCCTCGGATTTCCTTTTTGGCCAGGCCAAGCTCTGGGAACCACGGCTGGCTGCCTCCCTCTCTGAGCTTATGGCTCCATCTCATTCACTGACAAGTGCTCTAGGCTAGGGAACACCCTCAGGAAAGGAAGCCTTACGTTGACAAGACCCACAAATTCAAGGGGTGAATGGCTGCAATGGCAGGTCCCTTCCTGATAGAGTGCTCTTGAAGCCCGGGCTGTGCAAGGGGGTGGAAGAAGCCTGTAGGACACAGCTAAGCCCTGACGCTTCTTTCTCACCACTTCTCCATAAAGCTCCAACCACCCACTTCTGGCCTTTCCACGGGCCGACCAGGTCAAAGGTATGTTCAGCTCTGTTGCAGCCAGGCCTCATGGTCTCTGTCATTTGGACTTGGGGACAGCTGCCTCTTGGCTCTCTTGTATCTTCCAGATGCAGACTTTCTAATCCACCCCTCACCTCCATCCAGAGAATTCTCCCAACACACACACACATTAGAACATGTCACTGCTTAAATGCTGGCCATGTGTCCCTGAGATGAAGTACCTGAACAAAGCACTCGGGTCCCCTCCCAGTCTGTCAGCACGGCCTCCCTGACCTGGGCACTGACCTGCTGTTCCCAGAGGAGTCCACAAGTTATCCTTTAGTCTGTGTTCCTGTTCTCTCTGTAGTCTAAAGATTCTTCTTCATCGTGGGCTCAGGCTCTTACCTATGCAGGAAGCCTTTGAACCCCAGGGCAGGGGCAGGGACAGGGGTTATGGGATGGGGCAGGGGCTGTGGGATGGAGCAGGGGCTGTGGGATGGGGCAGGGGCTGTGGGATGGAGCAGGGACTGGTCTTTCCTGCATGGAGAGCATGATCCCTGTTTGCCTTCCCTCTAGACATGAGGCCTTTAGCCCAAAGACTCATCAAAGTGGTCTTCAGCGCACCACCAGGCCCCAAGAGCAGTCAGGGGACATTTGGAGGGCGGTGTTGAGTGGGGAGCTCCAGCTTCATACACAGTGGCGGAAAGGCCTGGAATAATGAGCACCGATTCATTTACACTGCCTTAATCACGGCACTTAGCCTGAGTCAATAGCTCACATCCACACACGCTTCACAGGTCCTCAGCATGTGCACATCTGTCTCCTCCTCTGAGGTCCAGCCAAAGACTTGCCATCATCTCTCTGCCCAGAGGAGGAGCCTAGAAAAGTTCAAGCCCTGCAAGGTCACTGTGAAGTCACAGTTGGAGCCCACCCAGCAGTTCCCTTTGTATCTTGCCCCACATTAATGATTCCATAACCTCTCCCTGACGTTGCAATCTGCCAAACACAATCTATCGCATTCTAGAAAGTGGCAATAAATTTTAAACCTAAACCATCAATATTCAAAGGCCTACTAGGGTCAGTCAAGAAAGGTGGTCAGAGCCCTACCCATGGCCCAGAGGTCATAGGCAGCCTGCTTCCCTGGCCTCTTTGCCTGCAGGAAGAGGCTCTCCCTGAAGGAGCGAGTTTGGCTGACCCTGTGCTAGGCAGCCATCTGAGAGGAGCCTCGTCCAACACAGAGGAGAATGGGTGGGTGAGTACCACGGCTCTCTACAGTGTGTACCCGGCACAGTCTCAGGTGGGTAAACTGTGGTAAGCCACCCACAGACACCCCTCTATTCCTTTCCTTGTCTCTCTCTCCATTTTTTCTCAGGAATCTCCTCCTAAGGAAACTCCTGCACCCAAATCAGGACCTGCCTTTGAAGGAACTAAAGAGCAGACATAGGGGGATGGGTTTCCCATCCAGAAAGAAATTTGGGCAGAAAAATGTCATAGTGAGTCAGAGGAAGTGGAGGTCGTTAGAACAAAGAAAGATGAGGTCACTGGGATCTCTGGGACCGCAGCAAAGGCAACCAGCAAAAGGAGTGCATGACCACCAACCGGTGGTATCACACATGTTTGAGATGGGATGAGTATGTATGTGTTGTGGGGCGTGTGTGTGTGTGTGTGTGTGTGTGTGTGTGTTTGAGAGAGAGAAAAGAGAGAAAATAAATATTTCGGTAATTGATAAGTAAGGCTAAAAACTGAAGTGAAGAAAACCAGTGAATACAGGAATGTGTTGGAGATTCTTGAATTACTTTCCTGGTGGAACTATTTTGAGAAATGAATGAAAAGAATCCATGTGAAGCATCCGCCGCTGCGCCTGGCACTGGGTGAGCACACGATCAGAACTGGTAATTACTGCCGCAGAAGCTCTAGGGTTCTACTCTGGCCGATGCTCTTAGAGTCTCCTTACCTGGGCCCTGAACCCATCTCTGGAGGCTAAGGAATCACAGCACTCCACCATGACCCTTCATGCTAGAAAATGCCCCGCAATTAGCAGGAGTCACCAAGCCCAGAAAGTACCACCCTTCTCCAGGTGGCCCAAACTAATGGCAGACTGAGCCTGGTTCTGGAAGACTGGCTTCTTCTGGATGCAAGCAGAAGGGGCAGCTTTGCCGTTTGCTTGGTGGCCCATGAGCCACATCTGGCTCTCCAGTTGTTATTATAAATGGTTCCTGGAACACAGCCACACCGTTCCTTTCTGAACTGCATGTGGTGCCTTCCTATTATAATAGCAGCTGAGTAGTGGCAACAGAGGCTTCTCCTCTGGAGGACCTGAAGTCTTTTCTGCCAGCCCTCCATGGAAGGAGTTTGCGGACCCTCCTCTACAGCAGCACAGCCCAAGATGGTAGCCATAAGTCCTATGCCGGTATTTAAATTTAAATTCATTTAAACTAAATAAAATAAATAGTTTGGTTTTTTTAACCAAACTAACCACGTTTAGAGTGCTCTGTAGCCCCATGTGGCAGGTGCCTGTCCTGTCATCAAGGACAGTGTTGCACAGTGCTGGTCCAGAGCGTGCAGCGTGTGGATCAGGTCAAAGGTGGACTTAACCTGACCCCACTCCTACTCAGCCCTCCCACTTCTCTCCCTCTTCCTCCCTCAGTATGTCACATTTACTTGTGCCCCTGTCCCAGTTTCTGCTTCTGGGTTCCCAGCCCAAGGCAGCTCTTGTGTGCTTGATTGCATTCTCAAGGTCACGTCTGTGCCTCTCTTGTGATGAGGCTGTGAGCCACTGGGACACAGGGGGGAGATCAGGTTCACCCCTAAATCTCTGGTCCCCGACACAATGCCTGTCATAGAAGAGTCATTCAATGAAGAAAGGAGGGAATGAGGTCAAGAGATAATCCACACTATGTGCTGGTCAACCAAGTGCCCGAGCTCTCCTGGGCACGTTCCTGCCATGGTTTTCAGGCTCCATTTCTTGGCCATTGGGCCTTGCCCAGAAGTCCCGCTGTGACAGCTAACAGATGAAACCCTTCAATTTGCAAGTTCCCCTGACTCTCAGCCATAAAATGAGCCAGATCTCCAGGAGGCTCCGCACCCAGGAGTCAGGGCTCAGCCCGTGACCTCGCCTGGGCAGCCACTGCTTCATCATTCCACCCCCGTGCCTGTGCAGGAGCAGGGGACAGGAGCAAGGAGGGTGCCTGCATCTTCCTGAACCCACTAGCAACCTCGGTGCCTGCGGTATGACTGATGCTCACTAAACCACGGCTCTCGTGGCCAGTCCCGCCCAGATTTCAGAACTGAGAGAAAAGCCGGCCATCTGACTTGTGCTGCATCATAAGATGCTGCAGATCCCATCTGAAGTGGTCAGGATAAAAAGAAATCATTAAGTAATCAGGAAGGTGGGCGTTGTCTCCCTGAGATGAGCATCATGGGAAGTGACTGGACCCTGAGCAAACAGCATCAGAACACAAGGACAGCAGCCCAGATAGGGCCCTTCGGTTTCCATCTTCAGTTTAGCCAGGAACATGTTCCCCCTGTGCTCTGGAAAGTGACTCTCCCTGAGGTGGTCTTCCAGAGTTCCTGGGCCTTGGGGCATCTTGTTAATTTGCTGGGTTCTCAGCAGTCACACTAAAGACAGGTCCTTCCAAGAACAGAGAGGCTCAGGAAGAGCAGACCCTCCATGACTTCCGTCCCAGGGTCCTTCATGAATACATCTCATCAAAAGAAAAGGGGAGTGTTGAGGTGTTTGTCTTGACCCTACACCACTGCTCTGGCCTTTGTCCCCTAGCAGATGAAGCCTGACAGAGAGAGATCCTCACAGGACCAGGTTTACCACAATCTCCAGTCCCAGCAGGATGCCTGTCATAGAAGAATCATTCAGGGAACGAATGGTGTCCGGCCAACAGCCCAGAGCTTCCCTTATGCCTCCTAAAGAGCTTCTTCAAATTCCAAAACTGCAGTAGGGAACAAAAAGGGCAGGTTCTGTCATTGAGTGAGACTGCCCAAATAAAGAGTCACCCTGGGCCTTGGGAACACCTAAAATTCATCCCAAGAAGAGCCCTGCAGCCACACTCAGTGCATAGGGTGAGGTCCCCCAGCCCGATGCCACTATATCATGTAACTCCATGGAAGTCAGTGTCATCATGGCTGTTGGATGGGACAAGGCCACAGCCCTGCAGTGGGCACATGCCTCACAGGTCACACACAGCGTTCATCTTCCCCTTTGTTCACCCACGACTGGGGCAATCTGACTTCAGAATCACTCACTTTATGTTCTCACTACAACCTACAAACCAAGATTGCTGATACACACATTTACCTGATTGAAGTCCATCTCCACAAACCATCCACAGATTCCTTAGAGTCAAAAGGATACCACCACAGGATAAGGTTAATAGCTCCCTAGTACCTTGGAGTTACATGAAAACCCTTATAGAGTCTGGTGTTTATGCTTCATTTATTGCAAAAAGCAGCATTTGCTGGGGGAGAGCAGATATCCCCCTCCTAACTGCCCTGTGACGTTGGGAGAGACAGTGCTGCTGAGTTAGCATGAGAAACTTTGCATCTGTGTAACACTCCAGGGCTACAGTACAAAGCCACTCAGTGCCTGCCTCTGCTCCTGGGTGAAGGCAAGGCTTAATCTCCTCAGGTCTACATCTTCCAAGAAGGGGAAGGGAAGGACCGCCACAAGAGGCCCTTTCTCCAACTGTTGCCCCCTTTGAAAGAATTCTCCCAGAAATCTCACCTGCCACTCTGCCTTACATCTCACTGCCTACAACTTAGTCACATGGCCATACCCAGCTGCAAAGGTGGCTGGGAAATGTATTCTTTTAGCTCTGTGCATCCTTGCCAGAATAAAATCCAATTTCAGTAGGTAAGAAGGTAAGAACAGGTATTGATTAGGCAGTTCACAATCTCTTCCATTTGGCTCCTTTTTTTAATATGGTAAAGAAGTAGAGAGGAGTTAAGAATCTTGCCCAAGTAAATAGTAGAACCAGGACTTGGAAACCAGGTATTCAAGCCAACATCCAATGACCTGCCCGTTACTTCCCTAACAACATACCATCTGAACTGGTGAGGCTTTTACAGAAATCATGGCCAGACACCAAGGCAGTGTGCTCCCTTCTTCCCCCAACTAATCACCACACCAATCACACACACACACACACACACACACACACACACACACACACCATTCGACTCCCTGGGATCATAGGGCTCACATCAGTTTTCAAAATGCATCTATCACCTCCATCAATCATGAAAAACAATTGGTCAATGGCCTGCAGGGGAGGGGACCATGTCAAATGAGGGGTTGGACCAAATTAGAATTGGCTGGTGGAGTCATTCCAAGCATCACCTTGACAGTTCCAGGCAGACACAGTCACAGAGACCTGGGTTGCTAAAAGACTCAGCACGCACACACACACTCAACGAAGTGCTTTTATTCTTTGCTGCTTGCATTCATGTCTTGGCTCTGCAGTGACAATAAAGCAGAGGTCATCTCCTAAAGCTGCTCTGAGATCCCTGAGAATACTTATGCAAAGATAAGGCAGAAGAGAAAAACCAATTTCCTTCCAATATTTTTAGCTTCTCAAGAAAACAACCACAGTGCAGAAAAAATTCATCTCTGCCACTGTGGCCGAGAATGACAAGGACACAAACAAATGCAATTGGGCCTCCTGTGTGCACAGTGAGGAAATAACACAATTAAGAAACCCCAGTGACACCTGAGTTCTTCAGGAAGTGTGCAGACTTCTGTTTCTCTGGGGAAGCTCCCAAGAAAGGCCCAGAAGAAACTAAAGGCCACTTTATTCACTCACTTTTCAAATGAATCCTTTTATGTGTGCAACAAAATGTGCTTTTTTCTGGATGGGGTTTTGATTATCAGGGGTTTTATAAGGAAAAGGCATTTGGATAAGGAAAATGGGTTTGACATATTATTTGTGAGAGAACAAGGTAATTGCTTTTACATAGAGGAAGTCTGAGATACTGCATACAACAAGAGACATATATTAAACTGGAGCAAATAGGAATCAATTAATATGGTCAAACTTTACTGCTTGTCAAAGTCATATATAAGAAAATATGTGCAGGGCTGGGGGTGTAGCTTAGCAGTAGGGCACTTGCCTAATACATGTGACGACCTTGGTTTGATCCCCAGCAACATACACACAATTAGGCATATACATCGATTTCTAACATTAGAATCAATTGTTTGTTTACTTTCTAATTGCCAATAACTGTGGCAGATATTTTCACAAAACTTATCCATTTAGCCTCTGTTCCAAGTCTATAAAGAAATCATATTTTATTCCCATTTTACATATGAGAAAGTTGAGACAAAGAACTGCAGCGGCAATCATCAAGAGATTGAGGCAGGGGCAGGTCTGGAATCCACTTGCTGTACAATAAGCCTATGAGGTTTCCAAGCTCCAAATAGTTTACTTTTCAATAATATTATTGACACTCTTCAAGTGAGGTGGCATTGCACAGCACGTACTCTGGTGGCTTTATCCTGGTGTCAGAGCTCTGGCCTATCACTCATTAGCTCTGTGGCCACAGACAAGTGACTTCCTTCTCTGAGTTTCTTTCCCATCTTCAAAAAAATAAAAGTTGATGCTATCTCTCCAATTGTTATTAATACTTAGAGAATGTGGTAAAATGTCTGACATGTATTGTTTCTATTCTATTTTAATGGCAAAAATGGTCTGTTGAATATTCATCATGAAAGCAGGATACTTGGAGAAACTTCTTCAGGGGGATTATCGGCTCTGAGTGCACACTGCCATTTACATGGTTGGGTCGGACAGTCTGTAACTAAGACTCCTTGGGCACTTGCCCACCTTCAGGCTCTGCTGGACCCCAGGGTACCATGGCTTAGAAGATGCTGTGGTCTCTGTCATTGAGGAATCTGCCGAGGGACAGAGTATAGGACAGATCATCAGTGATTCCCCACCCTGGTGATGACCACTGTGCCTCCCAGGACTGTCTTGCCATTGGGGGCTGATTTCCTATTTCATTCTTGGAACATTAGCTCATGAATCCCAGAGCCTCTAGAAGATCCCCATTTAGGGCTGTCAGAATCAATCCTGCCCCCATATTCCCTCTTCTCTGCTGTACAGGCCACAGAGGACTTTGATGTATTTAAAGAGGGCCAAGACGAGGATGCGATCATTCACCAAGGGTGATGATACTCCACCTTTATCACCACCTCCTTCTTTTCACCTTCTGCAGATTTCCTGAACAGCGTGTCCTTCAATTCATTTGGGTTGAACTATGGTGGAGTGATCCGAATAAGTCTGGCCACACTCAAGCCTACCACTAGCATCCCACCTTCCCCTTCTCAATGACAGCTCCCCAGGAACAACAAGTGCACCTTCAGTTAGTAACAATGAGAAATCACATAATGTAAAGTCCTGTGCTCTGTGCTAGGGAACCAGCAGCTAAGTGAGACCAACACATCCTCAGCCTTGTAGGGCTGACATTCTCTAGAGGACAGCGTCAGTTATCACAGGATTACATGATAGGGGGAATGCAAGATGGTCCTACAATCTTTAGGTGCAAGAGGCAGCTAAGGTTTGGGGGGCCAGAGGTCAAGGTGAAGGGGAAGCCCATGGCTGTGTCTGATCTCCACAGGCAAGCATACTTTTGGAGTTCTCTATCACATTGCATTAAGTTGCACCTACAATCTTCCTCTAACATTAATTGTGATATTTTTGTCATAAAATCATTTTGAAATATTTTAAAAATAAACATGCTTTCAATATTATTTGGTTCCCAACAACATAATTTAACATTGCCTGTGGTTTGTCCAATCACTTGGTTCATTTGGGGATTCTAGGTCTCCAAGGAAAACTAACTTATAGTTTATTGCTAAGCATAATAAAAATTATGAGCAGTAAATTGGAGAATATATACAAAATCAGGTAGATCAATTTCAGGAGAATGAGATGCTCGTTGGCTTCAACCATACAATTTTTCTAACATTTTTAAGCCCACCCACTGCCTTTCCAGGCTGTAAGACATTTCTATAAGCTCAGAGATCTCCTGGCAACAGAGTCAAATGATAAACGGGGGCCTGGAAAAGAAAAGGAATGTTATAAAAACTCTTGAAGAACCTTGAAAGTCAGGGAGGGTACCACTCCCAGGGCAGAGGGCTGCCATGGAAATGAGGTAAACCAGGGGAGAAATAGCACCATGTTTGTGTTGGGATGGTCAGCATGGTTGTCCCGTGGATTGTGAATGACAGCAGGGACATGGAGAGGGGAAAAGCAGACCTGTAATAATAAGGGGGAGAATGGAGGAAGGTGCAGGGGTGGGGGGCTTCCTTGAAGGTGAGCGTGAGATGGAGAGAACAGACATGTTCCCAGGTAGACAAGCAGGCTGGGGACTTAGGGTGGGTGTCTCAGAGAATCTCCCACCCCAGGCATCCAGGATTGCTCTCCCTTGGAATGCACTCATGGGGAGGTCAGAGGGTGTCTCTGGAGATGGGTGTGGGCACGCCAAGAGTGTGTTTACAGACTATACAAAGTCCAGCATACCTGGCTCTCCAAAATCACTATCTTTCCCAGTTGCTGATCACATTCTGGGTGCTCTGATTAACCCTCTACACCTATCTGCTTATTCAAGCCTCAGAACAGCCCACTGGAAGGGACACTGTTATAGATGAGGTCCAGAGGAACTCAGTAACTTGACCAAGCTCACACAGGTTGTAAGTAGTGAGATGAGAGTTTGAATCTGGAAAGTCAAACTTTCCGTGGAATACCTCAATGCTTCCAAAAGTCCACTAATATCAGGGCAAGAATATCACCTTTGCTGGCATTAGAAAAGACTTACAGATAATACCTTACTGTGCTCAAGTTCTATCTATGCAGTTATGAATTAATTTTCTTAGTTAACCTGAGACTTGCCTGACAATTCAATGGATTTGATAAGTCATATTGTTTTGGATCCCAGTGGCAATGGCATCTGTAAATGCCCTGCCCACCTTTAACATATTCTTTGAAATTGTCCAAAAATAGAAAGGTAAAGAAGTAACAAAATGAAATTATAGTGAAAAATGCAACATTGTTTACTAGAAAAGGACAAATAATCTGACTTAGAAATTTTCTAGGTACCTTAGATCATGGTAAGATCAAAGTTGGTCACGTGTGTAAAAATACAATGTGAGACCTGAGCTGGGGGAATATCTTGGTGGTGAAGCACTTGTCTAGTATGTATGAGGCCCTGGTTAGATGCCCAGTGTGCTACTCAGCACAAAACACCAACAGAGACAACTTAGAGGAGGAGAAGTTTACTTTGGGCTCATGGTTTCAGAGATCTCAATCTATAGTCAGTCTACTTCATTCCTTCAGGGGAGGTGAGGCAGAAGTCATCATGGCAGAAGGTCAAGAGGAAGGAAAACTGCTTATGTCCTGGAAGCTCCAAGGCAGAGAGCACAGGGAGCCAGGGACAATATATATAACTCCAGGCAAGTACCCAGTGACCTACTTCCTCCAGCTATGCCCCATCTGCCTACAGTTGCCACGGAGTAATTCATTCAAATTATTAATCCATCAAATGGATTAATCACTAATCAGGTTATAGTTCTCATAAACCAATCATGAACTCTGAACATTTCTGCATTAATACAGGAGATTTTGGGGGATACCTCATATCCAAACTGTAACACCTATTACTGCAAAATGTAAAGTAAAATAAAGGTGAGGCCTGAATGAAATGTGGCATCAAGCTTCTCAGGCCAAGTCTATCCATTGGAGATTCATACTGCAGAAAGAGCAGACTTAAGGGAGAGGGAGAGAAAGCATACAGACTTATGGCTGCTTGCATGTGAAGGGATAGAGGGAGAGGGGAAAATTCCACGTGACTAACCAGATTTCTGAACTGGACAGGCAGGATGCTATCTATCAAATAGAGGTTGACCATTTCTGGCATTGATCTGCAGAGTGGATGTGGGTGTAAAACAGGTAGGAAAAGCAGTTAGATACATAGACCTGCAGTTCAGAGAGATGGGAATGTGCCCACGTCTGATTGAAATCATAGGAATAGGTAAGCTATCTAGGGAGTCTGTGTAACTGACAAAGAAAGAAATGGGCAGAGGACAGAACCCTAAGAATCACCATTGCATGCAGAAATCAGAGATGAGAAACATGAGCAGGTGACCTAAAAGCACATCTTTAAAAGCATATGAGCTAGACAAAGTTTACATTTAAAAAAAAAAAAAGCAGGCATGCTACTCACAGGGAGGTAAAGGTGGAAATTCCCTCCACTGATCCAGGCCAGATGGGATTTTTCTTGGATTTTAAGGTGTGGCCATGCCTTAGGAGGAAAAAAAGCTGAAGCAAGACAGAAATGCCCTAAGGAAAACAGAGTGATGGATGTGGGAGGGAAAATGTCAAGTGCTAAAAATTCAGAGCTTGCCTAAGCCAAGCCTAAAGGAAAGATAAGAACCTGCAAATATTTGACATGTGTTAATGCCAACAAGGGAAAGAATTGATTCTGCATCAAATAGGGGGCTGTGACTTGTAAGTAATGATAAGAAATAAAAGTCATTGATTATCAGCTCCAAACACCAAACCACTTGTTTGCAGAGTTATTGTCTCAGGGAAATAGAGAATAAAGAGAGAATGTAGACTCATAATAGGTACAGATGGGCATGTTCAAAGAAACAAAGCTGCCAATCCACCATTGAAGACAGAGTGCAAAATGATCCAATTTTGAAAGTATTCTCAAAGTCTGGAACTGCTCACTGACCCAATAATGACACTTAAAGGAATATATACTAGGAAAAATTACATATATATACATACATATGCATACACCTATATATATATGTGTGTGTGTATTAACATATCAGATTAATTACAATTTTTAAAAAATTAGAAAATGCCTAAATGTCCAGAAATCAAAGTTTGAATAAAATCAACTGCATACCCACATAAGAGTATACCGAGACTTTAATCAAACCATATTTCCACTTTCTCACCCCCATTTTACTATTCACACCACTCTGGCTTCTGCCTGCTTATAGCCTTTAATGTTGTTCATGCCAAGTCATCAGTGACCGCCATGCTTGCCCAGTTGAAAGGAATCCTTTTGAGCAGACCTATGTGATGATCCCTCAGACAGCTGACAACTCCATCATCAGTCTTGCTGTTGGCTTGAAGGCGTGATGTTTTCCTGGTTGACCTCCTACCACCACTGTCTCCCTCTTTCCAGTCTTCTTTGCAGGCTGTCTTCACTACCCAGCCCCATGGAGGTGACATGCCACAGGGACGGATTCTCTTCTAGGTTGTTGGCTTTGTGGGTGAAAATCTATGCTTTGAGGGAAAATATACCCTGTCTGTAACATATGCTTCCTTCTTATTTGATTATGATTCTATGGAAAGTATTTGGCAACTCTGGAAATGGTAGATAACTACTCGCAAGGCAGAAAAATTATTGTCTCTAGATGTGCAAATGGTTTTGTACAGGGGACAGACAACCTTCCCCTCAAAGAAAAGCTAGCTTGTTGGCATTTTCATATTCATTTCAATATTCCTGATCATCTATGGGCTTTCTTCTGTACTCACCAGTTACAACTAATGAGATAATATTCATCTTTGCATCTATATGACACTCATGCTTTTACTTTCTAAAAAAAGATATTATCTCTTAACAGTTTAGAACATACAAAGTACCCAAATGTATGTCTCCATTTCCAACCACCCTCCAACTTCCTGATCTGTATCTACAGTTAAGATATAGATCATACATTACCACTGAGTTAGTGGATAATGAACCATTGTATCTAGGCAAATACAGGGTTAGGTTCCCAAGAGCCTCTGGTCATATTTTTGTCAACTGATTAGTATGTGCTTTGTTTCTCATTAAAGGCACTGTATTTAACATACAGCACTAATTCCCTAATGTTGAACTTGAGGCCAGCATCATCATAATTCACGGCTGAGCAGGGTTCATTTAATATACCTCTTTAAAAGGTGCATCCCTGCCATCCTGTGCTCAGAAACATCAGAGGGAACTCCTACACTTGGGGACCATTTTGGACAACAGAGTCACCAACAGAGAGAGGAAAAAAAGTGAAAACATGACACTAAATGGACCAGGGAAAGGATGCCTGGTGACAGTAGGAGAGCTGAAGTGGGAAGGCAGCGCCACTTTGGAACTCTCCTGGGAGTAAGCACATTGGACAAGTCAAAGCTTCCACAGCTCTGTGCATGTTTGAGCAGACAGGGAATGTGCTGTGAGTATGGATGGTGGTGTCACAAGTCAATATCAGTAGGTAAGGGAATTGCTACTATGGAATCCACAATAATTAAAACATCATTGTACTTCCATTTCTACATTAAGTGTAACATGTATCTCTCCATTGGTCTTCAGGATCCATAAGAACAAAGACCAAGTCTATTTTATCCACATGCTGTGCATCTTTCTTAAAAAATATTTTAAAATTTGTTCTTATTAGTTATACATAATAGAATATATTCTGACATATTATATATACATGGAGTATCACTTCTCATATGTTGAGTGGGATAGTTTTCCTAAATACCCTTGCAGTAGCTTCATCACTGATACAAAGGAACACAATTGATTTATGGGTGTTAATTTTATGTCCGGCTACTTTGCTGAATTCATTTATGAGTTCTTGAAGTTTTCTGGTGGAACTTTTGCGTCTTCTAAATATAGAATCATGGTGTTGGCAAATAAGGATAGTTTGAGTTCTTCTTTTTCCTATTTGTATCCCTTTAATTTCTTTCTTCTCTCTGATTGCTCTGGCTAGAGTTTCCAAGGATGATGTTGAATAAAAATGGTGAAAGAGGGCATCCTTGTCTTGTTCCAGTTTTTAGAAGGAATGCTTTCAATTTTTTTCCATTTAGAATGATGTTGGCCTTGAGTTTAGCATGGTAGGTTTTACAATGTTGAGGTATGCGCCTACTATCCCTAGTTTTTCTAGTGTATTAAACATGAAGGGGTGTTGTATTTTGTCAAATGTTTTTTTCTACATCTATTGAGATAATCATATGATTCTTGTCTTTAAGTCTATTGATGAGATGAATTACTTTTGTTGATTTCCATATGTTGAACCAACCTTGCATCCCAGGGATGAACACCACTTGATCATGGAGCACTATCTTTTTAATTTTTTTATATGTGATTTGCCAGAATTTTATTGAGAATTTTTGCATCTATGCTCTTCATGGATATTGGGCTGAAGTTTTCTTTCCTTGATGTGTTGTTGTCTGGATTTGGTATAAGAGTGATACTAGCTTCATAGGATGAGTTTGGAAGTGTTCCCTCCTTTTCCATTTCATGGAATAATTTGAGGAGTATTGGTGTTAATTCTTCTTTGAAGGTCTTGTAGAACTTGGCTGAGAATTTGTCTGATCCTGGGCTTTTCTTGGTTGATAGGCTTTTAATGGCGTCTTATATTTCATTGCTTAAAATTGATGTTTAAATTGTGTATGCCCTCCTGATTCAGTTTGGGTAGGTCATATATCTCTAGAAATTTGTTGATGTCTTCAAGATTTTCTATTTTATTGGAGTATAAATTTTCAAAATAGCTTCTGATTATTGTATTTCAGTAGTGTCTGTAATGATACTTCCTTTTTCATCATGAATTTTAGTAATTTGAGTTTTCTCTCTATTGGTTAGTGTGACTGAGGGTTTATCAATTCTGTTGAGTTTTTCAAAGAACCAGATTTTTATTTTGGTCAATTTTTTGAACTGTTTCTTTTGTTTCAATTTCATTGATTCCAGCTCTGATTTTAATTATTTTCTGTCTTCTACTGCTTTTGGTCTTGATTAGTTCTTCTTTTTCTAGGGCTATGAGATTTAACTATGTTAGGTTATTTATTTGTTGACTTTCTTTTTTTTTAATGAATGAGCTCGATACAAAAACCTTCCTCCTAGAATTATTTTCATATTGTGGCAGAGATATTTGATAACTTGTAGAGCTATTCTCATTTACTTGCAAGCATTTTTTTTTCATTTCATCCCTGATTTCTTCTACTCTCCATTGGTCATTCAATAGCATACTAATTAGTATCCAGGTATTATAGTAGCTTCTATTTTCTATTTTATCATTGATTTCTAATTTCATCCATTATGATCTGATAGATACAAGGCATTATTTCTCTTTTTTGGTATTTTCTAAGAGCGTTTTTATGGTTTAAGATATTGTCTGTTTTAGAAAAGGATCCATGTGCTGCTGAGAAGAAAGTGTATTTGATCATGGATGGATGAAATACTCTATATCTGTCTGTTAAGTCTAAATTATTGTATTATTTAGTTCTATAGTTTGTTTCATTTTTGTCCAGAGGATCTATCCAATGGTGTGAGAGGTGTATTAAAGTTACCAAGTATTATTGTGTTGTGGTCTATTTGATTCTTGAAATTAAGAAGTGTTTGTCTGATGTGTGTAGACACTCCATAGTTTGGGGCAAAAAATATTTAAGATTGTTAGATCTTGTTAATGCATAATTCCTTTAAGCAGCATGAAATGTCCTTCTTAGTCTCGTCTGATTAACTTTGGCTTGAAGTCTGCTTTATCTGATATGAGGATAGGAACTTCTGTTTGTTTATGAGATCCATGTGAATGATATGCTTTCTCCCATCCTTTCACTTTCAGTTTGTGATGTCTCTGCCTATGAGGTAAGTGTTTTGAAGACAGCATATTGTTGGGTCTTGGTTTTTTTTCTTATTTCTCCTATGGACTTTATTTATTTATTTATTTATTTATTTATTTATTTATCTATTTAGTTCTAATTAGTTGTACATGACAGTAGAATGCATTTGTACATTTTGATAGATCGTATATAAATAAAGTGTAATCTCTCATTTCTAATTATACATATTTCAGGATCAAATTGGTATTCAGTCATACATGTACATTAGGTAATTTTAGTCCAATCTGCTAGTCTATGTCTTTTCATTGATGAGTTTAGGTCATTAATGTTCAAAGTTATTATTGAGATATTATTTGTATTCCCAGGCATTTTGGGTTATTTCTGATTTTTAATTTGAGTCAGTTTCTCCTTTTACTGACTAATCCTTTAGTGTAGTTCCTCCCTTTGTTTGTTTTCACTTTTTTTAAAATTTTATCTTCATGGAATATTTTGCTGAGAATATTCTGTAGTGCAGGTTTTCTAGTTGTGAATTCTTTTAACTTTTGTCTATCATGGAAGGTTTATATTTCACCTTCAATTCTGAAGCTTAATTTTGCTGGATATAAAATTCTTCGATGACATCCATTTTCTTTCAGATTTTGGTATATATTACTCCAAGATCTCCTAGCTTTGAGGGTCTGGTGTGATAAATCAGCTGAGATCTGAATTGATTTCCCTCTAAATGTAATCTGATATTTTTCTCTAGCAACCTTTAAAATTTTATCCTTATTTATATCCTGTATCTTAGGCATTTTCATAATAATGTGCCTTTGTGTGGGTCTGTTGTAATTTTGTATATTTGGTGTCCTGTAAGCCTCCATCTCATTCTTGAGGTTTGGGAAATTTTATGATATTATTTCATTGAAAATAGTGTGCATTCCTTTGGTTTGTATCTCTGCACCTTCATCTATCCTGGCAAATCTTAAATTTATCCTATATTTCATGGAAGTTCTCTTCATGGTTGCTTAACATCTTCTCTCCATGGTCAACTTTATTTGCAAGATTATATATTTTGTCATTGTTGCCTGAATCTCTGTCTTTCAAGTTGGTCGAGTGTGTTGGTGATGCTTTCAATAAAACTTTAAATTTGGTTTATTGATTCCTTCATTTCAAGGATTTCTGTTTGTTTCTTTTTCAGAATCTGTCTCTTTATTGAAGTGATCTTCCACCTCCTGAATTTTCTTTCTGATGTCACTCCTTCTATCATCCTTTACCTTGCAGATCAGTTTATGTACATTCTAAACTCCTTCTCTAACATTTCTTCCACTAAAGTGTCAATGGATTCTATTATTGGAGCATCCTGGTTTGTTTGGGGTGATTTGTTAACTTTTTTCATGTTGTTTGTGTCTCTATCCAACTAGCAGTGTGGATCCGAGATAGAATTTCTACTCTGTATACTGAAGTGTCCTAAAGTCTTCCAAAACTTCACCATTAAGGGGGAGAAAATAATAACAGCAACCAATGCAAACAGTATATAGCCTTAAACCAAATACCTTCTATTAAGACATCTACAGAAATGATATGTTCAGTTGTTGCCTACAATAAAAACAGCAAGTCTTCAAAAGGGTTTACAGTTTCAAATGGTGGACAAAGAAAGAACAGAAGTAGTGTAGGATGTGTCTTTATGAGGAAGGAGGAGAGAAGATAGAAGTAAAAAACTAAAGGAAGAATGAAAAAGGGAATAATAGAGGTTGGCTGTTAATAAGAGAAAAGTGAGAAAGAGAATCAAGGAAAACAGGCAATTGAGAGAATATATATATATATACATATATATGATATATATATCCTTTACTAAATATTAAACACACATATATGTATATATATAGTAATTTTTTTCAAAAATTAAAAATAGAAATAAAAAGTAAATATAAATGAATACAAAAACAAAACTCAAATACACTAATCAGACATCCTAGTCCTCAGTAAATTGATGCATGAAAAATAATTGGTTTCAAAAAAGGCAGAATGTGAGATTTTCAAAAAAGGAAAGAAAAAAAGGTCTTGATGAAAAAATTGAACAATTGTTTCCATTGGATTTCAAAAGATTCTCAGCTTCCCTTCTCAGCAGTTAGGTAGGATTGCCACGAGTAGAATTCTTGCTCCACCTACAGGGAGCAAGAGTTGCTAGGGTGAGAGGGTTAATCCTGGAGGTGGAACTCCTGGAGTCAGGGTTTAGGCTTAGGCATGCTCCCATTACTTTGCTGAATGCCAATCAGAGCATCTCCAAGGCCCGGCTCTTGCTGGTCCCCCAGGAATCTCCTTTGGGTTCCACTTGTGTGATGTAGGAGACAGTTCTTAGCCCACCATGTTGTTTGTGGACCTCATAATTCCTGGTCTCTGATTCAGTCTCCAAATTCAATCTCTCCCACCCCTGCCCTATGAATTCCCAGTAAGGCCCTTCTCTCCAGGCTAGTCTTGCAAGTAGCTGGATTGGAGTGGGAGAGGAAGCCAGGTGTGTTTCCACCAACAGTATTCTCCTCTGTAAACCTCTCTCCATGCTTAATTTTCTCCTGGTCCTTTAGGCACATACTCTGTCCTGCAGTGTGGGCTTGCCCTGCGTGTTTTTCAAGCCAAACTTGGATCTGCCAGAAATTGGTTCGAGAGCAGCCAACCCCTGTGCGGCCAGCCCCTGTGCCACAGCTGCAAAATGGTTCCTTCCGCTGTCCTTCATGCACGCTGCCAGGAGAGATGGCGCTTCTTTCCCATACAGGAATATCATGCAGTGCACCTTACTGTTAGTTGGGCCGTGACTCAGATCTCTAGATTCTTTGGACCCTGGCATGCCTCAGTCCTCCTGAGAATGGGGTTCCTTTAAATCCCTTATCACTTTACTGGGCCTCTAGCTGCTGCCACGCTGTGCACTGGGGATTTTTCCCTTATTTTATCATATTTGATCTCCCAAGTCCCCAATCTATTTTGAGTGTCAAGTATTAAATTCCAGCAAAGTCCCCCCTAATTCTTCTTTATTCATCCACCTTGCTGCAAAGCTGCCTGTCTAGTTGTCTTGGTTTCATGCCACGGAGCTGCCCCGAGAAGTGACCTCTCTATTCCACCATCTTCCTGTCTCCCCCCATGCTATGCATCTTAATACCATGTTCCACATCTGGCACATAAAGCCATTCAATACACATCTGTATTTATCACGGTATAAAATTCTTCAGTACATGGGTAAACATTCACCATATACTGTTCAAAAAAGAAACTGGCCACAGAACATGTTCCTATTCTGCTCAATTTTGTCTAAGGAGATATATGTGTCTGTACTAAGAAAGAAGAAATAAAGAAAAGAAAAAAAATGGAGAAAAGATAAAGAAAACCAGAATGGGAAGAGTTAAGTCAAAATCTGAAGAGTTCATGGTAGAGCTCATGGGGTGATTTTAACATTCTTTTTTAGTATTTTTTCTGTATTTTCCAAAATAAAAATAACAAAATATAAGTTCATTCATCATTGCTGCAAAATGCCCATAAGATGTGAACACCTGTCTTGAATTTCTACCAAGCAGAAAGTCTGAACAGCTCCAGGCAGCAGAGGCCTCTCTGACTGGTGGGAAAATGTCCTGGTCATCATTCTCAACATGCTCATATCATGACACAATTGCCTGTCTGAACCTGGCCCTCTCCTAGGTAATAGCTTTCATCCAATGTCTTTGAAAATATATGGCCAAAGTTAAGAGCTATACTCTTGAGTGGACCCACCATTGCACATTCCTTCTGCACCCGAAACTCCCTGTGATACAGAATATCATGTCGCTGAGCCCCAGGCCTACACGCATCCACTCTTCAAACTGCAGGCTGTGCAGTCAGACACAGAGGCCTGTCCTCAGGGAGTATGGCATCCACTGTGTTCAAGACAGAGACTGACCATTTACACCCTGCGGGAGGCCAGTGGATGCCTTTGAAGCCCAGGCTTTGATCAAGTGCTTTGGATGGTGCGGGGGTGGTCTAGTGCAAGCACCGACTGTAAAAGGCAATTAAGGGTCACTTTATTGACTTCTCCTTTCTCAGGGAGATTCCTCTGGGCTCAATTTTATTGTGTTGAGTTCATATACCATCCTATATAAAAGAGTCTGGGTCAAGTTTAAATGGATTTGCTGCTTAACCTTCAAATAAAAAAAAAGCATTCAATTAATCAGAGCTCCTCCCTTCTCCATCCCACAGCCCCCACCTTTCCCCCAAACCATCAGGTTAGTCCACAATTCAGACACATAGGAACCTTCTGTAGCACATGGAGGGCAGGGGAAGGAAGACTGGGGTCAGGAGATATGATTTCACAGCCATTGTGGGATGTGACTTGGGGAGGATTACTTAAGTCCTCAGAACACCGTCCCCCTGTGCAAAGAGGGAGAGGTCCTCTGAGCTAGTATGAGGGTCACTAAGAAGACTGATAGAGACAGTGCTTGGAAGGAGCTCTGGAAAGATCGGTGTGTAAAAGCTCTATAAACACAGGGTCTGGCCACTTGGTTGGCTGGAACTTTCCTCCTAGAGTGAGTTTCCCTTGGTGTCTGCTCCACGCCTCCCAGCTCTCCTACCGCTGCAAAGCTTCTTTGAGTTAGACCCAAGGTTTCTCTCTTTTATCTTCCCCAAGAGACTTCCTCCCCCTCTTCTGCATCTTATTGTGCGTTTCTCCTGCTAATGGTGCTGGGATAATGGGTTTCCATATTTGGAAAACAAACTCAAAACCTCACCATATACTAATGATCAAAATAACCCATATTGATTAACACAAGACACAAACCCATGACAAACAACTTGGAAACAGTTGCTAATTGCTGAAAGATGTTGGGTCATTTTAATTTTCCTCCATGTATTTTTCTAATTTTCTATTTTTTTCCCCAGTGTGAATGTACATCTTCACAACCTGCATGCACTGAACACCTTATCTTCCGAGTGCCTGAGTCGCCTGCAATTCCAGGCACTGGTGACCAGAATAGACAAGAGTGCTGTCCTTGTGCACAGTCTGATGGAAAGGTCGTGTGATAAGCCAAGAGACACACAAATAAGGTAGGAGTGAAACAGACAGTATTTCCTCATGTACATGTATGACTGCATGACCGATGCAAGCCTGCAATATGTACAATCAGAAAAATGAGAGATTATACTCCATTTAGGTATGATCTATCAAAATGTATAAATGCATTCTACTGTCATGTGTGACTAATTAGAAATAAAACAATTAATTAAAAAAGAGACAAATAAACAGACAATTACAAATGTGGACATATTTTGTGAACTGTGTTTTAAATGGTTAAAAGGAGTGTGTCAAGTGTGTCACAAAAGGTCCTCTATGCAGTGACTCTTACAGGGAAATGTAAAGGATAATGGTGAGTTGGCTGGTTCAGAGTGTGCGTGGGGAGAGGATCACAGGGATAGAGAACTGTTCAAAAGTCCAAGGCAGGAAAGAGCTTGGCCTTGGGCTTTCGGGTGGCTGCTGTTGTTCATGGTGTGAGGCAGCAAACCCAGAACTGAACATACTGATCACCTGCTCTACCACTGAGGCAAATCCCCAGCCCAGGCCATGGCATGTCTGAGGAAAGGGGAAGAGAGGGGAGTGGGTGGCAGAGGTGAGCAAGGTGGAGAAGAATCCAGAAGAGGGGGCTATGTACAGAAGTGAATTAACGAAGGATTGAGACCCCACTTGTAACTCTGAAATGGAGAAAACTAAAACAAAACAAGAACACACAATCCTGGCAAGCTTATAGTGAAACTGCAGCATCATCAAAGAGCATGATTATTTCACTGAAAGCAGGGTATGGAATGAAGCAAAAGGCATAAAAAGATGTCTCTATATTTATAACCTTGCTCCTTAAAATTTAGTTGTTCAAGCAGAATGCTTTAAGAAGACAGGAAAATAGTGATGTTTTGGAAATGCTTAAATATTTAACAATAAAGGAACGATTTAGCAAATTATGATACTTTGAGTCTATAGGACACTCTAGAGCCCTTAAAGTGAAAGTGGGATCTCCTTAAGAAACCAATGAATTATTTACTTTCTGATGCTGAGGGACAGGTGGGGACGATACATGGCACACAGGGCATGACTTCATAAAAATAGGGTTAATAGGGGCAAAGAAATATGCACAAGCAAAACTACATATTCCAATGGAATGTGCTCTATTTTCAAAGAGCTGTTTTCAAATTTCAATAATTTCCCATTTTCTTTTTTCCAAGAATAAAAATAAAGAAAAGCAGCAGCCGCCCACAGTAGCTGCAGTGACCAGGTCCACAGGAAGAGTCACAAGCTCCTAGTGATTCAGGACTCACCCGGTGAGTGAAATCTGCATGGCAGGAGCTCATGGAATCCACTCATCTCTGGATTCCCACGGACCCCCACCCCTGCTGCCAGCCCCGGTCACACCTGCCCTCAAGAGCCTCTCCATCAAGCCAGGTTTGTGCTCCAGGTGACCCTCATTCTCAGTGTAGTAGGACCTCTGCCTTACCCAAGGGCCTGTGAGGGGCAGGGCACCTCTGAGCCTGGCATTGTGGCTGAAGCCACACTCCAGCCTCTCAATATGGTGAGCCCTCTCAGATCCCTTTGGGAATGCCCAAGCAGGGACCCTTTGCCCCTTAGACTTGTGGCAGTGAGGGTTTTGGTTCCTACTAGCAAGGAGGGCCTGGGTAAGGACAGAGAAAGTGAGTCTCTGAGATTTTAAAGTATCGCAACTTCCATTTACTATCTCCCTACCCAGTTCGAGGCATTGCACCAGGCAGAGAGCTATGTGGCCAGATGGGCTACGAGCAGGACCCTGGAGTTCAACCCCACATTGAACCTCAGCTAATTCCTAAACTGTGTGACTTGAAGCAAAGCCCCTGAACTCTCTAGGCCTTAGCTGGTGAGAGTGCACCTGCCTCAAGGGTTTGCAAAGTTGTAGGAAGATTCAGTGAAGTTGGCCTCCCAGAACATTCATAGCCATCACTAACATTAATGACGCTTATTTCTCCCCAATGACATAAGCAATATTATTCTCATTTAACAGACTGGGAAACTGTTTGATTGAACCCTTTGATTGAACCTGGATATTCACACTCAGATGAATCTGTAAGCAAACACCTCATGTGACTGTCCCTTGTTCCACCTGAACACTCAGTCTGAAGTTTGGTTTGCAGCCCAGGGCTTAGCAACATGGGATCGTTCCTGAACCATCCAAAAATGTCAATGGTTCACTAACCGCAGTAAAAATAACCTCTCACATTTATACAGTATTTTATAACTTATGACTTTTTTTGCATCCATATTTGACTCTAAGGGGAAAAACTACTTTTAAGTTGTATAAGTGTTATGTAGTATAGCAAAACAAAGAGAAAGCATTTACAATGATCCATAATCTCAGCACCTGAATATACATAGATATGTGTGTGTAGGTGTGCGTGTGTTTAGAAATAGACAGATGGACAGAGAGATAGGTGTCTGGCATGCATGTATTTGTGCATGCATGGAAATGCAGGTAGACTGAATACAGTTTATAAAGGAGGGTGGTTCCCATCAGAAGAAAATGTCCACCTCAGGTTATCTCCCACCCTACTTAGTATTCAGCTCAGTGAAAAAGATCAGTAAAGAGGATCCCGGAAACAGAGCTTGGAGAAAGTCAGCCATTCTTAAAACTTGGTTAAGACTGCTCTATCTGTGGGTAAACTGTGGGAGGGGAGAGGAAGAGGTGGAAAGGAATTTCAAGTCTGTGGAAGAATTTTTGCTGAATCAAAGACAATGCAACCTCTGCCTGTGTCCCATCAAACACCAGGAGAAGGTTGCTGCCTCGGGGAATAGCATGTGTTCACAGAGCTTTGGGAGAATGGTGGGAAGGGCCCAGGTCCTTTACTGGTCCCATTAGGTGGACAGGAGGAATGGAGAAGGCTCCAGAATCCACGACCACCCACAAAGGAGCCCAGGGGCTCTGGTTATCTCCACCTGCAGGATCTGCAATAGAGTTTTGGTCAATACTGTACAGCTCTCACTGATACGCTGGTCCCAGCTGGTATATGGACTGTATATTTATATTTCACAAAATTGGGACAGCAATTATCTATGCAGTTTTATAAGCTGAGTTTTTTTTAACTTATAGCTTGAACACTGACCCACACTATTAGGATTCTATGAAGATGTGGTTTGTAGCATCAGCATAGAATTCCACTGTGTGCATGCACCAAAATGCACTTAACTATTCTCCTATTGTTGGCACATTTAAGTGATTTCTAAGTTTTTACCCTTATAAATAATGCAGTGATGACCTCTATGTATAAAACTTTTTGAGAGCTCTGATTATTTTGTTAGGGAAAAAAAAATTAGCAAATTGTCCTCTAAATCTGCTGTGCCAGTTAATCCGTCAGCAGAACCGCCTGCAAGAGCTGCTTTCTTGCTCTTTGCCAATGCTAATTATTACCCACTAAAACAATATACTTTGGTGATATTATAGATAAAAATGCATTTATTCAATCATCTGTGACGTTGCACACTTTCAGCATGCTTTCTGCCATTGATATTTGTTTGGCAATTACCTCTTTATACCTTTCAGACATTTTTCCCTATCAACATAATTACATTTTAATGTTAGATCTCTTCATGTGTGAGGATACTCTCCCTTTATTCTCCGTTTTGTCACCTATTTTCCCATACCCAGTTTACTCATTTGATTCTTAAACAGTGCTAATATGGCCCAGATTTTTCTTCTCTTTTTCTCTTTTTACATAGTAAAATTTGCAAAATGCATGCTTGTACCTTATGCTTCTGAGGAACCAAGAGTCCTTCTCAATGAAAGAACAATATTTCCTTTATTTACGCTTCATTCCTGTATTTTTCTCTCCTTTCAATCAAAGGTGCTTAATTGATCCCTAATTTACTTAGCATATTGTGATATATTATCTGCAATGAATTCTATCTTTCCAAATTCTTGCACAATGGACTACTTATTAACCGTGTACTATTTGTTAAGAAATTCTCCACTCACAATTTTAAAATCCATTTTCACCACAGACTGTATTCTTTTCTGAGCTTCAATTATTGTAGCGATTAAAAATGTTGATATCTTGTAGATAAATACTCCTCTGTTCCACCACTTTTTCTTTTCTTCTTTTTTAGGGTGGGGGTGGTTCTGGGGATTTAACCCAGGGGAACTTTACCACTGAGCCACATCGCCAGCCCTTTTTATTTTTTATTTTGAGACAGCAACTAAGTTGCTGAGGTTGGCCTTGAACTTGTGATCCTCCTGCCAGTGCCTTCCCAACCAACTTGCCCTCACCACTTTTCTAAGTGGTCTTTACTACTTTTCCCTGTATTTTCTTTCAGATCAATTTTCAAATCATTTTGTCAAGTTCCCAAAAGAATCCCATTAGGATTTTGATTGCAATTATATTAAGCCCATAAATTAATTTGGGGAGAATTGATACCTTCACAGTATTAAATTTGCTAATCCAACAACATGATATATCGCTCCATTTATTCCACTCTTGTTTTATTGTCCTCGATAAAATTTTGTAGGTGTCTGTATTTCCACATAGATTCTGCACATTTCTTAGTTTCCTCCTAAGTATTTATATTTTAATTGCATTTGAGAATATGATACATTTTATTATATTTTTATAATGGTTATTACTGGCATATGACTATTGATTTTTGTTTATTTGCTTTGTGTCTGACCACAATACTGAAATCTGTTAGCAGTTCTAATAGCTTTTTCTCTTTTTGGTTGGTTTATTCTCATAGGCTTTGAGGCTATAAGAACATTTTCTGCTTGAAATAAGCAAGTGACTTTCCATTCCTGGCTTACTAAGAATTCTGATCAGTAATGAAGGCTGGATTTTTTAAAATTACTTTTCCACCTCTCCTGAGAGGATCAGATGGTTTTTTATCCTTTGACCTACTGATATGAGGCTTTATACCAATAGTTTTTCTAATATTCGAGAATTTTCATCAGAACATTCCTGGGATAAACTCCACTTGGTCATGGTGCTTTGATCATGATGCTAAATTCTGGGGTTCACATTAGCAAGTGAACAAACTTTACAGCTACATAACTGAGAGTTCTAGTTCTAGCTGGGTCAACTGAGCAAGTGTGTGACCTTGGCCAAGTCACCTCCCTCCCAGTCCAGGGAGGCAATCATACTCACCCTATAAGGTTACCACAAGAATTACAAGTAATATACAAAGAGTTTGAAATGATAAGACTTGCATATGGTAGATGCGCGTGCCTGGCTGGAGGCTGTTTGCATGTCTACAACCATCCCTTCTCTCCATTTTGGCATCTCAGGTTTTTCATAGCTATAGGAGTGGTTGACCCCTCATTTTAATAGATTTGGGGGTTATTTTTTTTTTAAATGCAGTTAGCTTGATAAATAAGCAATGTTGATTTTATTGACATTCATGCCTCTTTGTGGTTCACGTTCAAAGTTAGGAGACATTGGGGGATTATTTGCTTTCTTACTCCTGCAACTCATCTTCAGCTCTCTAGGGAGCAGGGGTGGCAGAAAAATTCATGGCAAGAGGACATTTAATAGAACTTTTCTTGTTGCTTTGGAGTATTAGCCATGGCTACTTAATCAGGAAGAATGGCAGTAAGCTCTGCCACCTTCTACTGCTAAGGAGCTTCCAACTGTCCTTCCCAGAGGTGGCTAAGAGGGGCCCTGCTGGACCCCTGTTCTTCTCACCCAATACCACAATCAGCTCATAAGATGAGATGACATGACTTGAGGGAGAAAGTCTCTGAGGCTGTGAACTGTAGGCTGAAGGGGAGAGAGCTTTACCTTTTGTCCTTTTCTTTAAGAAACCAAAGGAAGGAGGCTCCAAGCTAAGAGCATGTAGACACTGCATGTGTGATTGGAGGAGAGAGATCTGCAAGAGGGGAGGGACATCTCATGGCCAGCAGGTGCTTGCTCATCTGCAGACACTTCATGGATAACACAAAGGTTCCTCGAACTGAGTGAGGTTAGAGCAGGCTTCCTCCCTCACCCCTCAACTTTTCCCCATGGTCCTATACTTCAGGAGAAGAAGGAAGCACAGAAGCAGCAGAGAAGGCAGAAAGAGCGGGAGGATGCAAAAGAGCCAGCATCCCTGTTCTCCCTCTTTTGAGGAGGGGGTGGGCATACCCATCCTCTGCAGCCACCTTCAGTTGGGGCTCACCTTCCCTGCAGTAGTGCAATGCCTCTCTGACATGGAGTGGCATGCATGGAAACCCCTTCTTCTCTGGTTTTTCAGATCTTGAAGATTTCTCAATAGAAACTATTGATTATATTACTTTGATTCTGGATGGGATAGTGATTTTATTTTTACTGGATAATTTTGCCATGCTCCCTTAAGGTTTAAGGAGGGTTTCACCAGGATTATGGACAGGGTAGAGTTGGGCATTGGATATCTGTGTTCATGCTACCATCCTGCCAATAAGGAAGTTCCATTTACTTCTAATTCCCAGCCCTGAGAGTTAAGTCAAGTTATGCTACCCCTAATTTACATATGGTGCAGCCAGAGCTTAGAGAAATGAAGAAAAAGCCCCACCAGACTCATGATATGACCTTGTTCTATTTTGCAGACCTTCAATTATTTCCGTCTTTCTCTTTCTCTGCTCTGCCGCAGAACTGCACCCTAGACTGAAAGACCCTTGCAGGCAGACACCACTGGCCCCTCAGAGAACACGAAGACCACCTGAGGATGCTCACTGCAGAGAGTCAGGACTCACTCTCGCTCCCTGTGTGCTCCAGACTTGCAAGGTCTCATTCTCACACACCTTGACCTTCCAGAAGAGAAGGGTATGGATAGCATGCTTTTCTCTTTCACTTGGGACTAGAGACAGAGTCAGAGATAGCAGCCTTCCCATTCTTCCCATTCCACCCCCCATCATCAGGTACCATCATAGCTACATATTGAGGACCGCAGGACACCCACGCAGCCATAGATATGCCATTCTCCCTGCAGTGATCAGAGCGTCTGTGCTAAGCCACCGCTGTTTGAAAAAGTGAACAGAGTGGCAACTAGAAAAATTACAGTGAAAGAAATCAGCTTAGGTTCTGATGCTGTCTTCCTATTAGGATTTATTTCTAAATAACATGCATTAAAGGGTTTCTGGGTTCTAAGTTCTCTGTTAGGCATGTAACTTGCCTGATCAAAGCCTTACAACAGAAATGATGTGCTATAATCTCCCTTCAATGGAATAAAAGAAACTGAGGCACAGAGAGGGGAAGTAATGTATCCCTGATTATCCAGTTAGCAAACACCCAGCTTGAAATAAGAACCAGATTCTCTTTGGCTCTAAAACCCATATCCTTTTCACTAAATTTTAATGATGACTCTCACTTCATTGAGCTCAGCAATTTGAATTTCTTCTTTTCATCCCTCTGGAGAAAAGAGAGAGCTAGACACATCTCATTTCAGGAGAAATTCATAAATATGTAAATAAAATATAACATTCAATCAACCCTCAGGTGAAGGGAACAGAGAGTCCTCTGAATCAGCAAGGATGTGGCATCTCTGGCAGTACAAAGACACTTGCACTTGGAGAATTGGCACTCGTCAAGACCACAGTGAAGTGGGCTCTCAAGCAAGGGGATTCACAGGAGCAAGCAATCACATGAGAGATGTACAATCACTTGGTTTGTGGTATTGCTGATTTGTGATCCTATAATGATGTGAAGAGAGCTACCTGGGGTCCGGTTCAAGAAGGGCTTTTGGGGACAAAGAAAAGAGGTTTCCCGGTCAGAAGACAGACAACTTTAGGTTGCTGAAGATTTTTTATATAAATGAGAAGGAATATCTCCAGAAAGCAAAACCAGGACCCATTCCTGGGTGTTGCATGAAGGTAGATCTGGGGTAATAATGAGGAAGTTACCTCTGATGTCAGATGATAATTTGAAGATATCAATACACAGGTGTCCAGACTATTAAAAGTGATACCAACAGAAGAGATGCAGGGCCAGGGTGAATTGTGTTGTCTATCTCTCTCATCATCTCGCTTGCCTTCCCCATTTACTGACCTTAGCAACCATTCTCAGTGTCTTTGCCCTTGGTTCCTGTTGTGAACTCCAGACAGTTAGTCCGAGCAGTCTGCCTGCGTCCTTACTCTTTTGAACCTAAAGGATAATGTCTGCATTTGACCTCATCCCAAGTTGCATAACCAGACTGACAGTGGATAGAGAATAGAATAACAACCCATGAGCTCCAGCAGCAAAATGGGCTGCCTCAGAGAACATGAACTTACCATCCGAGGAGGCAGAGGTGGGCACCCTTCAGCTCTCCTAGGACCCAACTCCTGTCACTCCTGGATGTCTGCTGTGAGGCTGTGCTAGAGGAAAGTACCCAATGTTCTAGATGAGAAGACCTCTGAGTCCCAACGACAGTATGAGCATCATGTTCTGAATTGGGACTTCCCATCAAATAGGGAAGAATAACAAAAGAATTCGGTCTCCTTTTGAGATGCCAATCAGTCCTAAGAAGTGGACTTCTTGTTTTGATATAACAATTCATAATCATAACTTCCATAACAACGGCAGCAAGAAATAATGATTTGTTTCATTATAGGCATCTAAAGAGCATTTTGAGCTTTTCGAAGCACTTTGATACACATTATTGCCTTTGCCCCAAGGCCTGCATTTCAGGAAAGATGATGAATGATTAGGATGAGAACAAGGAACGAAATGATGAACACCACCAAGAAATGAATGAAGCGTTTCACGGGAATGGATAAAGACCGGGAATTCAATCACTTTCATCAGGACGAAGAAGTCTCTTCTAACCTAAAGTCCAGGTGCTCATGGAAGAGGAGGCAGTTACCGAGCCCCTCCTCAGCTCCCCCTTACCTGATACTCACCTTCGCCCCAAGCACAACATATTCATGCCTGAACTACTCCTTCGCCCATCTTGTTTGATTTCATCCCAGGAAATGGTTCTGCCACTCACTTCTCAGTCATCTAAACCAGAAGCCTGGGGTGTCACCTTAGATTCCCCTTTACCATTGTCATAGTCCTGGATTCCCAAAAGACAGTCTATCTAGGTTCCAGTGTCACCAAGAAGGAGTCTTGCTCCAGACTCCAACCTTTTTGTCTGGGATGCTCTGAAGCCAAACCCTTTACAATCTCCCTGCTCAAGGGGTGGACCCTGCTCCTAGTGCCCTGAGCATGTACCTTGTCCGTGACTCCTTTGTCATGGTAGAACGGGAACACAGCCCTACCTGTCTTAATGAACTGGACCCCTAGCACATCTTCTTGAGATACTCTTGCGCTTGTGACTTCCCACTGCCAAGCCTCTGCCTGCTCCTTGCAGGTCCTGACTAAGCCAACCTCGAACACCGAGGTCTAGCATAGAGTTTGGCCCATAGAGGACTCAGCAAGTGTTTGATGAGAAGGACTGAGACAGCCATTCATTCTCAGCTGTTCTCCACAGTTCCTACCCAATCCTACCCTCAAGAGGACACTCGGAAGGAGAGGAGGTCCCCAGGGCCAAAAACGCCTTGAAACCACAGGGTGAGAGTTCTTCAAGTCAGAAGACTTGCCTTAAAGAACTTAAATGCTTTGTGACCTTGACCTGATAACTGAATATAAATCCCCCCATCTACCTCTCAGAGTTGCCTTAAGGATTAAATAACATAAAGGGCATTTACAGAGGGGCCATGTCAGGGGTCACTGTACATCAGCAATTCTTCCATTCGGCTGTGAATCAGCATCACTCAGAGGGTTCCTTAAAGCACAGACTCCCAGGCCACACCCTCAGGATTTCTGATTCATTGGGTCCAGAGACTGGGTCAGAGGATTGGCATTTATAACAAGTCCCTAGGTGATATTTGTCTTGATTCCTTTGGGCTGCTATAGCAGAATATCATAAAGTAGGAGGCTGATAAACAACAGAATTTATTTTATAGTCCTGGAGACTGGAAAGTACAATATCAAGGTGTCACCAAATTAGGTATCTGGTGAAGGCCCAGTTCCTGGTTCACAGACCCATCTCCTTGCCGTGTCCTGACGTGACAAAGGAGCAAAGGAGCTCTCCGAGGTCTCTGTTATGAGACTCATGGCATAATCACCTTCCAAATTCTCCACCTCCTGATATGATCACACTGAGGATTAGGTTTCAATATGTAAATTTGGGGGGAAGACGAACATTTAATTTCTAGTAACATTGATGATGCTTGTCCAGGGACCACACTTTGAGAACCACACTGCTCTACATTACTCTAAGAGCACTGCTCTTTGCATGCTGAACCTGCCTTCTTCAGTGAAGTATGCTATTTCAAAACACAACTTCATGTTTATGTTTTCCCTCTTTGGCTGTTTTGTTGGAATCTTAACCCAGCCTGTAAATTCCTCTGGGCAGAAATTATACCTTCTATACTCCACACTCTCATTTTCTGCTTTGCAAAATAATGAGTACATTTCCAGTGTGATTAATAATAGAATAGGGGAAGGAGAGAAAACCCAGGCTACCAATGCCAATAAAGAGCATCCACAAATGGATAGATAGCAGCCCTGGCATTCTCCTAAAAATTAATTGCAAAGCAAAGAACATTCTACCATCAGTGGCATTAAGAGAAAGGAAATTATTTTCTTGATGACACACTTTGTAGAATGTGGGTTATTCAAGATTTTAGCTGTAACTTACTTAAATACCAGCATTTCTTGAAATATAATATCACAAATAGCATTCCAAGTCATAATTTTTACAGTGATAGTCATGTCATTGTGTTTTCAACATGTAAAATCCATTATACAGTTGTGGCAACTGTTTGCAATAGATTGTAAATTTTTATTGAGATGATCATCCTGCAATTGAATTTCCAAATATATTATATGATCATCAGCAAATAAGTCCATGGGGGCTGCTAAAGTACTTTGAATATCATTTATAAAGATCAAAACCCCTGACAACTCTTACATTTACCCCGTGGAAAGAGAGAAGTCTCATCAGTAGGATCGAATCAATTATTTTTATGGATGACGATCGCATTGCAAAACTGAGATAAGGTATTATCCAGTTTAATAACATACCCTTATGTCCTTTTAAAGTAGTAAGTTTCATAATCAGGTTTCAATGAGGAATTTTACCAAAGGCCAGTTTTGAAAATAATTTTTAAAATGGCATCTCTGTTCATCGTAGTGGTTCGATAACTTTCAAAGCAGTATTTCCAAGAAATGGAAATACTCACTTCCCTTGGCTTACGTGCTACAAGATATACTTCTGAGAAACTTAGGGATGGTTAGAGTTGATTCTGCTAGAGCATTCAAATTTATTTCCAAAACAGTTGAAAACTCAAATTTGTTCTAAAACACCTGATCGATGAAGGAGCTGTTTAAGCATAATGCAAATTATGAGTTTTCTTGTGGATAAGTTTGTATTCAGAAAACATCAGTGAAGAGCAAAACTTCATCCAGCCAAACCGAGACACACAAAACAGCACATGCATGTACCCCCAGTGCCTGCCTGCTCTGAGTTCACCATGTGTGCTAGGAGCCACACCCGACAGGATCTGGTGTACCCCTTTCCACTAGTCTCAGATGGCCATCCTGCCACACTTCACAGCATCTCACAGGCTGCAACCCTCTGACTCACACTCCTGCAAGGGAGCTTCAGGTCCTTCTCAAGGTACCTACCGTATGTGCCACGGTGTTCATGCACTTCTCAGTCATTTAACACGTGTAAAATTGTGCCGCCATTTTTAAAAGCTTCTTCTCTTTTTGTGTGTCACTGATGAAGTATGCGGTGTGCCCAACCCCATTTTTTTCTCATAAACTATATGGTATGGGGCACAGAACAGTGATTCTTAACACTGTTATAACATGCCATGTTATAGCAGAACTGACATACTTTGCTTTTTGTTCCATGATGCTCTTGTGATGGATCCTCCACTCCTCCAACCACAGAAGCCATCGGTGACTCCTTTTCCCTTGGAAGCCACTGGTGCCTGCTTCTCTGAATTGCCCCTCCCCACAGTACAGCAGCCCCAGCTCTGTACACCGTGCCCATGGCATCTACCTCTCTATTCATCTTGGTGTAACCAGAGATCCAGGGCATTAGAGTCAGAAAATCTGAGTGCAAATACTGACTGTTTCATTGGCCAACTCTCTGACTGTGGATAAAAAGTTTAACAATACTGAGCCTCGATTCCTTCATGTATATATATGACAGAAGCATTTACAGTGAATGATTAGAGTGAAAAAATTAGGAAATACTATGATTTGAACAAAAACAAAACAACTACATCTACTTCTTCTAATTTCTTGAGTTGCATTCAGAATCAAGAACATCTCAGAGATACAGTCCTGGTCAAAATCCCTTATTAAAAATACAGGCAAAACCAGGAGGCCTCAGGAATACAATTGGATCCAAAGGACCCTCCCATATACAGCCCCAGCCAGCAAACTCTTCAGCAGCAGCATCCAGACACTCTAGTGCAATAGCTCCAGAAGTCCAAGGAGATAGAGTAGCATCCTGAGGGGCCTTAGAGCCAGAGCCCCAACCTAGACCTGGGTAGGGGCCAGGAGCCTCAGAGGATTCAGAATCAGAAAACTCTCAGGGACTAAGGCAGTTCCAGAATCGACTTTGAGATGCCATCAGAACCAGGAGGCACTGAAGACATGTTGGCACCAGGAGCTCCTCAGAGACAAAACTAGAACCAGGAACCAACAGTGAAATGACCAAATCCAAGGGGCACAGGCCCAGCCATGGATCTTTAAGGACCAAGTTGGAATTTGACACATGCTAGATATACAACCAGAATCAGAAGACCACAGGGATATGGTCTAAATGAGGCTTTCAAGGAAACCAGAAGCCTTCAGAGAATCAGAGCCAGGAACCCTCAGAGAAGCAGGGCTGGGAGCCTCAGAGGCATTTGGACCCTGGAAAGCCTCAGACTACACATGACATCAGGGGTTCTCACAGCCACACCATCACAGCCCACGTCCCATCGAAGTACTGCCAGAACCAGGAACTTCTCCATGACACAGCTCACTCATCAGGAGGTTCTTAGAGCCAGGATCCAGGGCCAGGAGGCCCTCAAAGGCAAGACCAAGAGCTTGACTGTCTTTCTCCACAACAAGAACCACACTCACACCACAGACATTTAGGAACCATCTGTCACAGAAAGGCGAGAGGAGGACCAGCGGCTCACAAGGGGGCTGATCAGAAGGAAGCACTCACCGGCACACTTGGTCCTGGTGGTGAGGGGAGGCCCCGGCGGTCCTGTTCCACCCTCGCCGGGTCGAGTGAGCAGCACCCGGATCTCGTACTCCACGTCGGGGTCCAGATGCCACAGCTTGTAGTTGGGAGAGTCCACGATGTGGGTCTCCGCCCAGGTGCCTGTCGTGGTGCGGTACTCCACCTCCTTCAGGATGATGGGGCCATCGCCAATGATGGAGTTGGCGTTGGGCTTGATCCACAGGTAGGTGGCCCCCACGGCCAGCAGCTCTGGGGGGGCGATGGGGGTGGGAGGCTCTGCAAGACAAGCAACCAGCACAGACTCTCAGCCTCCAGGGTTTACCAAAGAGAACCCAAGCAAGTGAGGACGAGGGGCAGAGTCCAGGCACAGCCAGGCCAAATAGCCCTCGGCCCCTTTTGAACACATTCACATCCTACTTTGATTTTCAGGTTGTGTGTCAGGATCTACCTGAATGGACACTTGTTCAGAATCTACAGTCGACACCTACCATAGCTCCTTCACTGAAAGAAAAAAAAAAAAAAACCAAGAAAGAAGACAAGAGGGGAAATGGTTTTGCCAGCATATAGCAAAGCCCCAGAGGAATCCTCTGTTTCCTATCCTCAGAAGAGAACCTGCCTTTACTATAAAGTGAGGTCTGACACAAAACTCAGGGGAATCTGTAGTTTATAAACATTTTTACATCCAAACCCATAGATTGTTAGTAGAAATCCTCCCCGGGTGGCGATATGAGCCTAGGTAGAATAAGGATGGTGACCTAACAAGAATTCAGCTTCTCCCACACTTTGGCAGGTTCCTTTCTTCCAGCAGAGAAAGAGCCCCTGGCCATAGTGGACCCAGTGGGAATCTAAGGTCAAAGGAAAAGTCCTGCTGAGTTACCTGCTCAGTTTTGCTACGTCTCTTCCATTAAGTTCCATATCATCAGCTAAACATGCCAGAATTTCAACAGCATTTATGGTGGTTTATTGGCAAAGCTGCAGAAAGGAAGTACTTCTTTTGTATTTATTTGTGTGCTTGTGTGTGTGTGTGTGAGTGTGTGTGTGTGTGTGTGTGAAGGGGGTAGTGGGCATTTGGGCACTTAACCCAAGGGCATTTTCCACTGAGTTACATCCCCAACCCATTTTTAAATATTTTATTTTGAGACAGGGTCTTGCTATGTGGCCCAGGCTGGCCTCGAATATGGGATCCTCCTGCCTCAGCCTCCTCAGTAGCTGAGATTATAGGCATGGCCACTGTACCCAGTTCTTTTCAATTTTTTAGAGACCAGGAAATTTCACATGTGTTATTTCATTTACTTCTTAGGCAACATTATCACTTCTGTTTTGATGGGTGAAAATCTGGGAACCCAAGCAATCAGGTCACCTCACCAAGGTCAAAGAACAGGTAAGGCAGGAAGAAACCCACTTCTGCATGCCTTCCCAGACGGGCTCTCCCCTTGGAAGGCTGTTTGCCTCTTGACATCACTATTAAACATTAAACTAATAATGCTTGTTATTTTTAACAAATGGCAGTGAGCAATAATAAAGAAAATGAAAGGAGAAATATGTCCTCTTCCCTACCACTCAATATAATAGCCATTTTAATTTCTCTATGTTCATTCCAATTTTTATTCATATACTTATAATTTTAATGTGGCTATAATAACTCAGAGATCCAATGCAGAGTTGTTTCTCTCCCTTCATTTATTATATCCTGAGGGCTTTGTTTATATGTTACATGGACTTCACTGTCACTGCCTTTAAGAGCTACAGAATGATCCATCAGGTCAGCACCCTAATTATGCTCTCACTGTTGGACACATGAGTTGATCAAATTTTTGCTGTGGTAAATGATGCTGTAGTGAACATCTTTGTGCAAAGGATTTCCATCCTTCTTATCTGACATTTTCTTAAGACCAATGCCAGGATTATCTATCAAGGGGCATGAATGAGTCAGTGATTCCTGTAATAGGATAAGAAGGTGGGGGTGAGGAGGTACTTAGGGACAGAGAGCAATGCAGATTCATTCAGGAACGTATCACTATTGGAAAGTGTAGGCATGAGTTTCAGTTTGGAACTGAGGTGGGTGCTTTGGGGTAGAGACTCATTCAGCCTTTCTCTTCTAATTAATTACCTAGCAGCAAAAACTCTCCAGAAACAGAATAGTTTGCTATGAAACAGGGGTGGACGATATTTTCTCAGTGTGACTTGAAGCGAATCCTAAGGGACAACTTGAGATTGCCTCCATTATAGCCTGCCATTTGGTCAGAGAAGGAAATTAAGCAGATTAGTCAAGCTAGATGCTTTTCTTTACAAAGCCAGGGAGGTTATTACTCAAGACCTTGTTATCTCAAAGGTGTTTGCAAATTGATTTTGGGATAATTTGTTCCAGGTAGAGAAGTTAAGTTGGCAAGCAGATAATTTCTGGGCTCATCCTTTGTGCATTTTAAATATATGGACCGTTTGATCACCATTATCAACTCTCTTGAGTTCCCATCAGTCTCCAATGAGGTCCCCAGGGTGATATTTGGTAGCTCTGTGATGACTCTGCCTCATTCCTTAACGTAATTATTCACAGACTGGCCCTGGACAGAATTAAGAGCAGCAGACTCGAATGCTTTGGGGGCCCAGCAAGTGGTTACACTTCGCCCTCTCCCATTGACTTTCACCATGCTTTCCTGCTCTTCTATTTCAGATATCAGCATTTTCAATTTCTGATCATCAGAAAGAAAATAAGGTTAATCTTTCCAAATGTTGTCTCTTCTCATGTGTTTCTAATGGTGGGTCAAGCACAACAGCAAACACCTCTGTTGAGTATATCAATGTCCCATCTCAAATGACTTTTGGGATCCCAAGTCCACGTGCAGACTAGTCACTGAGACCAGTCACTGTGGTTCTCTCACCCTCTGCCCCTCCGGGGTAGATCGTCTATGCCCATCACCACATCCCTGTTTCTGGCACCAAGAAGTCATCAGATTATTGCTTTGTTTTGTTCTTTTCCTTTCAGTGATGCATTGATTTAGAATTGGCATTTTTTCCATTTAACTTTGTTGCTATTTATTTTTTGGTGAAGTGTATAATTCACCTATTATGATGTTCCTCTAATACCCCAAAATGTTTCCCTCTGGACCTTTGTCCCTCCCATCCCTTCCTCAACCCCTAAGCCTGAGACAATCACCAATCTGTTTTCTGTCATTATAGTTGCTTTTCAAAAATTTGAAATTTTTTTTTCTAATTTATTGTACATGACAGTAGGATGCATTTATGCATTTTGATAGATCATACATAAATGGAGTGTAATCTCTCATTTTTCTGATTATACATATTACAGGATCACATCGGTCATGCAGTCATATATGTACATAAGGTAATAATGTCTGTTTCACTCTGCTATCCTTCCTTCCCCCATACCCCTTCCCCTCCTTTTACTCCCCTCTACCTAATATAAAGTAACTCTATTCTTCCCTAGCCACACCCCCTTATTGTGAATTAGCATCCACATATCAGAAAAAGACCTAAAATCAACATACTACATTGACATAGCCTCATCAATGTTTATAGCTGCTCACTTCACCATAGCTATGGAACCAACCTAGATGCCCTTCAACAGATGAACAGATAAAGAAAATGTGATATATATACACAATGGAATATTACTCAGCTTTAAAGAAGAATGAAATTATGGCATTTGCTGGTAAACAGATGGAGTTGGAGAATATCATGCTAAGAACTGGCATTCTTAACCATGCATAACAGACTGGTGGTTCACAGAGATAGAAGCAGTAGTCAGGTATAGAATATATATATTAAGTAGTGCAATTTTTAAAATGCATGGCAAAATCATGTTTATTTGCATCAATTCTCCTTTAATATCTGAGATGAACTCTCATGTAAGATAATGCAAGGAATGTCATATAGCCATAAAATCCAATTTGATGATGAGAGTGACCCAGAGACCACTAGGGTCATCAGGAAGGAGACAGAGAGCTGGGTTAAGCTAGAAGACAGTGGGAGGGGAGCACCTGAGCTCAAGACCAGATGACTGCCCCTCTCCTTCTCCTCTTGAACTTGAGATATTTGTGGAACTAACCAAAAAGGTCTTTCTTTAAGGAAAGTCTAAACCGGTATTTTTAAATTTTTGGCAATATATAGATCCTGAAAATCTAGTGGGGAATTCCAGACTCTCTTCCCAGGAAAATGCACATCAGCACATTACTTTGAGTGCTGTGCCTCAATGAGACACCATTTCAGGAATGCAGGAACCCTTCTGAACCCCATGCACTAACCCCTATAGCATCTATGCTGAGAACAGAGGAGATACCTGTGACCCAGCAGCTGGGAAGAATGCCACTAAATATTAGTTGGAACTGAACCTCAGAAGGTCAGAACATGGAAGAAATGAGCCTCTGACCTTGTACCACTAACCTCCAAGTAATTCTATTGTCACCTTCATTCAGATCTTGAATCCCTAACAGCTTCCGAAAAACCATTTGGGCAGACACATGGCCGGTCTTGTCTGTGAGTCTTTTCACACACAATGCAACCAACCCCTCGCTGTTCCTGACCCCACACGGTCAACTGCGCAAAGCCAGCAGTAACTCTGTGACATCTAATGCATTTCTGCTCACAAAATTTGGAAACAATCAAGAGGAAGGAAGTTTGCCCTCTAGGAAGCTGCGACCTGAGCTGAGAGATGGTATCTGTGCCTTCCAGTCAGACAGCCAGGCATGGTGAGGACAAGGACCTCATGAGCTGACCACAGGGCCGGGGCAGCAGCTGCCAGAGCTCTCCTTCATGGTGAGGTGACCTCTGGATGTGATTCAGTTCGTCCTCAGGCAGCAATCTCCAGGCCAATTCTGTCTTTCTTTTCCCTGCTGTGAGCACTTGTAACAGTTTGACTCCCAGAAATTCCCACAGAGAGCAAAAGTGCTTCAAATAGCCCATGATCAAACTGTGTGTGTGTGTGTGTGTGTGTGTGTGTGTGTGTGTGTGTGTGTGTATCGTCTGCTCCAGTCAGAAATCAAACATTTTGAGAAAAACTGTGTGTATCTAAGATGCTCAGTGAGCCTCTATGTGGTGCAGGTGAGGATGACCAGGCCTCCAACACTTCCCAGTGCCCCTTCCCTTCATCCTGTTGCTTTCCTAATTGCATTTTGACTCCTGAGTCACAGAGGTCCCCAGGAACTCCCCGCCATGCCCACCCTGCCTGCCAACACAGGCACCTAACAGACACACACTTTCACCAATCTCACTTCTATTCTCTTGCAAAAGCTATTTCACCCACCTGGACCAGCTTCTCTTGCACCTTTAACTGAACCATGCCAGTTGTTTTCCAAATCTGCTGCACAAACACTTAGTTGTGTAAATCACAGGGCTAGGCACAAAGATGTTCCAAAGCCCTACGCTGATTAGAAAGACCACGGGTTTGTAGGCTGTGTTGCTTCTTTTAAAAATGCTGGGGAATCCAAAGATGAATGGAAACTCGGCAGGGCCAGGGTGCTGACCTTACCAGATGTGTAACCCTGGACAGGCCACCCAATTTTTGTAGTTCTTGACGCTTTCACCTCAAGAATGGAAGGTTGTTTTATGATTCAAGTTGTAAAATCTCTAAATTCTCTACTAGGCCCACAGGGATTCCGTGTGTCCTCATTGGCTCTTATCCTGATTGGGAAGTCTCAGCAGTAGTCCTGACTCCTCTCTGTCCCCTGGATTAAGAAGAGACAGCATTCAATCCACCAGTAGGTGCCCATGGAGCGAGTTCTTATGTCCTGGCCTCATATACAGCCAATGGTCAAAAACATTTGATGTCTTGTTTCAGTGAGTAGAAAATTATTTAATAAGTTTCCCTAAAACAAGAGGTTATGGGGAAGCAACAAAGAAACTGAATAAAAGCAAGAAGGAGAAGATTACAGAGAACAGAGAATGGACACTCAGGCATCAGATGATTAGTATTGAGCAGTAATCAAAGATATAATTAAAGAAAACTTTTCTGAAATAAAGACCCAGGTTTGCAGACTATGAAGAACATAGTAGGTTCCAGATGAGATCAATGATAAGACTCAAGCTTAAGCACGGACTGGCAATATTTTTTAAACACAAGACTCAAGAAAAATTCCCAGAAGCATCTAGAAGAAATATATCTGCCCATCAAAACAAAACAAAAAAGACTTACAAAATGAGTTCACAGCCTTGATCCTTTCAATTTGAAACACGGATATGTGACGAAGAAGATGGTGATGATGTAAGTATGAATGACAGCAGTGGCAGCGACCACACACCACCCATTCTTAGGCACCTGTCACTGTTCTCAGGACTTTTGGATAGTAGCTGATTTAATTTTCACAGCAACTCTATGGGGAGATACTGTTATCATTTACATATTTCTAAAATGAAGAAAGAGATGCACATTAAACCAACTCTACCAGTGTCAAACAATCCATCATTCAAGAACAAGGACTGGGACCAGGGCAGCCTGCCTGGGGGTCTTTGCTCCTAACCATTATTATATAGATAATGGAATGGCACACACTCAGGTTTTATAGGAAAGTTTCATGTGCCAAGCATGTTATAGCCGAACAAGTTGCGGGGCATTTCTAAAGACCATAGAGGGACACTCCGATTCTCAAAAATGCAGAAAAAGTGCTGTCCACTTGCTCTTCCTTAGAGGAAAATGACTGGAAGGTACAGCTCAGTGCACCTTGGGACAGATCATGCCATGGCCTCTAGGATGAGGATCTGGGACATGAGAAGGCTGGGTCCTGTGGGATGGTCAGCTAATGAAAGACCTTCTTTCTAAGATCCTGGAAGAAAGGAGCAACCTCATGCCAGACTGAGCTGGACACAGCCTGTGCTGTAAGAAGGCAGAGCTCGGCACCCTTCTTCCAGATGGCATTTAATTAACACTTAGGAACAAGCTGCTTCACTAGGAAGGGTCAACCATGGCTTTGGCGATCATGCTGAAAATGGACACCACAAATTCCTCTGGAAAGGTCTCTTCCTCAGACATTCTCCATAGGTACAGAAGTCCAACTTCAACTAAATTAACAAAAATAACATCTCACCTACTTAAGCCCATTAAAACACCTAGATATTAATACACTGACATGCTGATGTTTTTCTTAAGCTTGTAAGAAAATGGCAGATTTCTTTCCTTTCTTCCTTTTTTTTCCTTGTTTTTCTAAAAACATCCTCTGATAAGCCTTTATTAGCAGTCAATGATAAAGATAAGCATTTTAAATATATAAACTATCTTATATTTAAAGCTTTTACATGTGAGCATGACCCCTGGTGTGGTCCTCTGCTCTCAACCACTAGCAGGCTTCACAGCTAATCTCCTCTCCCATCTCCCCAGGAACTAGGTACCAGGAATCAACTACCAGGAATCAGCTGTCCATCTGTCCAACCAGCTCCCCACTAGATAACTAGCAAGGAGAGATCTGGGCCACTTCTGGCCACTGCTCAAGGAAATCCATCTGCATTGAGAGTTGACTTCCATACACTCCTGTGACCAAAACAACCAACAGTTTGTAGTGTTTTCCTGCTTCTTTTCCTTCCAGTGACCCATGAAGTAGATAGTACTGCTCCCCTGTTATGGAGGTGGACATCAGATGCTTTTTAGGTAACCGGTCCACACTCACACAAGCAATAATCAGAAACAACAATGAATCCCAGGTCTTCTCAAAGTCTGCACTCTTTCCTTAGTAGTAAAGTGTCTCTTGTTGTGCTGTGAGCCCATGGGATTTCACCTCCATGGGCTGTGAAGACGCAGAATAAGAATGCTCCCTAAGGAAGAGCCGCATGCCAGGTGCTGTGCTGAGGACTTTAGATGTACTGTGTCACTTAATCCTTACAAATGCATTCAAGCAGGTGCTATTGTCAATCCCGTTTTGTAAATGAAACAAAACAGAAAAAGCAAACCTAAGGCTTAAGGAGGTTAATTGATCACAATTACAAGGCTAGTAAGAGAAGAAACCAGCTTTCAATCTTGAAAGCAGGGCTTGTTTTCCCTCCACTATACCAGCTCCTGCTAATAGGATTCCTGTGGTGAAGGAAGATAAAGTACCTTGTCCAAGGCCACAGAAGTGGATGACGAGAAGTCAGATCTGGAACTACCTAGCACCTTGGTAAGCTGGCAGCAGTAACCATAGGCATGGAGGGAATACAGGAAATCATTGTCCTACCTGCTTAATTCCCCAGCATGTGCCTGTCACTTAGCTTGAAGACCTACAGGGATAAGGAGCCCACTCTTGTCCACACAACAGGTTAAGGCTTTTAATAGCAAGAGAGCAATACCTGGCCTCCAAGAGACCTCTCTCACCTTTCCAGGTTCACGGTCCACTAAGCTCCATCCACCCTCCCAACTTCACATACAAGTTACATGAAAGTAGCAGATGCTTTGCTTGTGCTGTTCTGTCCGATCTCTCTTCCTTTTCTCCAGATACCTCACTTTTCTTCTTTTGGGATGACCCCCCTGGATATTCTCACCCCTAAACTGAGTTCTCTGTGTTCTGTGGTGTGTTAGCGGAAGGTCCCAGCAAGCAGAGCCTGAGGCCAGGATTCTGTGTAAGTGACTGATCCGTGGAGACTTTCCAGAAGGAGGCAGGATAGGGCAAAGGTAGAAGCTGAGCACTGATGGGATTCTGATAGCAGAGTAAGTGCCACCTAATCCCACAGGAGCTCTGGACACAAACCACACCACAGATTCAGTTCCTCACTGAGGCAAGGGGACCAGAATTATGTGTCCATATTGGCTATCTATTGGGGAGCAGAGGAATCACTCCCTTTGCCAGACAGGCTGCTCTCACTAGGGTAAGGACAGTGATTCTGAGTGGACATTTCCTAGGATTTCTGTAACAATGGACCACAAACTGGGTGGCTCAAAGAACAGTAATGTATTGTGTCACAGTTCTAGAGGTTGGACATGTGAAATCAAGGTGTCAGCAGGACCGTGTTGCCTTGGCAGGCTCTAGGGAAGAATCCTTCCCTGCCTCCTCTAGCCTCTGGTGTTCAGGAGTCCTGGATCTTCCTTGGCTTTACCAGTATCATTCCCATCTCTGCTCTTGTCTTCATGGTGTTCTCCCCCATCTGTACTCTGTGCACAAATTTCCCTCTTCCTATAAGGACTCCAGCCATATTGGATCTGGGGCACACTCTATTTTCAAATAAGTTCACATTCCAAGGTTTCAGGAAGAACACAAATTTGAAGGGAACATTAGTCAACCCAGGACAAGAGGTAACTATAATCCTTTAGCTGCCAGCACTCATGGAGACAGGAGACAGGTACACAGAGACTAACAGCATGCTCTGCTATAGAGAGGCTTCTCTTTGGTCTTTCTGGGTACATGCTTATCACAGAACTTGTACACTCTATGTAGGCTACCAGATCTGTCTCTCCAGACTGTGAGATGTTCAAGACATGGATCAAGGGCATTTTTTCCAGTGTTCCCAGGTCCTCTGATGGGTCTTCTTTATGCATCTCCCCAGTAGGATGGTCCTTGAGAGCAGGAGCCATAGAACCTTACTGTTCTATTTTCTGGCACAAATACTGTTAGTTTTTAGGATCCTAAGCAATTTCTTTCTATGATGTATTTTTCACTCTTTTACTGTCCTCATCATATTTGAGTCTATCTGAAGCTGAAATTCTAGAATCAGAATTGAATGAGTTTGAATCCCAGCTCTGCTATTTTTAGCCATATGTAGTAGCTGTTGGTGGCACTCAGCCCATATTCCCTTGACCTATCCCAAAGACCCTTGCAGTCTTCGTTGTTAGTACCCCCACACACAGATGGCTGCTTACCGCTAGCACTGACATCTCTCCCTGTTGAGTGACTCTTTACTGCCATGGGATTATGATTGCAAGACAGACTGATGTGCCAAGGTGTTACCACTCCCAGAAACAACCCTTGCCCACTGAGATGTGGGAGTTAGTGGGTAAGCATCCTAGTTTTCCTTGGTAGGACAATGGGATGGTTTTACTCTTCTTTTAAATGACCCTGGTTGGATTAAGCATTGGATATCCCCAGGGTTACCAAGTCATTAATGCACCCCTTAGGGACCTTCCTCCTATACTTCACTTCCACTCCTATTTACCAATATCCACTTCAACTTACAGATAAACTACTTTCAAATCTTTGTATCAGGGTTTTGGAAAAATTCAACCTAACATATTATGAAAAGCAAGTTAAGTTACTTAACCTTCCTGTGTCTCTGATGCCCCAACTATAAAATGGGGATAATAATAACACTTCTCCTATGGGGGGATACCATTGAAGATTAAATAATCATTTGATACATACCCTTAGAATAGTCCTAGCACATAACAAGTATACCATGCTGGCTGCAATTATCATCTCACTCCCACTCAGCCACTGGTGGGCAGTTCAGTAGTCAGTGGGAACTTAGATAGCATCTCCATTTTGTGCTCTCCATATAGAGACAGAAAAGATCCCATCAAATACTTTCCCCTTCCCATGTCAGGATAAAGAGGGTCTATGGTAATGTGGAGGGGTATCCCGACTAGCATTTCTGCAAATAATTTAAAGAACTTATTATGGTTTGGGTATGAGGTGTCCCTTCAAAGCTCATGTGTTAATACAGGAATGTTCAGAAGTGAAATGATTAGATTATGAGAGCTGTAACCTAACCAGTGGATTAATCCATTTGATGGATTGATAATTTGAATGAACTAACTGGGTGGTAATGTAGGCAGGTAAAGCATGGCTGGAGGAAGTAGGACACTGTGGGAGTACCCTTGGGGTTTATATTTTGTGTGTGTGTGTGTGTGTGTGTCTACTCTCTGGCTGCAATGAGCTAAGCAGCTTGGCTCCATCACTGTTTCCACCATGATGCCCCACTCATCTGGGGCTTCCAGTGATGGAGTTGGCCTCCATGGACTGAACTTCTGAAACTATGAGCCCAAAATAAACATTTTCTCCTCTATGTTGTTCTTGTCAAGTGCTTTGGTCACAGAGACAGAAAACTGATTAACACAGAGCTCAGCCTCAGTCTACTTAACACCGTCATGCTGCAACCCATGAAGTCATTTAGAAATGCATAATTTAATAATGACCTAGCACTAGATGAGATTTTATGACCTGCAACACCCCATCTGCATAGCCCTGACTGCTCTTTCTCCCCGAGTACCTCATCATTTTCAAGATCACTCTTTGCTGGGCCACTTCCCAAAATTAAGAGCAGAGTAATCATTCTAGAAGAGCCTTTCTTTCCTTGCCTTCTAATCAGGAGTTCACAGAAAGCTTGAATCAAGAGTCTGTCTTCCCCAGAGAGGGAGGATTATCAAGCTATGAAATAAGAGGTCACACTGCAGAAGCATCTTGTCCCAGAGCAGTGAAGGTCCTCATGCAGGCATTCCTTGGTGGCTCTGTCCCAATTACCCAGCAACCCTGCCATGGAGGATTGGGTAGAAGGACCTCATGCCTCCTCCAGTTTGGATCTCTGAGTTCCAAAGATGTCCTGGTCTTCCCCAACATGATGGTGAGGGCTCTTGTTATTGCTATGGGCCAGGTAACAAATTCTCCCAGTGCTGTGTGCCTAGCACTATACCTTCATTTATTATACGAACTCATTTACTCCTCATATCACACCATAAGGTAAGTACTATTAGAGTCATACTTTACAGAGAAGGAAACTAAAGGAATGTGCCAGTTATTTATCTCTGGTCTTTATAGCTTCAACCCTGCTCTTATAATCAGTTCCATGACCTTGAGGTTGGAACTTCTCAAACTTTCCAGACTCCATGGCTACCTGGTTTTGGTTTCATCGTAAAGACAGGACACTCTAGAAGGAGACTAGGAAGCTGGAAGAGGGAAAGAGATGCTCTCTCCTGTATCAAGGTTATTCAAGCAACTGGGACAGCTGCGCTCCAGGTTTCTATTTTTCTGGCTTCTTGGAATCCACATCATAGCATCTCCTCAGAGGTACCAGCCGAGGAAACAGCCCTATCTCCATGCTCGAGGAAGAATCTTCCTCTTCAGAAGTTCCAGCACTAGCTCTAAAGGGCTCCTCTTCAGGTATCTAGGACCCATAACTCCACCCCTTTTTCTTTTGGTTACCCAGCCCCAGGTGTAGTAGTGGCCTCCTGCCATTCCTGGCTACTCTGGTATCCCACTTTTGCTCTGGCAACCTTCCACCACTTTTCTAATGAATTCCCACCAAGAAGAACCCTATTTGAAATACCTGGTGTGGTTTGGGGATTCCTGGTCCCTGACTAATACAGGTAGATATAACAATCATTTTCATTTTCTACATGAGGAAACTAAGGCACAACAGTTAAGCAACTTTTCCAAGTTCATGCAGTTAGTACATAGTGAAGCTGAGATACCTAGGCTGCCTTGACCTGGAGGCTGTGATTTTAACCAATGCGTTGACTGCTCCAGTGTTCTCAACCCCCACGTCAGCCACAGAGCAAAGCAGGTAGAGGACAGCTGGTGAGATAAGGTCTTTTGTTTAACAAATAAGCTCTGAGCCTTTACTCTGCTGTGTTCTGAAGACAGTGGGTCAGAGCAAATCATTGTCTCCACCCTGGAACAACCTAAGATCTAGAGAGTGAAATAGATTCAAAATCAATGAGCTATGGAATAAAATGATAGTGGCTTGGAAGTAGTAGGTCCAGGGTCTCATGGATTCTGAGAAATGGGGTGCACAGACTAATGGCACCCAAAGAAATTCAAATCCTAATTCCTAAACCTCTTTAGCAAAAGAGATTTGGAAGATGTGATGAAGGCAGGGACTGTGAGTGGGGAGAATATCCCGATTGTGCAGGTGGATGCAATGTAATCACAGGGTCCTTAAGAGTGAAGAAGGGAGGCAGAAGTCAGAGAGAGACTGAAAGATGCTTGCAGAGGAAGCAAGGGATCACTAGGTGGGGAAAGCTGGGACCTTTAGTAACTGGGAAAGACAAGGGAATGGAGTCTCCCCTGGGGTCAAAGGAACACAGGATGCCCTGCTGAGCCCTGCTGATAACAATGCTCTAGGATAACAACCTTGTGTTGTTTCAGGCTGGGGAGTTCATGGCAATACCTTGCAGCAGTAATGCAAGAGGAGATGTCAAGATCAGGTGGAGTCAGTGAAGGCTTTCTGGGGAAATCAAATCCTGAGCTGGGTCTTGGAAAAAAGGAGAAGCAAAACGGAATCAGGAAGCAGGCCTTCACAGAGATCACTCTTGCTGAAACTCACAGGAGGAAGAGAGACAGCAAAAAGTCAGACAGTGGCAGGACCAGATCTGAAATGGTCCCCATTCTCAGGCTTTGAAAGCAGTCATGTGACACAGGCATGTGTTCATTTGGGACAAGTCCTTTGACTGTAGGGTAGAGAAGGGGTCTTCTGGGGAGAGACTAGAGTCAGGGACCAACAAGGAAGTCTTGTCAATTACTGAGGGGAAAGATGATGCCGAGGCCTAATACCTTGGCCGTGGGGCTGTATGGCTGAGTCAGAAGAGGTAACAGTTTTTGGAGACTGAGAGACAGGACCTGGTCACTGAGTGGATGTGAAGGGTAAAGGAGATGGGACTGATGCAAGGCTAGTCTTCAACAGGCTGGGTAAATCCTGGTGTAGTCTTTCTTTGACCGGGTATGGTGCTCGCCTGGTCCATCTGAGCTGATATACCTCAGGCCCCCAGCCTAGCCTTCCAGCTCTACCTGCTTTCCATGCTATGCCCAATACCCTACCCTTCATCCCACTGCATTTTAAATTCCTTTTCAGTACAAAACATAGTGTGGTGCACTGGAAATGTAAGATCACTGGATCAGAGACAGAATGGCTTACAACTGTAACAATTAATCGTGTGACTTCGGGCAAGTTACAAAAACCTTTAAGCCTCAGATCCTTTCCATGTAAAATCAAGGCAATGGGTCTCATCTCACTGGGTTCTTGTGAAGATCGAATGTGAATGTCTGGAACAAGACAGGCCTGGAAAAATGACATGCGTCATTCCTTTCTCCCCATTTCTATTGGCCTTGGTTTCTTGCACTGGTCTTTCTCACCCACTGAGAGCCCTCTCCCTTCATCTCTCCTCCCAAGCATCTGAGCACTTGGGGCATTCTGGACTCACATCTGAGGTGATGATATCAATTTCAACTTCCATGCATGAGGAAGCCACTAACCTCCCACTGGGACCAGCAACTTACAGCCAACAAGCACTGGGAAACATGACAGCGCCTTACCAGAGTAGGTCTGAGAAAAATCAAGAGCAGAGGAAAAGGATGTGCAGAGAGCAAGGGAAGAAACACGCAATTCGGGGCAACCTGAGACCCGGCAGCTCCATCAGTTGCTATGCTACCAGCCGCACAGAGAAAGGGACACACAGAAGGGGGCTGGGGCTTTAGAGATACTGTTACCGTGCAAATTTCTCTCCTTGGCCTATCCCTATGTGCAATGGGGAGATGCATAATTAGTCTCTAAGCTGCTGAAATGGCTAGAAGTGACGGGAAGTATTGACTCCTCTGAAGTGTCAGGGAGGGGTGTCTAGATGGATTAAGAGGCTTATCCCTATAGCCTACTCAGTTTGTGGGGAGAGTTTAAGAGATGATTGGCCCCTTTATGTAAAGGAACTAAAAAATTAGCTTCTTCCAAATCCCTGCTCATTCCTCCAGGGCTGCCTGCATGCTCTGCCATACCCAGCCTGAAGAGAGTGAGCAGAGCCTAAATAACTGCTCTTTGGCAAAGGATCTTAAAACAAAGACTATACTGAGGCCCCATAGATATGGTGCCTATTCCAGAGGCCACAGTGCTAAAGTACATGCAGCTGAGCTCCAAAGACAGAAGTAATGGCTTCATGCTGTGCCCTCCACAGGCCCCTGCAACTAGGTGCTGCTGTAGCTGGGGACAACATGAGGAGATGGGGAGGGAAAGGCAAAGTTATTGCTTATGACATTTCAGACACTTTTTCAGATATTTCTAACATATTATTTATGTACTTCTCAAACACAGGTCAAGGGACCCAAAGATAAAACAAAAGTTATATAAAACCACAGAATGTTCAGCTAAAACATCTTTCCAGAACAAGTCTACTCAGAGATATAGGATAGTTATGCTTGAATTTTTAAAAGGCTTCAGTAAAATACCACCTTTACACAAATTTTTATGTGGGAATACAAAGAGAAGAAATATTTCCAAATTCATCCCACAAGCCTAGAATAATGATCATGCCAAAATCTCACAATGATATCACAAGAAAAGTAACTTTCAGGCCAATCTCTCTCCTAAACAAGGAGACAAAAATCCTACGCATTATACTAACAAATCCAGTAATATCTGTAATGAATAATGGATCATGAAAAAATTGGGTTTATTCCAGAACTGTAATATTGGTTTAATATTAGAAAATCATTCAGTATAACTCATTATATTAACAAACTAAAAGATAAAAATCATGTAATCACCCTGAGAATGCCAAGGAAGCATTTGGCAAAAGTCGATATCCATTCATGAGAAAACCCTTACTTAGCCCATGAGGAAGAGGAGGAAAATCCTTAATCTGATAAAGAGTGTTCAAAGTATAAATCCAACATCGTCATCAACAGTAAAATACTGAATGCCTGCCCCTGGCTTCCCCAATTCTAGTAGAGATCCCAGCCAGTGCAATGAAGCAAGAAAAATAAATAAAAGACATATATTGGAAAGGAAGCAACACAGCTTAAATAATTTGCATTATGTTATTGAACATGTAGAAAATTCCACAGAAACTCAAATTATGAGGAAAATGAACAAGTGAATTGGACAAAGTTCCATATATTAAAATCTACAGGTTAGCTACAATTTATAAAACAAATTTATAAGGTACTACTTACCCAATTAATGGCAGCAGACACCATAATAATGGTGACCTTCAGAGGAGGGAGTAATTGACTTAGGAAGGGCCATGAAGTAACTGTGGGACCAAAAATGTTTATGCCCGGATTTGGAGGATGATTATATGGATGCTTGTGTGCACTTTATGCCCTTTGCTGCATTATATTCTACCTCATTAATAAAAAATAAATGTACACAAAAGCATAAAAGTATAATAATATCTAGAAATGTACACACACATATATGTTTATGGGTATATATACATGTATTTCTCTACCCTGAAAACTATATTAGTAAGAAAAATTTTTAAAGGCCCAAATAAATAGAAAAATATTCCATATTATGAACTAGAAGAATCAGTATTGTAAAGTTGTAGATTCTCCTTAAGTTGAGCTATGCGCTATCCTAATCAAATGTCTGACAGGTTATGTGGATAATTGACTAATTCTGAAATTCATACAAAATGCAAAAGGCTAGAAAAACTCAAAACTATATAAAAAAGAGTAAGAAAGTAAGAAATAATAAGAAAGGCATATATAGAAGTAGGCTGGTGTCAATTCTTTTTGGTTTATCCAAAGAGAGATGCATAACTAGTCTCTTAAATTTAGGAAGGTTCATAATTTGTAGGGTTGACATTTTAGGGTCTCAAGACATTTCATTAAGTTCTAGTAATTTAGAAAGTGAAGTATTGACCGAAAATAGAAAATCAGATGAAGAAACAGAATGAAGTGCAGAAACAGATCCATCCACATGTAATCTCACTTGATTTATGATGCAGTTGGTGCTCTACTGTGGGAGAAGAGTGATACACTCAACAAAACAGGTAGTAACATTTAGGCATCCATATGGGAAAAAATGAACGCTGAGCCCTACCTCACACCATATGCAATGTCAATGCCAGTGTATCGTAGACCTAAAGCAAGCAATAAGCCTTTTGTAAAATAGGCAAAACATTTTAAATAGATACAAAAACCATAAGCCATGAAGACAATCATTGATGAACTGGACCACAAGGGTTCTCCAGGTGTCTTCTTATAACCACATCCTCTTCCTTCTCCACCTTTAATCCTTGAGAATGACTGTCTGGTATTCAATTCTAACCTGAAGACAATATATGACCTTTTAGGACTGGCATTTTTCACACAGCATAAAACCCTGGAGATTAATCCAAACTATTGTACGCATTGTTCATTCATTTCTATTGTTGAGTAGAGTTCTGTGTTATTATGTAGTTTGTTTAACCTTTCACTCAGTGGAGGTCATCTGGACAGTTTCCAGTCTTTGCTATTATGAAGAAAGCTATGATGAACAATGATGGACAGATTTGGGGGTGAATGTAGGTCTTAGAGTTTAATTGCTCAGTCATATGATTTAGAACTGCCAAATTGCTTTTCAGAGTTGCTATGCCATTTTATATTTCCACTCTCAATGTATGAGTGACTCAACTTCTCTCAACCCTGGTGGTGTCACTATTTTTAATACTACCTGATAAGCAGTGTCATGGGGTTGCACTGTGGTTTTTGTTGTACTGCCCCAATGGCTAATGACACTGAACATTGGTCCAAGTATTCATTTGCCATGTATATGACCTCTTTAGTGAAATGACTGCTCACATCTTTTACTCATTTTCTAATTGCTTTGCTTTGTTTTGTTTTGCTCTTGAATTTTAAGAATTCTTTTTATATTCTAAATGTTAGTCCTTTTTCACACAAGTGGTTGGAAAACATGTTTTTCCACTTCATAGCTTATTTTTTCATGCTTTGTGAAATGACTCTTCACAGAATAAAAGTTCAATTTTTGATAAGGTTCAGTTTATTGATTTTTTTTCAGTTACAAGCTATGCTTTTGATGCCAAGTCTATGTTAATTTTTTACTTGGGATTATATATGAATTCGTCAATGCTCACAAATTAGTTCAGATACCTCACAAAACTGTGTTTAATTCAACATTCAGTTGACAAACACACAAATGTGCTTGGTTCTATTTCCTACCATAGAGAGTTTCTCAATAACAGAGAAATGCTGAACAAATAGGCCTATATTGTTTTGAAAGCTTCAGTGGCACTCTTCATTTATTTTTTAAAAGTATAATATTTTTAAAATTATGCTTTCAATCAGGATGATGGATAGTTCTTTAAAAGTGGGAAATTCAAAGAATAGGCTCAAAATTATTAAAAAGATGTATGAGAGTAAAACTCGGAACAACCTATAACCTTGGAGGCAGGGAGCCAACAGGATGCTGTCCTTCAGTACCCCATCATGGAACCTGACCAGGAAGAAGACGGAAGCACAACCCCAAATTCAATAAGGATTCAGTATGAAGCAGCTGTCAATTGGGAAAGTGTAAAATACACTTAAACCCTTATTTAACTTGTGCTTTTCTAACCGAGGAACTTCCAAGACTAAAATTCAGTGTCTCTTATGCAAGAAAATGCCAGGTAATATCTACATAAGACCATGACTTCTTGGTGATATTTAAAGACCAATTATTGTGGGCAACCCCTAAAATGACCCTCAATGAACACTCCTCCTGGTGTCCACAATCTTGTGTAACCCCATCCATTTGAGAGTGAGCTGGACACAGTGACTTTCTTCTAACAGAGTACAGTGAAAGTAAAGTCAATTCTGAGATTAGTTACAAAAAAGTCTACCATCTTACATGCCTGTCTTTCCTCTCCTTCCTTCTCTGATCCTTTCCTTCTTCATCCTCTCTATCTCCTTCTCCCTCTGCTTCCTCTTTGTCCCCTTTATTCCTGTCCCTTCTTTTTGTCTCCTCTTTCTCTTCCCTTTTTCCCTCTCCTCCTTTCCCTTTCTCTCCTTCTTCCTTTCTTCCCTCTCCCTCCCTCTCTCTCTTCCCTTTCTCTCTTCCTCCTCCAGCTGTTTTTCTCCCTCTCTCACTCCTTCCTCTTCTCTCCCCTTCTCTCTCAGCTATGTTGTAAGAGGCATTATGGAAGGGTACACAGAGTGAAGAATTGATAACTCAAGCCAACACCTAATTGGGGCTCTAAATTCTGCCCAAAGTCATGAGTGATTTTTGATGCAAAGCTTCTGAAGACCACCCAACCTAACCCAGTCCTGTAAGATGGTGTGTGTTTGCTGTTTCAAGTCACTTCATTTGGAGGTGATTTTTGGTGTAGTCACAGATGACTGACACATCGTATATATTCCACAGAAAACTAATAATGAGGAGGCATTTAAACAATTTTCTTGTAACTAAAAAAAAAGAAAATTTTTAGAAGTTAATACGATAAGGAAAAGCACAATCAAATGCATCAAAAAATGTTTGATGCTTCCTTTAAGATCAGTTTTAGAATCCCCTTTGAAGATGAAGTTCACAAATAGGCAAAGACTGGGGAAGACATTGCTGAATCTGTTTGAGAAAAAAATAAAAGGAGGTGGACTAATCTATTGAAGGACACCCTCCAAGGAGACATTTTAATGCACTTAAAGAGGTACTTGAACACCTGATAAGCCCAGTGTTTTATTTTGCAGTGGTCAGTAAATGTCAGCATTAACAGCTGACCATTTTGTATATTTTGGGGGCATATTCTGTGATACCAATACTATGAAGGCATTAACTTACAAATTATATGAAAGGAAAATAAATGGTGAAAGAACTGTCAATAAGATATAAATGGACACTTCAGAGATGGAATCCAATGGAAGACAAGAGTATGGGGCAGGAGAGGGGTCTACACCAATGCATGATGAATTCCAATGCTCCGTCAGGTGAAGCATCACTTAATAAAAGATAGCTCTAAAATCTACCACTTTATTTCATAGGGTGGTAAAAATGGAGGAAAATGTTTAAAATTCACCTCTGTGGTCATCCATGCAATAAAATGAGAAGTGAGTTTGAAAGCTTGACCTGCTTCAAAGATATATCTTGGCTTATTCAATGGGGCACATTGATGGTCTCAGTGAAATTGCTATCATTCTTCATTGCGAAAAAACACATATATGTAATACCAAAGTTTTTTTTTTTTTTAATCTTGCTGAAAACCTCATCTAGATCTTAATCAGTAAAGCCATCTGATTAAAGCCATATACAGCATAGGACAAACTGGTTCAATGCAGCAATTTTCCAAAAGTATTAACATTTTTTCAAAAAGAATTGATCTCTAATGGTGTCATTCCGGCAGAGCTCCTCGCTGCTTAGAGGCCTTTATGGTCTCTTCAAATTGCCCCATGAATTTCCCCTCCTGCCTTCAATTCTCCTAAAGGAAAGGAAATGTAACTTTGATTACATGTTCCTAGCTAGAAACCCCAGTGAGATTTCCCAATAACTAGGGTGTACTCAAGATTGACCCTGAACTATTGATTATCTGTGCTGAAGGGTGATATGGGAAAATTTGGAGGTTTCAAGGTCAACTCAAAAGTTAAGGAGCTCCTTGACACACAAGAAGCATAAACTGAGTCCCTCTAAGAAATGGGAGGGTGATTACTGAAACTGTAGGGCTTGGTCCTTGCAGGAGCCTGTTGAGGGGCTCAACTGCACTCCCTCCTAAACAGCAGACTGCCAGGTCCCTCCAAGCCCAGGACCAAGCTCTGCCTTTATGAATGGTCCTAATATTAAGCCATCCCATTTCTTATAAAAATATCTTCAGTGGTTATACCAGTGGTTCTCAAACTTGGCCATACAAGAGAATCACATGGAGAAGCTTTAAGCTCTGATACTTAGGTCTCTGCTTTCACTAATTAAATCAGAATCTCTGGATGAAACCCAGACATTAGTAGTCTTTTAACTCCTCAATTGTTCTCAATATGTAGCAGAGGACGGGAATGTCCAGGCTACATCATTCATCCAAATACTTCCTGAACACTCATTTGTCATATCCCTCCAGCCATCTCCGACTCTCTTTCTCTGCAGCTAAGAATGCTGCATGTATCTCAACATCTCTAATCCCAGCATTGGAGGCAGCAATGAATGCATTCATGAATGAATAGATGAACAAATGAATGATTGTTCTCATCTCTGTCTCCTCCTGCCTGGCTCAGGCTACAGGGAGAAGTTCTCCTGTTTCCAGAAAGCCCTGTGTTTAAGTCTTCTTTTTTGCTGCTGTGACTTAAAGGACCCAACCAGAACACCCTTAGAGGTGGAAAGATTTATTTAGGGTTCATGGTTTCAGAAGTCTCAATCCATAGATAGGGGAGTCCATTCCTTGGGGCTTAAGGTGAAGCTGAACACCATGGTGGCAGAGTGTGGCAAAGGGAAGCAGCTCACATCATGGTAATCAGGAAGCAGAGAGGGAGAGACTTCACTTTCCAGATCCAAAAAATATATACCCCAGAGCCATGCCCCCAATGAACCACTTCCTCTGGCCATACCCCAGCTGCCCCCAGTTACCACTCAGTTAATTCCATCAGGGATTAATTTACTGATTAGGTTAAGGTTATGACCCAATCATTTCTCCTCCAAACCTTCTTGCATTGTCTCACACGTGAGACAATGCAATGGTCAGCTGCAAATGGTCAGCTGTTAATGCTGCATAAACCATAACATCCTGCATAGATTAACCCAAAAATCCACTCAAGTCATATAGTCATCATGGATGAAAAGTTATGCAGTGAAGGGGAGCGAGAGTGGAGTACAATCAAAACTCAGGGTGTTTTCTTTGCAAATAAAGAGCAATAAAAAGCACAGTCTCAAGGGGCCAACACATCATGTCTTACTTTACAACCCTACGAAATCCTTGTATATTGAAATACCTCACATATTTACCCCAAATCATATCTGAGATATTTGTGGTCTTTGTGTAAACAGTTTAATCCTTCAAGTACTTGTTAAAATCTCCCCTGCTTCAGAAAGCTTCTAGGAAGGGTTAGGGTTAGGGTTAGGGTTAGGGTTAGGGTTAGGGTTAGGGT